>CM053559.1:4649643-4698704 GCA_028646485.1 Cryptoprocta ferox | reverse complement strand
CAAAAAGAAAAGAAAAAGATTCTCTCTCTCCCTCTCCCCCTGCACCTCTCCCCAGCCTGCACCCCCGACCCCTCACCTGCTCACATGTGCATGTGCTCTCTCACTCTCTCTCAGAAAGAAAAAAGAAATAAACTTGTCATCTCAATTATCCTTCTAACAATCCTGCGCAGTACACATTAATGTTCTACTGTGTCCAATGAGGAAACTGAGGGTCAAAGAGCTTGCCCAAAATCACAGTTAGTAAGTGTTGGCTCTGGGTTTCAAACTATTTAGCAGCCTGATTCTATTGCAACTTTGCAGTGTGTTGAGACAGTGAGATAGAAGTGCATACAAAGTCGTGTTGAAGAGCTGCTTTTCTTATTTTCCAAAAGAAACTGGTTTGTTAATGAAAACACACACGTGTTCAAAGATGCCTGAAACAACCTGCTTGATTTTTCTGTAACTACACAGTAAGGTGGAAATGGTATGGTTTTTGGAATGAAAAACCTGAATTCAGTCTCAGCTTTCCCACTTCCTAGAGAGCTCAATCTTAGGCAAGTCACAAAACCACAAAGGCCTCATTTTCTCCTCTTTAAAATGAGGGTAATGATAGTATCTACCTCACAGAGTTCTTGTGAAAGCATATTTACGTTTTGAAACTTTTCATGTTTTGAAATTGTATATATTTATTTAAATCTTGTCTATTTATTGGGACACCTGAGTGGCTCAGTCACTTAAGCATCCGACTTCGGTTCAGGTCATGATCTCAAAGTTTGTGAGCTTGAGCCCCGCATTGGGCTCTGTGCTGACAGCTCAGAGCCTGAAGCCTGCTTCAGATTCTGTCTCCCTCTCTCTCTGCCCCTCCTCCACTCATGCTCTGCCTCTCTCTCTCTCTCTCCAAAATAAACATTAAAACAATTCTTTTTAAAAAATCTTTTCTATTTATTAAACAAATGAAGCATCAAAAATATACATGGGGGTCCTTGATGTAGTGGAAATATTTTTAAACTGGCCATCAGGAAAACGTGGTTTCTAATTTTATCTTCACCTTGGTTTCGTCAGCAGTCAAATGAGTAGACTTAACTAGTTGGTTTCTAAGGCTGCTTCCAACGCGAATCCTCTTGGACTCTACCTGCATGGACCGCAGAACTGGAGCTGATGCTGCAGTTTTTGTTCTGTGTGAGGGCCACCCAGAGAGCATATTTACGGAGATGAATGAAAACAGTGGTACCTTATATTTTTGTCATGTTTTCTTTGACATCAGAATAATGGCCACAGTGAGATATTATATTAAACTTTGTTGTCCAGGTGCTGCTCATTGATCAGAGATCGACTTGTGGGAAAAGTTCTGTGATGACGTGAGTTGAAATATTACCTTTTAGCTCGGCCAAACAAGGAAAGCAGAGAAGTATCTTGTTTACGTTTTCAATGGAGTGGACTGCTAATGCTGTGCTCAATAAGCTATAACAAAACCCAAAATTCAACAGCCTAAATCATAATCTTTAGAACTGGGCCAAATAGTACATGCAGTATTATAATGTATTTTTTTGTCTAAAAAATTTTAAAAATATACTCTTTTTATAAAACAAATAACAATCATAAGCTTCTTGGCTCATGGGGAAAGGAAGAAAGGAGGAGGTGGTCCATACCAGATTTAGGTGGGGGCACCTGAATGGGTCAGTCAGCTAAGCATCTGACTTGAGCTCAGGTCATGATCTTGCAGTTTGTGAGTTCGAGCCCCATGTCGGGCTCTGCGCTGACAGCTCGGAGCCTGGAGCCTGCTTCCGATTCTGTGTCTCCCTCTCTCTCCGTCCCTGCCCCACCCATGCTCTGTCTCTCTCTCTGTCTCTCTCTGTCTCTCAAAAATGAACATTAAAACTTTTTTTAATTTTAAAAAATTAAAAGAATTTTTAAAAACTTAAAAAAATTTTAAAAAGATTTAGGGGGGTTCAGGAGGAAGTGAGTTTTTTTTTTAGATTATTGCAAGAAAACCTGAATTAAAAGGGTTGAGAAATATGGCTTTAGGGAGATAAAATAAACTGTTCCTTAAAAGGTTTTCTGTTTGATTTGGTTAGGTTTTTGACCAACCACAGATCCAAAACTGGGAAAAGAGCACAGACTCAATATGTACCTCATACCAAACAGAGGCACACCCTGGAAACTCAGGAATCAACTCCTAAGAACGTAAATCAAGGGCCTGATTACAAACAATGCCTCCCTGTATCCAGAATCCATGAGCTCCACAGCATATTGGTGATTTCCTGTGTTAGAAGTTTTTTTTTTTTCAATGTTCCCTTCCTTTCAATGTTCAGAACAAGACATACTGGGTACCTGAATAAAGGCCATTTGCAAACATTAAATTTCCGTCCCTGTTCTTGGCTGACCATAACAGAACATTGTAAAGAGTTCGTCTCCTAATACCTGTATATTGTTTCTCAAGTTGCCACGTAACCATATTTGTACAGCATAACTAAGCCACTTACCACTCTGTCCTCGCTGCACCCTTTGATTACAATTATTTAATGCCATGCAAAGGTGAGGGCAATTATTCTTAGATCAGTGTGTATATCCTGCTTTGGACCACAATAAACAGCCAGTTACTTCTCTGGGGAAAGACAAAATTATGCTGCCTTGTGTTTTCTATCCCATGTTATGCTTTGAATCTTGAATAGAACACAGTGATTTCACAACGTTTTGGACAATGTGTACAGTTTTGAGGCCTGGGGCATTCTTGCTGACTGCTATTTACCACGTACACGTATCATGCCTGCCCAAAGAGGAATTTCAGGTTGAGACTGAGCTGGCATTCGTGAAGTGCCTTCTCCAAGCCGGCAATTTCCTAAGCACGTACACAAGCATGAATGGAAACAGGACTGTTTGATAGTCCGCTTAGTGGAGGTAGTTAGTTCTGGAAGCAGTCCAGGTAAGCCAGCTTCATTTTCATGTGGTGGTCCCAGGGCCCTTAAACCCACATTATCACAGGTAAAATTGGAGAAATCTGAGTGAGATCGTAGATGATACCAATGTCAATATCTGGTTGTGATACTGTGCCATCGTTTCACAAGATGCACTCTTCCTTAAATTATTTTCTTTGCTCTGAAGGTTCCCTTTGTATCTATATCTCTGGTTTAGTCAATCGTTATTTACCTCATTTAATTACTTAAATAATTTATTATTTATTGATCTCTTATTTAATTGCCTGTGGGATGACACCTAGTTGCTCCCCGTGGTTTCATTATGTTTAATATCATGAGCCTTTTTCAAAATCATGCTGTCCTTTACCTTTTTGCAAATGTCTAGCATATTTCCTACGTTTTTCCCTTTTAACTCATATTTACTCAAGAGCGGGTCTATTATTAGCACCTGCTCCCATAGAATAACATTGGTTGACTGCCTGGCTTTCCTCTCTGTTAATCAGGGCACCATTCAGTCTCCTTGGCCTTCAAGCTGGAGGGCTAGAGAGGGTTGGTTTGCTTGATCAATTCAGTATGATAAGTAGAGTGGACAGAGAGCTGAGGCTGGGAACAGTAAAAGTGACTTTTTCTCTCTGCTTTTTTCTTGCGCCACTATATAGGATCAACTCCTACAAATCTGGAGGGGAGTGCCCTGTCATTTGCAAAGGGACAAAGTGGGGAATGCAGTTTGGCTCAAGATGTCTTCCCTACTTTGCGGTTACCTGACCATATTACTGAGAAGTCACTCTACAGAATAGCCCTGTAGGCTCTCAGTGTTATATTTTGTAAAGTCGTATGTGGTTTCTAAACACAGCCATCTTTGCTGCTATTTGCCAACATCTGTGAAAATAACCTTCAGTAGATTTGTCACTTTCTCCGTACCAGGACTAGCAAAGTGAGGACAAGATTCCCAGAGAGCCAAAGAGGATCCATTTGATCAAGCCAAACTCTTTGCCAATTAAGGGTCTTCCCGCGTGCTGTTCTCTCTTCCTAAATGATTGTCCCCAGTTTTTCTCCTTGCTACTTCATACTGTTCCTTTAGTGATCAGCTTAAATGCCTTTGCCTTGGAGATGTACTCACCAATTATTCCATGAAATCAAAGTTTCTGTTTGTTATGTTCCATCAGGGGTCTCTATTCCTTTCCTTCTTGGAATGTAGCACAATTTGTAACAATATATTTATTTGAGTTGGGGCTCCTGAGTGGCTCAGTTAGTTGAGCATCTGACTCTTGAATTCAGCTCAAGTCATGATCCCAGGGTCTAGGATTGAACCCTGTGTTCAACTCCATGCTCAGCATGGAGCCAGACGCAGAGCTGCTGACGATTCTCTCTCTCTCTCTCTCTCTCTCTCTCTCTCCCCCTCTGACTTGCAAGCACTCTCTCTCTCTCTCACAAATTAAAAAAAAATCTATTGTACATTTATTTGGGTTTATTTGTTTAATGTCAATCTGTCCCACTAGTCTTTAAATTCTATGAAAAGTACAGGTCATGTCTATTTAGTTCACCACTGTCTACCTAATGCCTAGCCTAATCCCTTAGCCTCAGTGTGAAGTACTTGGCAAATATTTGTGGAATGAATGAATAGACAAGCTAAGGAACAAGAGACTGTGTTGTGTTTGATTTCTGCTGTAATTGCCTGTTCCCAAAGTCCCAAGTGCTAATTTAGATGTTGATTATTATCATCACTATTTTATCTAAACTTTTGGAACAAACTCTCATCAGAAGTTATGAAATATCAGTGTTTGATAATGCGTTTTGATCCAGAAGCCATATAAACCCTGTCCTTAGATGATAATCTGTACAGAGTAGTATAAACACCGCAGAATTTATGTCTAAGAAACTTAGATTTAGACTAGTTAAACGGCCAGCTATTTAAACAGTTTTAGCTTCAATTTGCACCACTATGTGGAATAATATGCACTGCTTGAATCTCTGTTGCAGGGATAAAATGAAATAACAAATACTAAATGCCTAGCACTCCAGTAACAAAAGGGTTTCATCTTATGTTCAATTCAGACGCATAGATGGTGGTTTCCAGGAGTGTTACTCTGAAAAGGATTGTGAGGTCTTACCTAGGTTCACAAAGTGCTGTGATAGATTAGCGATGTCTGCCAAGGGCAAATTGAAAGAAAGTAATAGTAAGTATGCCCTGTATTTATCAACTGTGGACTAGAAAAATGGCAGACACCCAGTGATTGTTAGTTTCCTTCCTTCCTTCCTGCTACAAATTCCAAGTAAATCTGAAATAAAGATTATCATAAAATGTCTCAAAACCTAAAGCTAAAAAATAATGGCAATTGAGGGCTTGCATTAGGCCAAAATGAAAACATGACTTTCAGAACATGGGTAGAACTACTTACGGATTCCAAGGACATGAATTCATAAAAGTCCAGACACAATTCAACACAAAGTCCTTGTGTCCTGACAACCAACCGCTCCCCCACTTTAGAATGACCCAACTGACTCACAGTTGTTAGCACCCCCATCATCATCTGCACACATCTGGACAGCGATCTCATGGCAACTACAGCACAAAACTCTAGGCCTTTAAAAGATTCTGCATCTGTGCTGCATCCATGGAGATAATTGATGGGCTTTAGTAAGTAATGCATTTGAACTTGGCACAGGTGTTTTCATGCAAGCATAGCAATGATCAGCTTGGATAAGGCCAGAGAAAAAGATATCACTTAGAAACAAGCATTCAGCCACCACAAAGGGGCAGCTTAACATGGAGCCTGCTTGGAGAGGAAGAGCAGACCATTTAGAGTCACAAGAAACACAAAAGCATTGATACAATGTTCCAGCATATTCTGGGGTGTCCTCAAAGTTCCCAGCCCATTAAAATACTCTGACTTTTATAAATGTGCACTTTCTCCATCTATTCCAAATAAACTCAGTGTGAAAGAGGAGAACAGTTTTTCTTCCCTGAATCTTTCTGAACATTTCCTAGAGTTAGGAAAACTCTAGGAATCCAGAATCTAGAGTGACTGACTGAATCAGAACAATTACTTGGTTGTTTGTTCTCCCAGCAAGAGCTGTGTGCTCCCAAACCTAAGCAGATCCTATTGTCTCATCCCCACCCAGTACCACCCTCTGGGAAGCTCTTTTGCAATCATACTCTGGCCCCTGGCAGCAGACAGTTTTACTACCATAGTTTAGTATTATTTGTAAAGGCCTGTTATAATGCCAAGGATAAGAAGTGATTTGCGGGAGAGTCAGCAGATGGGACCCCTGAAATAATCTCCTTGTCTGCATTCAGTGAATCTATGAGGTTTCAATTCAGAAAGTCAAATACGGTCCACCTTCATACCAAAGGTCTAGCTAGTAGTGACTGAGTTAGAACCCAACACAAGTTTCTTGATTTTAATCCTATACTTGTTACTTTCTACCCTCCTGCCATAACCAAGCTTAGGGGAGCAGGACAGCCTCGGGCTTACAAAGGAGCCACCTTTGTGGCTCCAGTCCCAGGTCTGCCACTGTCTAGACGGTGGCAGACAAGTCACTTCATCTCTCTGGTTAATGAAAAGGTTAGGACATGGTGATCTCTGATGCCTCTTCTAAATCAGACAGTCTATTCTATAAAGATTGATCCAGGTCTCCTGTTTCCTCCTTAATCTTTTAAGAAAGCTCTATGGCTTTCAGGGGTTGGTAGTCACACAAATTCTCTACTGTTTGTGGTCTCAAAAAGGCCACCCTCAGGGAAGCCCTGCCTGGGCCCCTCAGAAGAAACAGCCCTGATATTTGTTCCTCAGTCTCACATCTCCAGAACAAAGTCAGCTTCACCCATAACCTTAAGAGACAGCTCCAGTAATGTACCCAATATGCTCCATGAAACCTAATGTACAGCACCATTTCCCACGTTTTTGGACGTTGTCACCTGCAAACAGTGGATGGTTTTTGTATTAGAGGTGCCCCTCCTTGAATTTCTACAATACACAGAGATGCTGTTTTGTTGGGTAGGGCAGTGTCCCTTGGGAGGCCTTCTCAAAGGTCTCGTTTGGTACAACTAGAGACACCTCATGAACCTTAGGTGATATTCTACATGGCATCAACGAATCATTCAATGCAGCAATATAAATCCCACACAGTACTTACAATCTTGATAGATACACAGTCCATAATCCTCTACATTCATCTAAGGTGTCTCTCAAATGGATGGCAGCAATAAGAGATCCTTGCATGTAGGCACTGTATGAATCACAGGAAGCAAGTTTGCTCACCCCAAACTTGTAACAGTCGCCAAAGAAGTTTTTCATTTTCTTTTGAAAACACACTGAATGCACGTCAATTCCAAGGTCAAGAGAGAAATACTTAATTGTTTGTCACCGGTACTTAGGAGAGGATTTTCACTTTCAACTGTGTTGCCAATTTGCATCTATTTAGAATTTGATGTCATTCTCATCTTCAGAAGTTGAGGCATGTAGAGACACTTTAACACATAAAGCCCGAGGCCTGACAAGCACATTACATTGAGTCTCTGCATCCGCTTGCATGCATAAGAAAGACAACACAACCCCAAACCAGAAGGAGGGAAGTGGCTCTCACCAGTTGATTGCCCAATGGCTTAGCCTCCTCCAAGAATGGAAACGCTAGCCAAAGCATCATATTTTCACAAAACAATTATTCCACAGATGTGGTCTTAATCCAGGGCAGGTTCCAATGCAATGTGTACTGTATAGTGTCCTCATGATCAGGGGCAATGCAGCCAAAGTCATCAGTTCTGTTGCCATCATGCACAGGTAAATAATCACACCCCCAGCTTGTGCTGTTGATTGTTTTGGTTTATTCGTTTCTCCGCTTACTCTTTTTCAGAACTATAGCTGGGAATAGGAGGGGGGACAATTTGAGCATGGCCACCATCTTGGGAAGACACTCTGATGACAACAGTTTTGAACATGGCTATTTCATTGATCTACCCTGGCTCTGGTGATGCTTAAATCTATCTCTCTCACTGTCAACCTTCTGCTGTGTTCCAGATAGTTATTTCCACCTGCCTAGTGGGCGTTGCCTAGCTGTCTCACTGTCACATCAAAATCAAAATCTGCCCCCCCTCAAACTGGCTCTACTTTCTCCATCATCTTGGAGTATGATTCCATGGCTAGAAAATTCAGCTAACTCCCCCTCTCTTTTACTTTCACTTTCAGAGAATCACCACATCTGTTGAGTCTATCCATCCCCAAAATGTCTCATCAGGCTATTCCACCATCCATCCCTTCTGCTGCTATCTGAACCCAATTCACCATTTGTTCTTGCCTCTGACATAATCATCATGCTTCTGTGCTCACCTCTCTTCCAGGATGACCTTTCCAAAATGCAGATCTAATCATATTCTCTGTTGCTGGAAAAACCCCACTGGGTATCCACTGTTAACAGGCTTAGATATGGCTTTCACTCAACCATATTGATCATTTCTAGAGCTGGCCCCTTGTATCATCTCCCTTTCCACAAACTGTTATATGCCTAGAAGGTGTTCCATAAATATGTCCAATTAGCTTGAACTATCTCTCACAAACAAGTGAAAAGAGAGTATCTAGAATCTAAGAAGTTACAGGTGCTGGGTTATAAAGTCCAAAAAAGAATGTTTTAAATCTCTTCTCTAACTACCCAACACTGAACAGCTCTGTTTACTCGGTCTGCAGCCTTGTGAGCCAAGACCTTTCTGTTCCCACCCTAAAGGAAGTTTCCTGCTGGGAGAGAGCTGAAGAAATAGAGTTGGGATTGGAGGTTTCTAGAAAGTGACAGTTAGAAAGCTGTTATTACTGAGTGTATTTAACAAAAAAAAAAAATGCAATTCTACTGCTTTGAACACTCAGCAACAAAGAAATAGGTTAACTACTAGAAGATTATTTTCTAATGTTAACCTTACATGGCTGGCCCTCCACCCCACTTGTCTTTCCATCTTACCACATAGTTCCTGTTTTTTACTCTGGTGTGGTCTAGGTTTGGAATCAACCTACACAGTTCTATTAAGAAACCCATTACGTAAATGTTGACATTGGAATAAGGGCACATTGAAAAGAAGGACATACATTTCAAGGCATCAGACAGAGCATCAAAGAGATCTTCCTCCCATGAAAAAGGATACCCTACAAACTACAGGCTAGCAAAGTCCTACAGCAGTCACTCTGAATCAGACTCTTAGGCTGCGGGTTTGGAGGTGGATCTTAGGAAGTTGGGGGCAGTCTTTTAGTCTCTCTCCAGTGATGGCCATGTTTATCATTAGCTCCTTTAAAAAAATTAAGTGGTGGCTGGGGCTCAAGTTCAGCCCTTGTAGACACGCACGTGATCAAACCTGACAGGGTCCATTTGCTAATTATATGTAGCTGCTACTCTGTTTCAACAGAACTTGAACTAAAAGACCAAAAGCCAAGCCATTAGTCATTTGAGAATATAAATGGAATTTCATGTTCCTATGACTGATTGGTCTTAATTTATGAAGGACTCTGTGAGGACAAACAACAAGAATCAAATATATATCCTTGCCAGTGCTCATAAAATGAGATGCAATTGGTCTGGGCCTCTGCTGTTTTAGTGCTTTAAGCAATTTCAATATCTTTATGAAACTAAAAGCTTCTTTTGTAAACCTGTTTAAGTCTAATTGATGATCTCAAGGTCAAAGTCAATGTATTTATGCTTCATTTTCCCTTTTACAGACAAAACAATGGTGCAAGCTCAAGCGCTCACACATATATCAAACACTAGACATAAAAGCAGAATGTAAGTAAAGTCCTTGAAGTATCAGTGGCTGAGGGAAGATGCAGAAGCCGCTGACACACATGTGCTCAGTGAAGTGGACCCAGGCCGAGACATGTATATTTCCATCTCTTTATCTTTAAAATAGACCTTATACAAATGTATCAATGCACCAGAGAATCATGGTGTGTCCTTATGTACTCAAGGCTGGGTGTTTTTTTTTTAAATATCAATTTACTATCACTGCTAAGCAGTACCATGTGTGCCAGAAAGTATCAAGACCATGTACATAAGATAAAGTCTAAACCCACCAATCCCCCGAAAAATTATAGCTCCTCTTCACTGAAACAAAGAATCATACTCATTATCCATGAAGTCATTATTGAGCATCAACTATGTACCAAGCATTAGCTAGAAGAAGAGTGGACAAAACAGTCATGGTCTTCACCTCCACAGAACTTACATTCAAGTGAGTACAATAACCCATAGAATTAAACAGAGTAAGCAAACAAATGAAATAATCACAAGTTATGATAAATAACTCAAAGGGAACAAGGAAGGGGTTCAGAAATCAGAAACACCATGTAGATCATTCAACTCCTCCCCTCTATAGATAAGGAAACAGATTCCGAGCAGTGAAATGATTTACCCAAGGTCATACAATCCCCATCCAATCCCCTCCTTTGACAAGTAAGGAAATGTATCAAAACTGCATTCTATCCAAATGCAGAATTTTATCATTAACCAAATTACTTAGTCCTGATTCAAATGCATTATAGTGACATTCTTATGATATTCTAATTGAAATTCTAATGTTATTCTTGTGTAATATCACAGCGCACAGGAAATGGTCACCATCCGTTGGTTTCATTTATCTAGCCAGTGGGCAATTCCAGACTACTGCTTATTAATTGGGTTTAATGACCCTAATGGTGAGCATATTTTGACCAACAGGACCTTTCTCCTTTTCTCCCCTACAGAGACCATCAAAAATACCTGTCTCCTGAAATATATCCAATTGGTATGCATCAATCATCTGCAATCTACCCTACCTGTTCAAAACTGGCTTCTCCTATGGGAACAACCTCACTGTGGAAGGATAGTTTTCAACCTGAGAGTGTGTGTCATGGCCAGGACTAGAACACCTATTATGTGTATATGGCTTTATAGTTTACATGCCTCTCTTGCACATCACGCCATTTAAATCTCACAACAACCTGTGAGAAGAGCAATACTATCCTCATAGTATTGCTCATCCCATAGATGAGCAAAATAAACCCCAGAAATGTTAACTAACTTGCCCAAATTAATGAATAAACACAAGTGCTAGGGCCAGGATTAGGACATAGGCCTTCAAACTCTAAGATCTATGTTTTCCCATCACACCTCTAGACTGCATTTGCCCAAAGGACAGTCTTTGCTACAACACTGAAGAATAGAGGTACTATCATTAGCCAAAAGTTAGACTTTAGATTGCACCAGCTATCCTGCAGATGACTGAGGGATGAAGGGAAGTAGGTAATTGCTAAAAAACCAACATGAGAATAAGGAGCTGGAAGGTCAATGGCAGTTGAAGCAGCCTTCATGATCTTCCCACTGTGGCTACTACATAGTGGGGTGGAAAGAATATGCATTTGCACAAAATGGCTATAAGAGCTGACCCTTAGATTACCACTTGGTGGGCTCTCTACACTTCACATATACTAATTCATTTAATCATCTTATCAACTCTATGTGGCAAGATTCTATTATACATACCCATTTCACAGATGGAGAAACTGAGGCATCATAGTTTTTAGGTATTTTGCCCAAAATCCTTAAGAAAGAATAGACCCCAGAGTCCCTGACCTTACCTACTACACTATATTATATTGTCATCACTGTGGTGGAGAGGATATCTGTTATTTTCACATCTACATCCATCTACTTTCTAATAGTAGCAACATTTTGGAGAAACTTATCTCTCTCGTGTTGTATTTAGTCTTGGTGAGACCACCTATCAAGTTGTCCTTTAAAACTCGGTCATTCTGCTCTTATCTCCCAAGAATTTGTATTTTGAGTGGACAAAAACAGACAGGGAAATAGGTGGATCATTTATTCCACAAGAGAACCCTGAAGAGTTGTATTCGTTCCTGCAAACCGGATCTTCGGAGCAAGCTGGTCCTAACTTTCTGAGCCTGGTTCTTCAGCTTTCCCTTTGATTCTAAAAGTTGCCCACATCCACTTTGTTCTTTTTTGCTCAAGCAAGCCAAAGTCCATTTGTACTGCCCACAATCAAACTCTGACATACCATCATCATTAGTCCCTGGTCTGCTACGAGCTAGCTATGTGACCCTGGGACACCTCCCTTAGGGCCTCAATTGCCTACGCTATGCAAGTGAGTTAGAAGACCTCTTTTTTTTAATAGCTGTAATGTGTTTAACTTGATTCTGTGATTCTCTGGTCATACTATGTCTCATTATTCTTGCTTTATCTAATACTCCTATGCCCATCTGTAAGCAAAGATTTCCCTGCTTCTCTCTCAGGCCACAAAATGCCATCCATGCAGATCTGGTCCACCTATTATTCATTTTCTCTAACCCCCAAGCCAATGCTCCATAGTGGTGACTTTAGCCTTTCTCCTTTCTCCCAATACCCCCCTATTAGATTCCAAATAGATGGCCTTGTCTTCTGTGTTAGTGAGAATATTACAGTGATTCATCATCTGGCCCACAGTCCCTAGTTCATTTTCATCTTTTCCTCAACACATCTCCACCTCATTCTTTCTCTACTCTTCTTTCCCCTTCCTCTTTAAACCATACCTCTTCCCAAGTATGCAGAGTATAGTTCAACAAACAGGTATGTTTCATGCACCATGGTCTAGGCACTGTACTAAGCACAAAGAAGACAAAAGTAAATATGACCAGCCCTGCCCCTATGAAGCATACAGTCTGTTTATGGAGGCATATATAAATAACTAATAGCAGGGGCACCTGGATGGCTCAGTTGGTTAAGCGTCAGACTTTGGCTCAGGTCGTGATCTCATGTGGTCTGTGAGCCCATGTCAGGCTCTGTGCTGACAGCTCACAGCCTGAAGCCTGTTTCAGATTGTGTCTCCCTCTCTCTCTGCTCCTCCCTCACTCACTTTCTGTATCTCTCTCTCTCAAAAATAAAATAAACATTAAAAAATATTTAATAAAAAATAGATAATAGCAATTAAAGTTGCAAGTGTTTTAATAGACCTATTTACAAAGTGTTATGGGATCACAGAAGAGGTCAGGGCTGACTTCCTGTAGCTGAAGAATGGACAGGAGCTGGCCAAATGAAGAAGGCTATGGCAGGTAGATTAGAAAGAGCAGGCAGCATGAGCAAAACCAGAGAATCATCCAAAATCACAGAGCCCCACATATGCCCATGAATACATACCCCTGACTGGAAGTTATGCCCACCATAACTGCAACAGGTAACACAAAAGTCCAGCCAAGACACCCAACGCATTCCTCATGCTCTGAACTCTCATGCCCTATACAGCTCTCAACAGCCCCTATTCTGACCCCATCGCCTAAAATCCTTCACTACACCTCCACTAACCCTTCAGTTGTGTTCAGCCATCATCAGAATCCCTTCTTGGAACATGTCCTCCACTGCCTGGTTTACCAGAACTGGCTCTTCCCTGAACACCTACTTCCTGTGCAGGCCTCTCAAGAGGCAGCTACTCTCTAACTACCCTATCCTCCACACCAGGCATGGAGATAGGATATAGTCCTCTTGGCTCCCATTGCTGCTTCAAGACCATTCCCCTGCTTCTTCCCTAAAACAAAACCAAGAACAAAAATCAGCGTTTGATCTTTTTATCTCATGTCAACAGACTATCACCTACCAGCCCCTCCCTACTGCAGTCAGCCATAACTTCTAGTTCATTCTCTCAGTGTTTTAAGATTTTAGTTCCCAGCTCACTGTCCCTCCTTCCAACATAATCTTACTGCAATTCATTTTATTTTCATTATCTACATGGATGAAGTTCTAACACCTAGTACTTTGCTATCCCATCTCCTCAATGATCTTCCTTGTTCTCCTCCACCTTAGTAACCTACTCCCATTGCCTGGGACTTGTCAATACAAATACCAGTATCAGAAACCTCTCCACTATCTCAGTCTCAACAATCCTGCACCCTAACCATCACCTCCTACCCTCCCTGCTCACCAGGTAACACAACTCCAACAATATTTCAGTTCCATTGGACCATGCATTGATCTGATTCCCTGTATCTTCATTTCCTCCTCTCCTTCTTACCCAGTACTATGGTCTGAAAGTATTACCTCCCCCACTGCAAAAAAAAAAAAAAAAAAAAATCGCATGTTGAAATCTTAATGCCTGATGTGATGGTTATTAGGAGGTGGTACCTTTGGGAAGTGTTTAGGCCATAAGGGTGGAGCCCTCATGAATGACGTTACGTTCTTACAAAAGAGAGCCCACAAACCTCCCACCCACGACATGAGAACACAACAAGTGGACAATCCATATGAGATCCCTGACCATGCTGGCACTCTGATTCCAGATTTCGAGCCTCCAGAACTATAAGAAATAAATTTCTGCTGTGTATAAGCCACCCATTCTCTGGTATTTTGTTACAGCTCCTCAGACAGTCCAAGAATGGACTAAGACTCCCGGCTTCACTTAGTCCATCATTACATTACTTCCTCACATATACCTTCACCTTTCTGGAACTCAACTGGAAAATCCCCTCTGGTTAAGTCCAAATTTCCACCCACTTGATGCCTGCATCCAAGCAAATCAAGCCTTAATGGAAAAAAATTACATGATTATACTGACTAGTTTATAAATTTATGACTACAGACCTTAAGTAGTTCTTCAGTATTGCCCAATAATTCTATGACACTTACTGGATGCATTCAATCTTTCAACCTCTTGAATGAATATTTTTTACCTTTTCTTCTCTTCTCAAACCTCCAGTCATTCTTCCTATCCTTACTCTCAGCTGATAATTTTGTTCCTACATCACCAATTACAGGCAGCTAAAAAGAATTTCCCTGCCCTCTCACCACCACACTTTTCTCACCCAGCTACCAGTATCTGCATCACACATTGCACCTTCTCTTTTGTTCTAGATTCAATGCTCTTGCTCCTATCTAAGGTCAATTCTTCCACTTATTCCCTGGGTTCTGTTCACTTGACTCTTGCCAACTCAAGAACACTGTCAAAGCAGCTATCCCCCCTTACGTTGCATCACCAATTTCCCCCTCTGTACTGAATCACTCTAAAAGGATCCCTACTGTAATTTCTTTCAGTCTTGACTCCATATCCCCTTCAATTCGTCCTTCTGTTTCTTTGCTTCCCTTTTCAGAAGATCTCTGAGGTGTTATGTATATACATTACGTCTAATTCCTATTCATCCATTATCCTTTCTGAGATATAATCACATACCATAAAATAAACCATTTTTAAAAAAATTTTAATGTTCATTTATTTTTGAGAGAAAGACAGAGCATGATGAGGGGAAGGGCCAAGACAGAGGGAGACACAGAATCTGAAGCAGGCTCCAGGCTCTGAGCTGCCAGCACAGAGCCCAACGCAGGCCTCAAACTCAAGAACCATGAAATCATTATCTGAGCCGAAGTCGGACACTTAACCGACTGAGCCACCCGGCACCCCTAAAATTAACCATTTTAAAGTGTACAATTCAGTGGTTCAAGGTTGTACAACCATCAAATTATCTAACTCCAAAATATTTTCATAATCAAAAAAAAAAAAAAAGCCATACCTATTAGCAGTAACTTCTCATTTCTGCCTCCTCACAGACTTTGGCAAATGCTAAACTACTTTCTGTCTCTATGGATTCACATATTCTGGACATTTCATATAAATGGAATCATATCACATAATATGTGGCTTTTGTGTGTGGCTTCTTCCACTTACCATGTCTTTGAGGTTCACCCATGTTGGAGCATGGGTCAGTATCTCATTTCCCAGTCTCTTTTTTGAGATTGCGGTAATCAGGTTTTTCCCTCCACTGAAACTATAGTCAGCTCTCTTCTTGTTACAAAATCTAGTGACAAAGTCTCAGACAATGCCTTACTTAATCTATCAGCAGTATTTAACACAGGTGATCCTCCTCCTTGAAAAATTTTCTTCGCTTAGTGTCCAGGACCCCTTGTCCTCCAGTTTTCCTTCTACTTCACTGGTCATTCTTCCTGGGTGTCCTTTGCAGGTTTCTTCTTAACCTTCTGATTCTAAATGTCCAGGTGCCCATAAGCTCAGTCCTTAGATCTCTTCTCTTTTCTCTATCTACATTCATTCCCTTAGGGATCACATCCAGTCTTGTGGCTTTAAATTATACCTACATCAGGCTGTGTGGGTGGCTCAGTTGGTTAGGTGACCAACTCTTGATTTCCTTTCAGGTCATAATATCATGGTTTGTGACACAGGGTCCTGTGTCAGGCTCTGCGCTGACAGCAAAGAGCCTGCTTGGGATTCCCTTACTTGTTCTCTCTCTGTCCCTCCCCCACTCACACGTGTGTGTGTCTGTGTCTGTGTCTGTGTGTCTGTGTGTCTGTGTGCGTGTGTGTGTGTGTGTGCATGTACACTCTCTCTCTCTCTCTCAAATAAACTTAAAAATATATAAATAAAATCATCAGCCTCTACAGATCTAAAACCCAACTCCTGAATTCACTAAACCATGCTCTTCCTCAGTCTTTCCCATCTCAGTTAATCTAATTCCATCCTTTCTAGTGGTCAGGCCAAAATCCTTGGCTTCATCCTAGATTCTTCTTTCTTTCATACATCCACATAAGAAAATTCTCTTGCCTATGCCTCTAAGACATATCCACAACTAGAAACTTCTCACTACCTTCACCCCATTCATCCTAGACCAAACCATTATGTTTGTTTATTGCAATGACCCCTTAAATGATCCCTCAGTTTCAAACCCTTGCTCCTACCCCTCAGCACTAGTTTCAACACAGAAGTCCAAACAATCTTTTTTAAATCAGACCATATTATATCATACCTCTGTTCAAAAATTCTCCAATGACTTTGCATCTCAGAGTAGAATCAAAGTTCTTTACAATGAATGAAAAAGTTCTACACAAAATGACCCTCACTATGTCTCTGACCACATCTACTCCTCTTAACTACCTCCCTTCCTCCATTCCAGCCAAACCGGCTATTCTTTGAATACTTCAGGCATGCTCCAGCCTCAGGACCTTTGCAATTAATGTTCCCCCTGCCTGGATTTCTCTTACCCCAGATTACCTGCCAGATTGAAAAGGTATACTCACCTTTTCAATTCTTCACTCAAACAACTCATTTGCAGTTAGTCTTCTGTATTCTATCTATTGCCCAGGCCTCCCTGCATCTTTTTCCACCCTATTTTTCTCCACACCACATTCAATATCTTATATATGATGTTTACTTGTTTTTATATCTGACCCCTCTAGAACATTAGCTCTATATAGGCAGGAATTTTTGTCTGGTTTGTTCACTAATTTATCTAAGTGCCTAGCTCCAAGCCTCACACATAGTAGGTACTTCATTAATATTTGTTGAGTGAGTAAATTAACAAGGTACTCAGCAGCCAACTGTAAGTGGAATAGCTAAATGTATAGTCTCATGTTTTTTCATTAGCTTATGAAAGCAGAGAAGGTGAGATTGTATTACTGGCTGCGAAGTTTTGCTGAACAAGCATGTTGGAAAAGGAGAAGATATCAGTGTTGTGGTTATTAGTGATAAAGTGGTTCATGGGATCACCATGGAAACCAGTCTTGGTAAGGGGAAAAAAATGATTCTACAAAAAGAACAGATAGACCAGGTAAAATAAAATATTTTAGAGTATGGAGAGCCCTATGAGGTTGAAAATTGGATTAAAGACTTAGAAAGATAAGGGGCTGTGGTCACAGAGTAAATTCAGAGTTCAAATATCAGAACTCTATCTATCATTGATTTTGACAAAGTCCAATGTGTCCAGATGTCAGTGACTGAAATGAAACAGAAAAGTTCACTAGAAATGAGAAAGTGAGACTACAGTGTGGGGTGGGGCATTTCTATAGACACTGAAGTACCTAACCATATGACTTGGTTATTAAATATCTATGCCTCAGTTTCTCTGCCTAAAAAAATAAGGGTAATATTAGTACCCACCCCAGAGAGTTATTATGAGGCTTAAATGAGTTAATATTTGTAAAGCCCTTAGAACACTGCCTGGCACACAAGTACTGCTTTAATACTAATAATGCACAACATTCCAAAGACGTCATGAATTCAAAAGCATGAGCCACTCAGGCAGCTCAAGATATGATGGTGATGTCATGAAAAAGCAGGGACTTCAAAGGAGTAGGCAAGCAATGCCACAAAGACTGGGCAAGTAACAAACAGCTGGACAAGCCTGGGGAGTCCATACGAGTGTGCTGGGTGAGGAGTGGGGACTGTGGTGAGCTAGCAGGGGCCACTTCACCACACTCTGAACCAGCCATCGCCCTGCAGCAATGTAAGCCTTGTGTCATCAAAACTTCTACTTTTTACAAGGGAAGCCATAAATTCCCATTTTTATATCAAATCTCTCAGTTATGTAGATAAAGACACAATAACAAAAAAAGAATTATAAGCCAATATCTCTGATGAAACAGATGCCAAAATCCTCTACAAAATACTAGTAAACCAAATCCAACAATACATTTTAAAAAAGCATTCACCACAATTCAGTGAGACTTGTTCCCTGGATGCAAGGGAGGTTCAATATTCACAAATCAATCAACATAACCCATCACATCAGTAAGAGAAAGCATAAAAGTCATTGATCATTTCAACAGATGCATAAAAAGCATTTGACAAAGTACAACATCCCTTCATAATAAAAGCCCTCAACAAAGTAGGTTTAGAGGGAACATATTTCAACATAATAAAGGCCATCTATGAAAAATCCACAGCTAATATCATCCCCAATAGGGAAAAACAGAGAACTTTTCCTCTCCAGTCAGGAACTCTCATCACTTTTATTCAACATACTACTAAAATTTCTAGCCACGGTAATCAGACAACAAAAAGAAATAAAAGGCATCTGTTGCATTTCTATCTCCAATAATGCAGCAATAGAAAAAGAAATCAAGAAATCGATCCCATTTACAGTTGCACCCAAAACCATAAGATACCTAGGAATAAACCTAACCAAAGAGGTAAAAGATGTATATTGAAAACTATAGAAAGCTTATGAAAGAAACTGAAGAAGACACAAAGAAATGTAAAAACATTCCATGCTCATGGATAGGAAGAACAAATATTTTTAAAATGTCAATACTACCCAAAGCAATCTACACATTCAATACAATCCTTATCAAGATAACACCAGCATTCTTTGCAGAGCAAGAACAAACAATTCTAAATTTGTGTGGAACCAGAAAAGATCCCTAATAGCCAAAGTGATGTTGAAAAAGAAAACCAAAGCTGGAGGCATCACAATTCCAAATTTTAAGCTGTATTACAAAGCTGTAATCATCAAGACAGTAAGGTACTTGCATAAAAGCAGATATATAGACCAGTGGAACAGAATAGAGAACCCAGAAATGAAACCACAAATGTATGGCCAACTTGTCTTTGACAAAGCAGGAAAGAGTATCCAATGGAAAAAAGTCTCTTGAGCAAATGGTGCTGGGAAAACTGGAAAACCACATGCAGACGAATGAAACTGGACCACGTTCTTATACCACACACACACACACACACACACACACAATTCAGAATGAAATGTGAGACAGGAAACCATCAAAATCCTACAGGAGAAAACAGGCAGCAACTTCTTTGACCTTGACTGCAGCAATTTCTTACCAGACATGTGTCTTGAGGCAAGGGAAATAAAAGCTAAAATGAACTATTGGGACCTCATTAAGATAAAAAGCTTCTGCACAGAGAAGGAAACAATCAACAAAAATAAAAGGTAACGACATAATAGGAGAAGATATTTGCAAATGACATATCGGATAAAGGGTTAGTATCCAACACCCAAAAATCAAAATAGACACTTTTCCAAAGTCAGATGGCTAACAGATACATGAAAAGATGCTGAACACCACTCATCATCAGGGAAATACAAATCAAAACCACAATGAGATACCACCTCACACCTGTCAGAATGGGTAAAATTAACAACTCAGGAAACAACAGATGTTGGTGAGGACGTGGAGAAAGGGGAACCCTTTTGCACTGTTGGTGGGAATGTAAACTGGTGCAGCCACTCTGGAAAATGTTATGGAGGTTTCTCAAAAAATTTAAAATAGAACTACCCTATGACCCAGCAATTGCACTAGGTATTTATCCAAAGTACACAAAAATGCTGATTCAAAGGAGCACATGTATACCGATGTTTATAGCAGCACTATCAACAATAGCCAAAGTATGGAAAGAGTCCAAATGTCCATCAATGGATAAATAGATAAAGAAGATGTGGCATACACACACACACACACACACACACACACACACATACACAATGGAGTATTACTCAGCAATCAAAGAATGAAATCTTGCCATTTGCAACAATGTGGATGAAACTAGAGGGTATTATGCTAAGCGAAATTAGTCAGTCAGAGAAAGACAAATATCATATGACTTCACTCATATGATGGAATTTAAGATACAAAATAGATAAACATAAAAGAAGGGAAGAAAAAATAATATAAAAACAGGAAGAGAGAGGGGCACCTGGGTGGCTCAGTCAGTTAAGCGTCCAACTTCAGCTCAGGTCATTTTCTCGCAGTTTGTGAGTTCAAGCCCCGTGTCGGGCTCTGTGCTGACAGCTCAGAGCCTGAAGCCTCCTTCAGATTCTGTGTCTTTCCCTCTCTCTGCCCCTCCCATGCTCATACTCTGTCTCTCTGTCTCTCAAAAATAGATAAAAACGTAAAAAAAAATTGTTTTAAAAACAGGGAGGAGGACAAAACATAAGAGACTCTTAAATACAGAGAAAAAGCTGAGGGTTGCTGGAGGAGTTGTAGGTGGGGAGATGGGCTAAATGGGCAAAAGGCATTAAGGAAGGCACTTATTGGGATGAGCACTGGGTGTTATACGT
Source organism: Cryptoprocta ferox (assembly GCA_028646485.1). Lineage (NCBI taxonomy): Eukaryota > Metazoa > Chordata > Mammalia > Carnivora > Eupleridae > Cryptoprocta > Cryptoprocta ferox. Next base: position 4,678,024 of record CM053559.1, on the reverse strand, counting down.
AGGGGATGAATCACTGGAATCTACTCCTGAAATCATTATGCTAACTAACTTGGATGTAAAGTAATTAATTAATTAATTTAATTAATTAAATTAATAAAAATTTAAAAAGAAATATATATATTTATACACACACACACAATGGAATACTACTTGGCAATCAAAAAGAATGAAATCTTGCCATTTGTAACAACATGGATGGAACTAGAGTGTATTGTGCTAAGGGCAATAAGTCAGTCAAGAAAAAGACTAATATCATATGATTTTACTCATGTGGAATTTAAGAAACATAACAGATGAACATAGAGGAAAGGAAGGTAAAATAAGATAAAAACAGAGAGGGGGCAAACCATAAGAGACTCTTAACAATAAAGAAAAAATTGAGGGTTGCTGGAGGTGAAGTGGTGGGGGGATGGGTTAAATGGGTGATAGGCATTAAGGAGGGAACTTTTCTGGATGAGCACTGCATGTTATATGTAAGTGATGAATCACTGGGTTCTAGTCCTGAAACCAACATTACACTGTATATTAACTAACTGGAATTTAAATAAATACATTTAAGAAAACAGAGAAAGAAACAAAAATTGCCCCATATTCATCACCCAACCAGAGGGTATTCTTTCTATGTATGTATGTAGGTAGGTATGTATATACATATATTTGCAAAATTTACACGTACCTTTTAAAATATAACTTGGTACATAGTGTTTGTTACTTAGCAATATATCTTTAGCAGTTTACTATATCATTAAGAATGCTTCAAAAAAAAGAAATAAAAGGCATCCAAAGTGGTAAGGAAGAAGTAAAACTTTCACTGTTTGCAGAGGACATGATACTATATATAGAAAACCCAAAAGATTCTACCAAAAAACGATTAGAACTGATAAACGAATTCAATACGGTCATAGGATACAAAATCAATCTGAAGAAATCTGTTGCATTTCTATATATCAATAATGAAGCAGCAGAAGGAGAAATTAGGGAATCAATTCCATTTATAATTGCATTAAAAATAATAAGATGCTGAGGAATAAATTTAACCAAAAAGGTGAAAGATCTGTACTCTGAAAACTATCAAATCTTGATGAAAGAAATTGAAGATAACACAAAGAAATGGAAAGATAGTCCATGCTCATAGGTTGGAAAAAAATATTGTTAAAATGTCTATCTTACCCAAAACAATCTACACATTTAATGCAATCCCTATCAAAATACCAAAAGCATTTTAATAGAACTAGAACAATCCTAAAATTTGCAAGGAACTACAAAAGACACCAAATAGCCAAAGCAACCTTGAAAAAGAAGAGCAAAGCTGAAGGCATCACAGTTTGGGACTTCAAGTTACCTTATAAAGCTGTAGTAATCAAAACAATATGGTACTGGCACAAAAATAGACACATAAATCAATGGAACAGAATAGAAAATGCAGGAGTGAATCAACAGGTATATGGTCAATTAATCTTCAACAAAGCAGGAAAGAATATCCAATGGGAAAAAGACTGTCACTTCAACAAATGGTACTAGGAAAGCTGGACAGCCACATGCAAAAGGATTAAACTGGACCACTTTCTTACACCATACACAAAAATAAACTCAAAATGGATTGAAGACCCAAATGTGAGAGCAGGATAAAAATTCTAGAAGAGAGCACAGGCAGTAACTTCCTTGACATCGGTCATAGCAACACCTTTCTAGGTATGTCTTCTGAGGCAAGGGAAACAAAAGCAAAAATAAACTATTGGGACTATATCAAAATAAAATGCTTCTGCACAGAGAAGGAAACAATCAACAAAACTAAAAGGTAACCAACCTACAGAATGGGAGATGTTTGCAAATGATTTATCCAATAAAGGGTCAGTATCCAAAATACATAAAGAACTGATACATCTCAAAACCCAAAATACAAATAATCCAATTTAAAAATGGGCAGAAGACAAGAACAGAAACCTCCCCCAAGGAAGACATGCAGATGGCCAACAGATACATGAAAAGATGCTCAACACCACTTATCACAGGAAAATGTAAGTCAAAACTACAATGAGATATCACCTCACACCTGTCAGAATGGCTAAAATCAACAACAGGTGTTGACAAGGATATGGAGAAAGGGGAACCCTCTTACACTGTTGGTGGGAATGCAAACTGGTGGAGCCACACTGGAAAACAGTATGGAGTTTCCTTAAGAAATTAAAAATATAACTATCCTACAATCCAGCAATTGCACTACTAGGTATTTACCAACACACACACACACACACACACACACAAATGCTAATTCAAAGGGATACATGTATCCTGATGTTTATAGCAGCAATACCTCCAATAGCCAAATTATGGACATCTCAAGTGTCCATCAACTGAAGAATTGATAAAGAAGATGTGGGAGATATATATAATTAATGTAAATTAATTATATATATTATATATATACATAATATTATATATTGTATATATATACAATATATACATACAAAATATAACATATAATGTTTTATATATATATATGCACATATAAATATATTCTCAAAGTGGATTAAGAACCTAAACACAAGACCTGAATAAAAATTCTAGAAGAGAACACAGGCGTATGTATATATATACACATATATATACATATATATATGAGCAAACCATCTTTGGAACATTATTCAGGCATAAAAAAGAATAAAATCTTGCATTTGAAGCAATATGGATGAAGCTAGAGGGTATTATGCTAAGTGAAATGTCAGAGAAAGACAAATACCATGTGATTTCATTCATATGTGGAATTTAAAAAACAAAGCAAATAAGCAAAGGGAGAAAAATAAAAAGAGAGACAAATCTAGAAACAGACTCTTAACTATAGAGAACAAACTGATGGTTATCAGAAGGATGGGTTAAATAGATGGTGGGGATTAAGGAGTGCCGTTGTCTTGATGATTACTGGGTGAAGTATGGAAGTGTTGAATCACTATATTTTACATCTGAAACTAATATAATACTGTATGTTAACTATACTTGAATTAAAATTTTTCAAAAATTAGAAAAAATAAAATAAATACATCTCCTAGTTATGAAAAGTAGGCCAACATTTATAAAATATTGCAAGGTCCAAAATATTAGCAAACCATCTTTGACCAGTGGCCACCAGTCTGAACTCTCTGTTTTACAGGAATGCAAAAAATGATTAATTAGAAGATGGATGTCATCCCATCCTTCCTGCCCCATGACCTGTGTCATATAGGAAAAGAAAGAATGTCTTTACAGGTGGAAGGTGGTTTCTGTTAAGGGCAAAAAAAGAGGGGGAAACTTTCAATGAAGACACTGAAGAGATAGAAAATCAAGGACTAGAGCCCATGAGAGAGAAGGTAATCAAAGGCTTACATTTTAGGCAGTGACTAAGCATGAAAAATATGAGAGTGACAGAGAGATTAAGTGCCTAATATTCCAAATGGACCCCTGGCATCAAGTTCAGGCAGATGGTAGGAGACCCAACCTCCAGATTGGGTCTAATCCCAGAGGAGCTTGCTCCCACATTACACCTTCCCTCCCTAACATCTTTAATTCCCCTCAAAGGACTTCTTTCCATTTTCCAAATAGGCGTCAATTTCTGTATTCCAAAAGTCATTTTCTGTTTGATACATTAATTTACGTACCTCTTTTGTTCTATTACTTCTCTCCCTCCCCACAGGCCCTTCTTTTCTTTCTCACCACTTGGGCCTTCTCTAATTTCAGCCCTCATCTCTTTCTCTTTCTTTTTCTCTTGGAAAATCAGTCATTCTCAGGCAGTAACTGCTGCCCTTTGCCTGTAACTCCCAAATCTGCACCACAGTCAACTCCAATTCCATATTTCCAGTTGGCCCCTTCTAGAAGGGGATTTTTTTCTACCAGCTCATAAGCCTTCTTAAACAAGGAATAATTTACTTATTCATTGACATTTGTGTTCCAGCACCTAATCAACTGCATATTAGGTGGTAGCTACTCAGTAAAATTTTTTTAATAAATGAATGCCTCAAATGTATCTCTATATTCAATATGTGCAACCATTAATGATTTTTCTAAATATGTTTGTAAACATACGTAAATAAGTATGCTCATGTCAAGTATATTCATGTTCATTTGTATATATGAACCAAAATGTAAACAATTAGCAATTTGTGTTAAAATCATATTATTATTTATAACTTTCTGCATTACTTGAGTATTTATAATTAGTATAGATTGCTTTTAAAATCTAGTCAGGAGCTATTTCATTTTTTAAAGGAAATAAGTATTACATTTATTATCTTCAAACCAAAATGACCTCCATTCTCCCCATAGCTGGGTTTAAACATTGGCATTCTCTTCAAAGTCTACGTTTCCTAGAATAACCGTATTCTATCAACTATGCAGTCCTGCAGCCTCCACCTTCACAAGTTCCCTTAGACTTACTCCCCAACTTCCCATTTGATCTGCCCCCATTTTTTGTCTAGAGTACAAACACCTCACACTTGGCCTATCAGCTAGTTTAGACTATGCTCTGCCAGGGCACAGACAATACAAAATCCTTATGGCATACAATGGAAGAGATTTATTTCTCCCTCAAGTTACATGTCCCTTATGAGTTGTTTGAAAGTTCTGCTCCATGTCTCCTCACTCCAGGACCCAATCTGATGGAGCAGCCAATATCTAGAATATTACAGTCACTGGGGCAGAGGGAAAGAGAGCTCAGAAAAATCTTCAGCTGGCATGCAATTGCTTTCCCCTAGAGGTGACACACAACCACTCAGAACACATTGACCAGAATTATTCACATGCCTGCCCAACTACAAGGGAGCCAGGGAGTGGAATCTTGCCATGTGCCTGATGGGGGGCGCGGTGGGGGGGGGGGACTGAAAATATTTGACAAACAAAATTAATATCACCACACTTGAAAAAACCACCAGACTGACCTTCCTGTCTCAAAACTATCCTGTTTTACTGGCCACCTGTGATTTAGGGTCACAAAGATGAGACTCCAGTCTTAATCTCTCATTTATTACTTCAGTAATCAGTCACTTAATTTCCTCAGGTTAAATTTTTTTTAACATTTATTTTATTTTTGAGAGAGAGAAACAGAGCATGAGCAGGGGAGGGGCAGAGAGAGAGGGAGTCACAGAATCCAGAGCAGGCTCCAGGCTCTGAGCTGTCAGCACAGAGCCGGACGCACGGTTCGAACTCACAAACCGTGAGATCATGACCTAAGCCAAAGTCGGACGCTTAACTGACTGAGTCGCCCAGGCGCCCCTCCTCTGGTTAAATTTTTAACTATTCTTCTCCGTACCTACATTCCTGAGGACATATAAAAAATTCGATGAGAACTCATATACACATTTATAGCAATAAGTTGAATTAACATAATGCAACATTAATTCAGTAGCCGGCTTATGAAGCTGGCAGCGTGCATCACTTACTGGGATGCCTGAAGTGTGCTTATGTGGAGATAGGAGGAAGAGTGTCTTCCTGAGCCCTGATTTGAGGGATTGTTCTTGGCTGCTGTGCTTCATACCTTTCTTGGAAAACTATCCCATGAATCAGTTTAGTGACCCCTGACTTTTTACTGGGAAACCCTCCGATCAGAGGGCCTAAACACCTGCTGGGCTTGGGGAATCAAAAGGAGTTATTTCTTTTTACTGCAATAAGCATCTTTCCCCTCATACTGCTTTCTTGCTCTCTTCTTTCTTATGATATTTACTTTGCTACCTAGAGAAGTACTCTCTTCCCAAAGGCACCTCCCTCCCCATGTTACAAAATATCCCTATATTATCTCCCACCACAATCCATGGCAATGCTGACAATATCCAGGTTATACTGATGGCGTGCTGCTAATCTTTGCCTCTGAACTTTGTTCATGCTATTTCCACTCCATAAATAGCATCCCACACCTTCCCTTATTTTTTAAGTTTTACTTGCTCTTTACTTTTCCCTGCTACCACCATCCATGCTTGGAATTTGATTCTTCTACGTTTAATGCTTACACTTTGGCATTTGTTGCTTCCTTAAAATTTCTAACGCATTCCATTCTTATGGGCTTCTTTGATCTCCCCACCCAGATGCACTGACTGACTAAAGAGACTCAAGCCTAGGCTCAGAAGAAAAACAATTTCCTTCAGCCCCTGAGTACAAAAGCACAGTTATTCAGGGACAAGCCTGTTCACCCTGCAGGAGAGGGCACTTAAATATCATGTGTCAACTTAACCCAATAGCTACATGGACTGAGTCACCTTCAAAACACAAAGGCAAGTTGAGTTGCTTGCTTCATAGGGTGCCAAAGCCTTTATGCTACCACCAGTAATTCTCAAAAGTCAAGATTGGAAGCAACTATTCCCCAGTTTTCAAAGCTAGGCTCAGACACCCAGCTGTAGGGTCCAGGCGTCGCAAGAAGGTACAGTTTTCTGCCCCCGAAACCAGCCAGTTGTGTGTGACAAAAAGCAAAAAGAAACATGCATCTTTGTTAAAACTTGTTCTAAAGGAACACAACATCCACAACTGGGGCACCACAGAGACAGACAGATAGAGCATGCCTGGGGATGAGCCCCTAATGCAATCTGCCCGGCTGGAGGAGCCACAATGATTTGTTAAGACCCCTTAATCTGATGACTCACCAGCAAGAAGATGGATGCCCAGAGTGCAGTGATTGCTGCAGGGTTTGCAGACACCCAGGCTGCACAGATGGAGCTTGGGGGAGGTTTGGTGGGGCCTCAGAGACATACAAGCCTCAGGGCTACCCACAAAAGAAATATTTTATGTCAGCCATAGCAGTATCACATCCTCACCAAGATAACAGTATCTCTTTGAAACCTGTCCCACTCAACTGAAGCAAAGAAACATACTACAGGTGATTGTCCATTATTTTGAGGGGCAATGCATCTCAAATTGTAGACCTTTTGTTTCTCATTCCTACCTAATTTCCACTCACCATCTACACGGATCTCTTATGTCAAACAAAAAAGAGCAGTGCTAAAATCATCTGTGCCTGCTAAGGAGGTTGATGGGCTCATCAGAGGACTGGTCACACAGACACACTTTTTCCAACAGCTGCCAACTTGTCTCAAGGGGAAAATTAAAAAATGTTACTATCTTGATTCCAATTCAGAACAAACATGTTCTCTCCATGTTTTCTTTATGTTTGGCAGCATACTGGTAGTTTAATTTTTATGAAGTTATAAGTGGTATAAGGTAATTTATTTTCAAAATCTTTCAATTTAGGGAAACTAAACAGATTGTCATCTTTTTTTCCTGTAGTTTTTTTTTTTTTTTTGGCGATTTTCCTTGAGTTTCCTTTTATCTTTTAATGCTTCACCAAAAACAAACAACAAAACACAATCCCCTTTGTAGATAAGCAACTGTTAAAGGGTATAAGAAGTTGAACTGAAATGACAGAAATCACTGCAAAAAAGGTTTTCTAAACTGTGGATGGTGACTTTGGATGCTGTGATTCACTAAAGAGGAATATTAAGTTAGAGAATTATGATGCAGAAAAAATTGAAAGGGAATAAATCTCCACTTTCAGTTTTTACTTCATAGTTAACTAATACAAGATTTCCCTTAAAACAAAGATTTCTGGATGTGTGTGTGGGGGGGGGGTGTTTAAAGCATAAAGAGTTTGTATTCTATGAATCCATCTTTCAGGTTCTGGTCCTCAGATCCTTCCATCTCAATTTGTAAGCCATAAAGATTAAGTATATTTGGCAATAATAATATTTTATTTTATATATTATGGAAAAAATTGTCTAGGTCGTTATTGACTTTTTTACTCTGTGAGCCTTAAAAATACATGCAGCAGGCATAATCTCAGGAGGAGCCTCAAAGTTGAGCCACAGTTATGTCTAAAAGGCAAAGACTTATTTTAGAAATGGCCCATATGCCTCCACTTTTGAGCTTTTAATACTGACAGGCAGCTACACGGAGCCAGATGGGTGGCATAGGTAGCATTCCAACATCATAAACCTTCTTAATACAATTGAATTTTCAAAAAAGAAAAAAAATTAAGTGTACTGGGATGCAATTATCTTAGGAATAACACACATGCAGTGTGACTTGCTGCTTATTTTATTTGGTCCTTTTATTGGTACACAGTTATTCACAGGAGAGTGGGATACTTTAGCTGCAATTATGCACTTGGATAATATTAGTGGAATATTAATTATCTACTGTGAATTATAAAATAGATTTCCTTGTGTTGGGCACACACAAATGAGGATAAAAAATGTAATCAAAATATCCCATCTTATGCAAACAGAAAGGATATACAGTTAGGATTAAGTTTTGTGCATATATCAGAAAACTCAGATAACAGAGTTTAAAGAAGTAAAAGAAGTTCAGTGATGGATGGTCCAGGGCTGAAAAGGAAGCCTCAGGTCATCAGGGACACACCTCCTTCAACTCTCTGTGCCATCACTCTTAGTGTATGGCTAAGTGCCCTCAGCACATCCTCAAGGATGGCTGATGGTTCAAGATGGCTATACATACACTACCATGTTCCAAGCCAGAAGAAAGAAGATGGCAGGCAGGGTGAAAATGGCACACTTCCCAGCTAGATCAGGCCTCTTTACAAAGATTCCTCAGAAATTCCAAGTGATGGCTTCTGTTTATATTTCATTGGTCATCCCTGGTGGCAAAGAAAACTGGGAAATATAGATGCTTTAGCTAAGTACATTGCTGCCTTCCCCCAAAACCTGGTAAGGAGTAGAGAGAGAATGGATACTGGGGAGAGAACTAATCTATGGTATAGAAAATGCTGAATGAGAAAAATTTGCAGCCAAGAATACTCTATCCAATGAAACTAGCAATCAGAATTGAAGGAGAGATAGTTTCCCAGACAAACAAAACTAAAGGAGTTCGTGACCACTAACCCAGCCCCTCAAGAATTATTAAAGGGGACAGTTAGGCTGGAAAGGAAAGACCAAAAGTGACAGTATGAAGGTAGGAAACACAAAAACAATAAAAATGGATACTTTTGTAGAAAAATAACTGAAAAAATAAAAGGATGTAAAATACAACAACCTATACTTAAAAGGTGTAGTAGAGAGGAAAAAATAACGGGTCCAAACTTGAACAATCATCAACTTAATATAGACTGCTATATGCAGAAGAGGTTACACAAACCCAAATGTAACCATATATCAAAAACTACTAATAAGCATGCAAAGAATGAAGAGAAAGAAATCCAAATAGATCACTAAAAAAAAGAAAAAAACAGTAACCCATAAAAGAGAAAAAGACAAGAAAGGATCAGAGAAATTTTTCAGAAACAACCACAAAACAAGTCATAAAATGGCAATAAATACATATCTATCAATAATTACATGGAATGTAAATGGACTCAACACTCCAATCAAAAGATGTAGATTATTGAAATGGATAAAAAAAAATCCCTCTATGAACTGCCTACAGGAGACTTATTTTATACCTAAAAACATCTACAGATTGAAACTGAGGGGAAAGAGAAACATGTATCATGCAAATAAATGTCAAAAGAAAGCTAAACAGCACTACTTATATCAGACAAAATAGACTTTGAAACAGACTCTGACAAGAGACCAAGAAGGGCACTATATTAATAAAGATAATCCAACAGGAAGATAGAACGACTGTAAATATTTATGCACCCAACATTGGAACACCCAAATACATAAAACAGTTAATAACAAACATAAAGGAAATAATTGATAATAAGACAATAATAGTAGAGGACTTTAAAACCTCACTTACATCAATGGATAGATCACCTATACGGAAAATCAGTAAGAAAATAATGGCTTTGAATGCCCAGGAGGATCAGAACTGTAGGGTCTCTAAATCCAAACAAAAGGCAATGAGAGACCTATGGTACCCAGAACATCTAGCATTCAAGATCGTGAGGTTTAGAACCAGGTGGAGACCAGAACTTGAGGCATCTAGTCACCACATGGGGTTCATCTGTACTCTCTTAGAAAGTAACTTTCACCTCCCCCAAATATGTTCAAATCTTTTCTTTAAGCCAGAGACTCTGCTTCTCTCCCCTGGAATAACAGGGATTATTCCAAATAACAAGAACTGTATTAGTTTCCTAGGGCTGCCATAACAAATTACCACAAAATAGGTGGCCTAAAACAATAGAAAACTATTCTTTCAGAGTTGTGGAGGTCAGAAGTAAAAATCAAAGTTTCAGCAGGTTTAGATTCTGGAGGCTCTGAGGGAGAATCTTTTCCATGCTTTTCTCCTAGTTCCTGGTGGCTGATGACAATCTTTGGCATCCTTGGCTTGTAGACACACCACTCCAATCTCTGCCTCTTTCTTCACATGGCCTTCTTCTATGTTCCTATGTTTTCTCCTTTACTGTCTCTTATAGAGATATTCTGTCATTAGATTTAGGCCTTACCCTAAATCCAGGATGATTTCATCTTGAGATCCCTAATTTTTTTTTATTTTTTTAAATTTTTTTAAATTTTTTATTTATTTTTGAGAGACAGAGAGAGACAGCGCGAGCAGGGGAGGGTCAGAGAAAGAGGGAGACACAGAATCCGAAGCAGGCTCCAGGCTCTGAGCTTGCTGTCAGCACAGAGCCCGACACGGGGCTCGAACCCACGAACCGTGAGATCATGACCTGAGCTGAAGCCGGATGCTTAACCAACTGAGCCACCAGGCACCCCTTGAGATCCCTAATTTAATTAACTTGCATTTAATTAATTAATGCAAAGACCATATTTTCAAATAAGGTCACATTCATAGCTACTGGGGATCAGGACTTGGACATATCATTTGGGAGCCACTATTCAACCCACTACAAGGAACAAAAACAAAATAGCAAACATAGAATAGATTCTCCACCTACCAAAAATTTAAATATAAGGTGCTCAAAGTTGTAATTTTTATAGTGTCAATGCTATAAGCCTCTAATACAACCTTTCCTTTCTACTAAAATACATATGGAGACATGAGGAAATAAAAACAAAAATAAATCACATGATCATAGAGACTAAAAACAAGTTAGTAACTTTTTGCCAGAGTCTTGGAGAATGCCCACCAACCTTAAAGCCTATGGAGTTCATTTAAAAAACAATTAGTATTTTACAAACACTGTCCTCTGAGAGCCCTGCTAGTCTGAAAGTGGCAGTGTGTCAAGAGGTCCCAAGACCACTCCCAGATTCGATCATTCACTAGTAGAACTCTCAAGACTTAGCATATATTCAAACTCACAGCTATCATTTATCACAGCAAGAGGATACCAAGAACAATCAGCAAAGGGAAAGGTGCATGAAGTGAAGCCAGGGGGAAATCAGGCACAAGTTCTCAAGGGACCTCTCCCAGTAGAGTCACACAGGATATGTTTAATTTCCCTAGCAACGAGCTGTCACAACATATGTGAAGTGTTGCCAACCAGGAAAGCTTGTTAGAGACTGTGTGCTGAGGACTGTTATTGGGTGATGTTCCCAGAGGCAAAACCCTGCTGGTAACATACCTAAATTGTAGACTGTCAGAAGGAAAGCAGGGGTTCAGCATAAACCATATGGTTTGTACAAATAGTCTAAGCATAGGGAGCCACTTTTATCAGTTCATGGTGGGAACCTTCCAGAAATTTTAAGTTTCCAGATACCAGCCAAGGCTCCAACCTTGCAAGCAGGCCTTCGCAAAGATAGCAGTTTAGCTCTACTGTGTTAACTCTTTTCTGCACAGGTAGACTGAGAAGAGGCTTTGCTGCCTCTCCCCTGCTGACTGTCCCTGGCTCGGAGATACAGAGTTATCAGAAAACAACAGCCATCCCCAGGCTCTGCACAGTGTTCTTGGAGGAAGGTAGAGTTTGAGCCTCCCCTTTACACTCCCAGTGGCAGCTTTCTGTCTCTATCCATTTAGAGACTGAAACTACATTACTCAGAAGGTAACATAAGAGAGGATGAGGAATAGAAAGTCCTTACATTCTAGAAGGTAGGGTCTCTACCCATGACACATTCTAGATAGGAGCAGGGACAGGTTGGACCCTGGAACATACCCAAACTGCAGACTCTCAGAACTGACTGACAGCCTGCCTTGTCCTCTCTTTTGGAAAACACCATGTCTGTTAACCTGGTTACCTACAAAGGATGTAAACCTTCTGTGGTGCAATTCCAAATGTTATAAATGACAGAAAAAAAACACAGTGCTTTCTAACTATTTAGACATGTGCCCTATCAAGTTAAGGATGAAAGCTATAGCCCCTCAAACAAAACTAAAAAAAAGAAAAGAAAAGAAAATGAACACATACTCATGCAATACTCTGTAACAACTATTTTAAAGTGTTCACAGACCCCTCTCATCTCAAAGCTTAAATCCATGGGTAGAGCCTCATAGAGCCTCCATTTTTAATGGAAAAGACAGCCCTATTCACATTGTTGTTCAGGTATGGAATCAAAAGAAAGATATTCTTATGAATTCCATTATATAAACAATTTTATTCATTCAACAAATATTAAACACCAGTAATATTCTAGCGCCAGGGAGTCCATGTGAATAAGGAGACAAGGCACTTGTTTTTGTAAACCTTATGCTTTAGTGGAAGGGCACCAAAAAAATAGAAAAGCAAATTAATGCATAAGATAATTTCAGGTACCTGCTATGAAGAAGAGTTTCAATGTGGAGGTGCTCACATTTGATCCCAATGATAAGAAGTATCAAATCAAGTTAAAACCTGATACAGATTACAGGCAGGAGAAACCGCAAGTATCAAGGCCTTAACCCTAAGCATTTTGGCCGCCAAAGCTTCTGATGTGATGAGTCACATATCTCTTACTGTTTTCAAGGTCCCCTCTTTGACTTTGGCTTTTGACAGTTCAATTATAAAATGTCTCAGTGCAATTGTTACTTAGTTGGATAGACAGATTCCTGGTACACCCCACTCTGCTGTCTTACCCCTCTGATTTGCATTTTATAAAGATAGGGATGGTGAATGGTTAAAAGATTGTGAGAATATGAATGAATTAAGATCCTTTCAGTTAGCAGTCATAACATTCCCAACTTAAGTGGCCAGTGCCAGAATTCATTATAACACAAACCACAATGTCAGGAGACAATTCTTCCCAATTGGTTAATTCACCAGCATAGGGATGTCAGGGCTGTAATTTGACTTTGCTTCAAGTCTCTTAAATTCGCATTTCAGTCAGTGACACCACCACAACACTTTTGTCCCTCTGTAAGAGCTAGGGAACGTTTCCTAGAAACTCCCCATGTTTCTCCCTTCCATGTCTCACTGGCTAGTGTTGCTGCACATGTAGAAGTCTACATAAGTCACTGGACTGACTCATCACTATCATCCTGTGGGCTATAGAATATATAGGAACTCAAATATCTAATCAAAACTGGAGTTCCTTTCAAAAAAAAACAGAAGAAAGAAAGAGAGTAAAATGATTTCTTAATAGACAATCAGTCAACCATGTCTGTGACAGGGGAAAAGAGGAACCAGCTAGAAAACTCTTCCATTGTGAACATACATCACTTAGAGGGCTGCCAAAACAAATCTGGGCCCAACCCCAGAGTGTTTGACTCAGGACAGCTGAGATGGGGCCCCAAAATTGCATTTGTAACAAGTTTAAGGTGATGCTGATGATGGTCCAAACCAATGGACTAGGGTAACACAAGGGGAGGTGCAGAGCAGTAGAGTCAGTGAAAATATAGCTCAGCTGAAGAAAATGAAAAACTCAACAAAGAATTTTTTTTAACCTGGTGAGATTTTTTTATAAAGATGATAACAGATTAAACACATTTATGCCTAAATTTCTGTAAGTAAGATTATACAACTAAAGTAAATACAAAAAATAGCTTTTGAAAGACAACACTTTTTCAGTAATAATAAGACTGAAGCTTTAAAAAAAATCTGTAAAAATATGGGCAAGTTAGGGGTAACCAGACAAACACAACTGTAATGAAAAACTTTAACCCATGAGTCTCATCTTCTGCAAATCAAATAAATGATAAAACATACACAGGGATTCAAATAATTAGAATTACTCCATATATACACATTAAACTTTTTATCTTACAAAGAATAAACCATATATGTAAGAGTAAATAAAACATTTATAAATGTGTATCAAATATTGAGCACTAAAGGAGGTTTCTATAAATTCCAAAATGCATAAAGTGTACAAGGCAACTTTTCTGGCCACAGTGAAAGAATAATATAAATTATATTTCAAGAGTTTCAAAAAGAAACAAAAAGGAGTCCCAACTTCTTGAAAAAATGTTTTTAAGCACTATCTATAATTACTGATTCTAAAAGAAAAACAAAACTATGATTACAAAAAACACCTATCTTTCTGGAGTCTGTTGGCATTGACCTTTGACTTCTCTGTTTTCATGCTTAGGTCATAGAAATTTGGGAGCTGAAAAGGCTGAGATGACCTGGGGTGACTTGAGTGACTCCTGCCAATGGATTGTTAACAACTCACACCAATTCCATCCACACTGTGCTCATCCTCACCAGCTATTTTGACAGAGTAGGCACTCAAAATATATGTTTGTGTGTCTGTATACACACACACACATATACATACCTATACATATAAGCAGACTTATGTATATACATACAAACATATATATGTATATGCATACACATTGGAATTTAACTGGATAATAGGGAGGAAAAGAGCATCAAGATAGATTACTGGCAAAACAAAAATCATATGTGACTACTTTGAAAATAAACACATTAAATATTATAAGGATCTCCTTGTGCTGAAAAGAATTAAGGGTGATATATCTGGGAGGCCTGAGGTTGGTTGTTAGATTTGGTGATGTGGGAAAATTCTAGGGCATGTGTACCAGAGTATGAATACAGTAAGTGAAGTTATCAGGCTTGGACCCCAGACAAAATTAGGGAAATTTCTTTTCCTAAATTTACTAAGCAAAATCTATAGCCATGATTATTTTGGGTTACTTTCTGTGTTTTTCTATATGTTTGAAATAATTTATAATTTTAAAATGAAAATAATTCTTGCTATATTATTGACAAGAATTCTACAAAACAGACTCTCATATTATGCTGACAGGAGTGTATATTAGGAAGAATACTGTAATATTTATTAAAATCTTCAAAAGCATGGATACTCTTTATTTAGCTTACTAATTACATTTTGGGAAAATCGATACTTAAGGAAGAAAAGGTAGTCAAAGGGAAAATGTACTCGATAGACTTATTGAAACATAATTTATAACAGGAAAAGTAAGAAATAAGTTCAAAAATAAAAGATCATTGCTTAACTCAGAGATTGGCAAATTATGACAGCCCATGGACCAAATCCAATCCATTGCCTGCTTTGTAAATAGTTTTATTGGAACATAGCCCATAGCCATGCCCATTTGTTTACATATTGTCTATGTCCTCTTTTAAGCTGTATTAGCAGAGTTGAGTAGTAGCAATAGATACCATATGATCCACAATGCCAAAAATACTCACTATCGGGCCCTTTATAGAGTCTGCCAACCTCTTGCTGAAATTATGGTATATCCGTATACAAAAATATAATTCAGCCATTCAGCCATGTAAAATTATGTTTATTAGGGAAATTTTAATAACATGAGAAAATATAATATTAAGTTAAAAACATATGTATACCATGACCTCAACCATGAAAAACAATATGCATATAGCTCACTTATATCTTCAGGAAATACTTATTGAATATCTACTATATCCAGCATCAGAGATGCTGCCAGATTTTAAAAACACAACTATGAGGGAAAGGATCTGTGAATATAGACAAGTAAAAAGACAATTACAATGTAGTGTCACAAATGCTTGGAAAGGTGAATCAGAGGACACATGAGTGTACATAGGAAGGTGTTGGAATCAGTGCTTGGGACCAGTAAAGGCATTCAGGAAGAAGTGGTATTATTCCTAAAGTCTAAAGGAAAAGAGTCGGCAAAAAGGAGGTAGGGAGATAAAGTGTCCCAGCAGACAAAGCAGCAAACCAGGGGTTAAAACAAACAAAATCTGAAAGTAGTTTAACATGACCAAAATATATTCTAAAAGAATATTAAAGAAACTATTTCCCAGAGGTGAGATTAAAGAGCACATTCCAAGGATATTAGAATAAACCTTGGCATTAATATTCACACCCCCCACCATCACCACTATCCCCTTCTCAGTGAGCACACCCCTCCCCATTCCAAGAAAGAGGACTCTAAGGGAAGCTGAGCCATTGTACATAATAAGAAGATGGGAAGAAAGGAAGAGAGACACAAATCTGTGCATTAGCAGAGAATTGGAGGGAGGTGGGCAGTTAATAAGTGACCACACATACTTCTGCTAACTTCTGCTATTCCAGAAGAAACACAAATAAAATATTTTAGTTATATTATAAAGATCAAGTGTGCTAAAAAGAGTTAACATTATATTTATCCACATCCAAAAAAGATTTTTTAAGATAGGATTTATTCTACAAATGGTAAAAAAATCTTTGTCTCATAAATCCTCTTACAGACTTCAAAATTAGATAGTCTTTCATTAATTCTTGAGGGATAATTTTCCTAAATGGAATTTGGCTGGGTAATCCCCTTTACTCCTTACTTAACATTGAATTATGAATCACCTTGATATGTCATTAGTACCTGAACTGATGGACCTAGTCCCATATCCCCATCCTCATTTGTTCTTGTTCCTATGTTGTACTTAACTAGGGGGCTGTAATTTCCTTACACAATCTTGTTTAAGTAATTCTATCTCATTTTAAAGTCTTATTTAATTGTTAAAAAGAAGTATTCAGAGAATTGTGGCTCCATTTTTCTAAGAATAACCTGTGGAGGACTGCTGTTCCCATTATTAGATTAAGCCGAGAGTCCCAAATCTGGCACAGATTGTAAATTATGATATTGCAAATTCTTCCCGGATTCACACTTGCTGAAGCCATCATCCCTCTGTGCATGCCTGTGTGCATATTTTACCCTATATTACATCAAATTTGGATGACTGTAATCACTTGCTAAGTGATTTACTTGCTCCAAGCTATCTTACACATCTCTCAAAAACATCTTTTCTTCAATCACTACTCCGTTTTGAAAACCTTCAATTGTTTCCCATTAGCCATGGGATAAACTCCTAACTCCTTACCCTAGGATAGGACTTCATTGTTCTTCAAAATCACACTGCAATTTATCTGCAAATTCTTATTTTTCACTAGCCCCATTACTATAACAAACAAGGCTATCCAGACTTTGTTGTTTTCCTATATCCACTACCTCCTACTGCCTAGAATGCCCCCACTTCTATCCCTCCATCTGAATCCAACTTGGCCAATCCAAGGCCAAGGAACCCCACTGGCCACTCTAAAACACAGGGATCTTATTCTCCTTCTTCACCCATCAGCTCTACCACTCACTTGTCACGTTTCACATTCCAACATTATCCAATTTCTTTTTCATGTGTGTTGGTTGTATCTACTCAGCTAGAACTTACATTCCTTGAGAACTTAAGCAATGATTCATTCAGCATGGACCAAGTGCTCAAAAAATACAACTAGCAATAGATCGTTCATTCTATGATAGAAACATTCAAATTTGACACACCCTCAGGACGGGGGATAGTTTTCTTTGTACTGCTATTCCCCAAAGCTGCAAGAGCCTCATGGCTGAATTTTCCCCAGGCTACTACTGAGGCAAGGTTAGCGCATTCCATTTCTGTCTGAGCTATTTTCTCCACCTCAGGGCTGAGCAGACATATGATACTGACTGACCAAGAGCTAAAGGGCAGTAAGCACGGTGTACTCAACACCAATTTGGGAGAAAGTATATTTAATTTTGAACTACTGATATTTACTGTAAAACTGAACAAATATTGCCTATTATTGAATTCTTATCATATGCCTATATTTTAGATTATGAACTACAAACTTAATATACACTAATTCACTTAATTCTTATAAGCAACCCTGTGAAGTAGATATTATGAGCCCCCATCTGGTTCAGAGGTTAAATAGTTTGTTCAAAGTAACACAGATAGAAAATAGAAAAGCTGGGACTCAGATCCAGGTCTCTTTGACTCCAAATCTAAGAATTATCGCCCACTATATGGTATTGCCTCCCAATCATAGCAGAGTCTTTCCTCCTCCCTCTTTCTTTCTGATGAACATGTAGTCTGAAAAGAGCCATATAAGCTAACAGAACCTCACTTTATGTCAGGTATGGTCTGATCTACTGAGCTAGAAATCAATAATTTCTAGCAGTGTCATGACCTAGAATATCTGTGCTATTTTATAGCATTTATAGTCTTTTACATTTATGATCTCCTGGACTGAAGGCAAATTAAAAGAGGAAACATCATAGAGTTTCTCACCTTCCCCTCTCTTTGTGTCTTTCATGTGGACATAAGTGATTATGATGATACGTTGGAGAGGTATAAAATATACAGTTAGGTGATGGGAAGCTGACCTACTGCTGAAAGTCATGAGATCTTTGCAAAAGCTTCATCTCTGAGGAAGGCTTGGCCCAGGACATTCCTTGATCCCTAGGGACTGAGGTTGATTATGAAGACAATAAAAATGATTAAGAGTCTGCCAAGCAATGTTAGCCTATTTTCTTATTTTTTTTAACCTAAGGACTTTAGAAGCCATAAGTACAGATGCACTTTGTGAAGTTAGATAGAAAGGAATTATGCTTGCCATAAAAATGTGTGCAGAAATATAATTGAAAAGGCTGATGTTTATCCCAAACTAATCCATAAGCCTGGGAATGGCATCATCAAGATGGTGACACAGATCATTCCCAACTTCAGTCCTCTTCACAAGAAAATCAACTAGGAATTATCCATACACAAAACAACACTGTAAAACTCCCAGAACACAGGAGTAAGGCTGAAGGACCCCCTAGATTACAGAGACCAAGAAGGATCACATTAGAAGAATAAGGAGTGACTACACTCTGACACAAGCCCCACCCCCACCCCCAGGGGCTGCCATAGCACTGCATTAAAAAGGCACCCCTTGGGCCTACAGTTTTTCCAGTGGGAAAAAAAAGAGCCCAGGATGAATATCCAGCCCCCACAGTGTTACAGGATGCTTCCCAGGAAGCCTACTTGAGTCTCACCTCTTGGGAATCACTAGAGGCAGCTGTAGGCTTGACCACTGGGCAATAGGTAAAAATAGAGAAGGGGAGTGGGATTTACAACAACAAGCATTTAAATCTTAACAGATCATATTCCTGCTTGCAGCAGTGCACAAGCAGAGATCCCAAATGGCTCTGCTCATCTGCAGAGCTGAGCTGATAGCCTCATCTGGTAAGGGAGCTCAATTGGCAGTTCTGTACCAGTCATGGAGTTCATTTTTTGGCCCCACCTGAACAGGAAAGCAAATTCACAGCCCTGTCCACCTGCTGAGTTTAACCTCCAGTCCTTTCCAACCATGAAGCCTTGCCAGAGAACCTGGGCATCCACAGAGCCTATCTCACAGCCCCATTTGGCCAAGAAGCCAAGCCAGAAACCCTGTCCAACTGTTAAGTGTAACCTCCAACACCACATTACCACAGAGCCTGAACAGTGACTCTGGGCCACTTGGAGCCCAGCCATTGTACCACACAACTACAGAGCCCAGGGTACAGTGCTGCTCAATTGCTAAACACAACCTGTGGCCTTACCCAGGCAGAGAACCCAATCTGCATAATCAGAAGCCTACAGCTTCACCCAAAAAGAGAGCCCAGACAATGATCCTGCCCACCATCAAGCATAGTCTCCAGCCTCACCCAACTGTGGGATACAGCTAAAGGCCCCTTCCAACAAGAGAGACCAGACAGTGGTCCTGCCCAACAGTAAAACACAACCAGTGGCCCCTCCCCTGCTCACTCTCTGTTTCTCAAAAATAAATAAAAACATTAAAACACACACACACACACACACACACACACACACACACACACACACACCCAGCAGCCTACCTTAACTGTGAAGCCCAGCTTGCAGTCCTGCCAATTTTGGAGCACAGACTGATGTCTGAGCCCTGCCTGATCAAAGAGCACAGCCTGATGCTCTGTCTAATCAGAAAGCCAAGCCTTTAGCCTTGCCTAAACATTTACCAAGCCTGTGGTACCACCTAGTCAGGGAGCACAGCCTGAGACCTGACCCAACCAGGAAAGATTGCAGAGCCATAGCCCTGTCAAACCACAGTCTAACAAGTGAATCCACCCTCCAGGGAAACAGAGCCCGAGACCTCACCCAACCAGAGGTGATTGCAGAGCCCAGCTACTGGTCCTGTGTAACTGCAGAGCACATTCAGCAGTCCCACCTGATCAGGGAGCCCAACTGGAAGCCCTGCATGAACACGAAGCCCAGCCAGTAGGCCCATCCAATCACAGACAAATCAATAAATGTGAAATAATGTGAAACACTACACTAATAAAATGAAAAAAATAAAAACCACATGATGATCTTAATAGAGACAAAACAAGCATTTGAGAAATTCAACATCCATTCATGATAAGAATACTCAACAAACTGGGTATAGAAGGAACATATCTCAACATAATAAAAGCTATATATGACAAGCCCACACTTACATCATACTCAGTGGTAAAATGTTTGAAATTTTTCCTTTAAGATTGGGAAGAAAGCAAGGGAGCCCACCTCACCACTCTTACTTAGGGTAGTACTAGAAATCCTAGCCAGAACAGTCAGAGAAAGAAGGAAGGAAGGAAGGAAGGAAGGAAGGAAGGAAGGAAGGAAGGAAGGAAGGAAGGAAGGAAGGAAGGAAAGAAAGAAAGAAGGAAAGAAAGACCCTCCAAATTTGGAAAAAAAAAAAAAGAAGTAAGCTGTCTCTGCTTTCAAGTAACATGACATGATACTCAGAAAATCTAAAGGACTCCACTGAAAAACTGTTAGAACTAATCAACAAATTCAGTAGAGTTGCAAGGTACAAAATCAACCTACAGAAATTAGTTGCATTTTATACACCAACCAAAAAAAATCTGAAAATAAATAAAGAAATTATCCCATTTACAATAGCATCAGAAACAATATAATACTAGGCAATAAATTTAACCAAGATAGTGAAAGATCTATACACTGAAAACTGTAAGACATTGATTTTAAAAAATTAAATAGAACATAAATAAATGGAAAGATGTCCCATGTTAATGGATTAGAAGAATTAATATTGTCAAAATGTCTACAGTACCCAAAGCCAGCTATAGATTCAATGCCAACTCTGTCAAGATTCAAAGAGCATTTTTCACAAAAATAGAAAAAAAATCCTAAAATTCATATGGAACCACAAAAGACTCCAAATAGCAAAAGCAATCCTGAGAATGAAAAACAAAGCTGGAGGTATCATACTTCTTGATTTCAAACTGTGTTACAAGCTATAGTAAGCAAAACAGTATGGTACTGGCACAAAAACAGACATATAAGCATATGGAACTAAACTAAGAGCTCAGAAATAAACCTATGTACATACAGTCAACTAATATTTGACATGGAAGCCAAGAATACTAAATGGAGCAAAGATAGTTTCTTCAATAAATACTGTTGGGAATACATTTTATGAATTTTTCATGTGCAAAAGAATGAAACTGGACACCTACCTTATATCACTCACAAAAATTAACTTGAAATAGATTAAAGACTTCAATATAAGACCTGAAAGTATAAAAGTCCTAGAAGAAAACACGGGAAAACCTCCTTAATATTGGTCTTGGCAAAGATTTTTTGGATATCACATCAAAAGCACAAGCAACAAAAGCAAACATAAACAAGCATGATCACATCTAACTAAAAAGGCTCTGCAGAGTAAAAGTAAGATCAACAAAATGAAAAGGCAACCTACAGAATGGGAGAAAATATTTGCAAACCACATATCTGAAAAGGAGTTAATATCCAAAATAAATAAAGAACTCATACAGCTAAATATCAAATAAATAAATATTCTGATTAAAAATAGACAAAAGACCTGAATAGACATTTTTCCAAAGAAGATATTCAAATGGCCAACAAGTATGTGTAAAGTTACTCAATATCACTATACATCAAGGAAATGCAAATCAAAACCACAATGAGGTATCATTTCATATCAGTTACAGTGGCTATCATCAAAAAAAAAACAAAAGATAACAAGAGCAGGCAAAGTTGTGAAGAAAAGGGAACCCTTGTACACTAATGGGTGGGATGTCATTTTACAAGGCAAATATGGAAAATAGTATGAACATTCCTTAAAAAATTAAAAGTGGAGGGGTACCTGGGTGGCTCAAGTCACTCTTGATATCAGCTCAGGTCATGGTCTCATGGTTCATGAATTGAACCCCAAATTGGGCTCCATGCTGACAGCCACAGAGCCTGCTTGGGATTCTCTCTCTCCCTCTTTCTGCCCCTCTCCCACCTCTCTCTCAAAATAAATAAACTTAAAAAATTTAAAAGTGGAAGTATTATATAATCCAATAATTCCACATCCAGTATATATCCAAAGGAAATAAAATCCCTAACTTCAAGAATTATCTGCATTGCTTATAATAGCCAAGACAAAGCAACAACCTAGGTGTCCATCAATAAATGAACAAAGAAAATGTGATAGATAGATGATATAGATTAGATATAGATATAGATATAGATACACACACACACATACATACACTGGAATATTATTCAGCCATAAATAAAAAGGAAATCCTGCCATTTCCAACAACGTGAATGAACCTGAAGGACATTATCATTAGGCTTAGTGAAGTAAGTCAGACATAGAAAGACAAACACTGTATCATCTCACTTACATGTGGAATCTAAAAAAAATCATAGAAATAGAGAGTAGACTGGCAGTTGCCCAGGGCAGGAAGTGAGAGTTGAGTGCGAGAAATGGGTGAAGGTAGTTAAAGCACATAAACTTTCAGTTATAAGTAAATTCTGGGGACATAATGTACAGTATGGTGACCACAGTTGCCAATAGTGTTTTATATGTTTGAAAGTTACTAAGATCGTATATCTTAAAAGTTTTCACACAAAAATTTTGTGAGGTGATGAATGAGTTAACTAACCTTATGCGGTGATCAACTTCATAGTATACATGTATATCAAATCATTATGTTGTACACCTTACATTTATACAATGTTATATGTCAATTACATCTTAATAAAGCTGGAGGGGGGGATAAAACCAGGAGTCAGAGTCCATGGACTCCATAACTTTTTGCAGCTCTTCTTCTTACCTCTATGACATATGACAGATTTGCTGATGACATGACATGACATGACATGACATGACATACCTGCATGACCTCTGATAACTGGATGGTTTTTTGACACTACTGATTTATTCAGTCCTCTGTGAGGTTTTTACTCATGTAAAATTTTCAACCCACCTTGCAAGCAGCTGCCTCCCTTTTGAAAACTTAAACAAATTGCTTGTAAGTAATCCAAGTCAATTGAGGGCAGTTGAGTTGTAGTATCCTGAAAATTGCAAACTGAGCTTAACTTCACTTTCTGGGAAGAAACAAGAACAAATCATCCAACATTCAATTGGCAAGCACCTAGAAGACCTATTCCCCGAGCCATCGTTCTAAGTCTGTTCCAGCGCCTCATTATAAATGTCCTGGCGCTGACATAGGAGATAAACTATGACTAGAAGGTGTCACCTCTGAATCTACTCTTCTGTAAATTGGAAGTTTTATTTCAAGTCTCACCTCTGAAGGACAGAATGAAGATTAACAAGGCCCTCATGTCTCAGAGTTTGAAATGACAGCAAAGGGGAAAATAGCTCAATAGACTCTTGTCACATACGAAAGAAAATCCTTTCCAAATTCTTCCTTAAGTCCAGCTCTGAACCTCTAAAGTACACTAAATTGGGGTGAGCCAAATTCTTGAGCAATTATCTAAATATCTCATAGCCATTTCCATCTCAGAAAATGATAATATTTTCCTCAGTGTCTATTGTTACGCTACTCTTTCTCATTTCTTTTTTTTGTTTGTTTGTTTTAGGTTTATTTATTTATTTTGAGAGAGAGTGCAAGCAGGGCAGAGAGGAGGAGAGAGAGAGATCCCAAGCAGTTTCTACGCTGACAGCAGGGCTTGAACTCACCAACCGTGAGATCATGACCCAAGCCAAAACCAAGAGTCGGGACGCTCGGCCAACTGAGCCACCCAAGTGCCCTACTCTTTCTCATTTCTTAATTTATGTTTGTTCATGATCCAATTTGCCTGAGACTATTTTATTTTACTACACAGTGCTAAGTTCGATGGCTCAGCACTCTCCTTGCAAACACCCTAGCTGCCTTGCCCCTTTCTCCCTTTACTATACTCACTTCGGTTAGATACCAGCCCTGGCTAACCCAGCAACCCCCTCACTCCACTTCTGTGCCAAAGCAGAACCTCGTGACTGAACTTACTTCCAGGTTATAATCACAGATTCCAAATAGGTAGCGTATACGCCCAGATAATCGTACTATACTTCCCTGGTAATCTTATGTTCTCAGTCTCTGAGAGGATTATTTCACATCTGTTCTCTTTCCTCAAATCATCAAACCCCTCCACCATCTCATTTTCAGTTATAAAGACATCATTTCATAGAAACAATAGCTCCAATCAGACCAAATCTACCTTATCTTGCCATCCCAAACTCCATCAACTTACCTACATTTATTTTTTATTGCAGTAAACTATACATAACAGAAAATTTACCATTTCGAACATTTTTAAGTGTACAGTGAGTGGTATTAAGTACATTCACATTACGCAATCATCACTATTATCCATCTGCAGAACTTTTTTGCATTGGTACTTATTTTTTAAGAAAATAGTAATAGCTGGCATTAATTGACTACTTGCTATTTGCCAAGCACTGCTCTGAACAATTCATACACATGAACTCATTTAATCACCACAAACCATTACTCCATGAGGTATTATCTTCTGCATTATACAGAGACAAAACTAAGGCACATAAAAGTTGAGTAATACTCTGAGGCCCAAAGGAAATAATTGTTATAGTCACATATTCTCCCTTTCCCCTGTAACAATGGATAAACTGTCTATGCTCCCATCTAAGGCAATCTTTCTACCTACATCCTAGATCCCATCACTCTCACCTCCTCAGGGACTTCACACCAGCCATTGTCTTCTTTCCCTTTCACATCTTTAGTTTCTTCTTCCCTACTGCATCTTTCCTGTTGGCATACAAATAGGCCTATGGGCATCCATCTTTAACAACAAAAGAGAAATGTCCCTTGACCCACACCCTCCTCCAGCTACTGCACTGGTTTTCTGGTAATTTTCACAGTAGAAATCCTTAGAAAACTTGCCTCTACTTGTCTTCACTTTCTCTTATTCCATTCTCTCCTTAACCCACTTCAGTTTTGGTTTTCTACACTGACATAATAAAGCCTGATTTTAATTGCATTAGTGATTTATTTTGCACTTTTCAAAAACCTTGCTAAATCTGCATTTATCTAAATATTAACGGGGTGCCTGGGTGGCTCAGTCAGTTAAGTGTCCAACTTCAGCTCAGGTCATGATCTCGCAGTCCGTGAGTTTGAGCCCTGCGTTGGGCTCTGTGCTGGCAGCTCAGAGCCTGGGGCCTGCTTCAGATTCTGTGTCTCCCTCTCTCTCTCTGCCCCTCCCCTGCTCATGCTCTGTCTCTTTCACTCTCAAAAATGAATAAATGTTAAAAAAAATTTTATCTTGATATTAAAGATCAAGAACCAAACCACTTTGTATTTCATACTATGGAAGACAAGGAATTGAGACCTCTTTCTTTCTCTGCATCCTTTACAATTTCCAGGTCTTTATAAATATAATCTTGGGTTTTGAATCCCATCATCACTGTTGTCTTCAACACTCTTTTATGACCTTTTAAGATCATTACATTCAAGAAATGCCTGTGTGGTTCAGTCGGTTAAGTATCGCATCGGCTCAGGTAATGATCTTACAGTTGGTGGGTTTGAGCCCCGTGTCCTGCTCTATGCTGACAGCTCAGAGCCTGGAACCTGCTTCAGATTCTGTGTCTCCCTCTCTCTCTGCCCTTCCCCTGCTTGTACTGTCTCTCTCAAAAATAAATATATAGACATTTTTAAAAAATGTTTGGAAAAAAAAGATTGTTACATTCAACCTTGAAACCATATTCACACCAGTTACCATACCTATTTGTGCATATTTGGTAAGTATTAGTGCTCTCCACTGTATCTTTTTTTCTATTAGCATTCCTCACAATTTAATATGGGTTCATTTCTCATTGAACTGAAAGAGGGAAAAATGTATCTTTCAGGAAGAATACCTAGACAGTATATTTTATAAAAATCTTAAATATACAGAAATGCCATTCTATTGCCTTCACACACAAATTTGAGTGGGCTTAGAATTTCTGTGTCACAGTCTTATTTTTCCTGAAAAATTCTGTAGAACAGCAGATCTCAGTGTTTGCCTGTGTAGTACTACTTCCAGATATGATCAATGTAGCATGAGTTTTACTCATCGGTGATTTTTATAAAGCTTCAAAAGTGATTCTGATGAGAAGACAGTGGTAAGAACCATTGTCATAGGTATTTCTCCAATTTTTCTGGTGTTCTGGATTCCCAAAAAGTTGAAAACACCTGAAATTGTGTCTTTCTTAGGTAATTTGTTTTACCTTTTTGCATGCCCATGTTTAAATCTAAACTCGACTACTGAGTGTCGCTGCTCTATGACGATGAGATTGTATAACTTCTCAGAGCCCGTACTTCACCACCTTGTTGCTGAA
Source organism: Cryptoprocta ferox (assembly GCA_028646485.1). Taxonomy (NCBI): domain Eukaryota; kingdom Metazoa; phylum Chordata; class Mammalia; order Carnivora; family Eupleridae; genus Cryptoprocta; species Cryptoprocta ferox. The sequence goes on along the minus strand of CM053559.1, from coordinate 4,651,382 downwards.
CAAAGTTCTGTTTATATCTTACATTACTCTTGCAGAGAATGATAATGTTTAGTGTCAAACACATAATAAATGATAGACAACATTTTTGCTTACCTTTGAAATTCATAAATTTCACCAGGATATATCCAATGATAAATCTCTTAATCTTGCCCTGGAAAGCAAAAGCTTTCTCAATTCTTGGTTCAGATTTGGTTTCTTATTTGTTTGCTTGTATATATAGATAAGGAGTTTTCTTATACTTGCATTACAAATTAATTCTACCTTAATTAATCATGCAGTCCCCTCCAATAATATCTATTATTATTCATGAGCTAGATTTTTGTGATGACTCCATCATATCTATCATCTTCTCACATAATTTTCAACTTTTTATCATGTATCCTGGGAGTGCCTTTTCAATTTTATTCTCTACCTCAGTGGTTTTCAGTGTTCTAGAGAAACTTCAGTGAAAGTTTGGAAGCCTTTTAAGATCCACCATTTGGGTCAAGGATAAAAGTGTAACAGAGGGAGCTCTGGGACCATACCTGTACTTCAATCAGAAACTCATTCATTACCTTTACATGGTGAGAGTCTCCATATGCTTTCATTAAAGAAAGAGATTAACAGTTTTTTAAAAAACATTTAAAGCCACTGTTATACATTACTTATTCAGTTTTCTCTACTTGTTAATTTGTTCTTTTTTGCCTTCAGTAGGGATTTTTATTCAACTACTATGTTTTTTGTTTCAGTATGCTCCTTCCTAAAGCTTTCTTCTTGTTCATAGAGGTGATTTCCTCTTGCATGTTAATAAAACCCACCAAAATATTTTCTAAAATTTTCTTCTGATTCTCACAGTAAATCATTAAATTAATTTATATTTTATATTTTTCTTCTATGTCTTAAAACACTGCTTCTCTTCTTTGGTGCTATATGGACTATTTTAGTTGTTTGTTATCATTAACCAACAGGACCAATCCTAACCCCATTATGGGAGAACAGACTGTGCGGGTGTGCTCTCCCTAATGTACTTAGTATCTCTTCCAGAGCTGGAAGAATCATCCATCAAATATAAAGCCAAAAGCAAGTTGATATGTACAGCTCTGAGGCCAGTTCCCAGCAGGTCTGTCAACTAGAATCCTTTATCAAACTAAATGGGGGACTATCCCCATCATTTCCTTAGTCATGAGGGGGAAAATGCAGTTCCCAGGGAAACTGAGGCCATCTGTGGGCTAGTCCTCTTTAATGAGAAAAGTAATGAAAGGAAGAGTTATACCTTTTAACATCCCCACATCTGAGAGTCCTCAACCTATGTCTCTGAAGGATGTGATGCCCCACCTTCCATTCCCCTCCATTTCCAGCCATATTACATCTGAAAACCGCCACTCAAGAGAAGAGCTGCTACTAATAATGCAGACATCATACCTTCCTATTTTATGACTCTGTTTTTACACATGCTTTATATACTGGCTGAACTGCTTTATCATACATGACCCATCCATAAAGCTCCAACTTAAATTCCAAACTTCTGCCCAGTGGTCCCTCCTCTGTGAACACTTTGTTGGATAACCTCTCATTCAGACAAAACTAATCTGTAGTACTCCTTTCCGTGTACATATGTCTACGCTATTAATTTTTTAATTTAAACATCTGTATCCCCTACTAGATTGTCCCTTGAGGCTAAGACTCAATACCTAGGAAAGTGCCTAATCAATAGTAGATAATCAAGAATCTGACTTTCTAGGCTTCTAGAGCTTTTATGA
>CM053559.1:4627168-4649143 GCA_028646485.1 Cryptoprocta ferox | reverse complement strand
TTTATTTTTTCAAAAAATCAACTCTTGGTTTCATTGATCTGTTCAACTGTATTTTTGGATTCTATATTGTTTATTTCTGCCCTGATCTTTATTATTTCTCTTCTTCTGCTGGGTTTGGGGTGCTCTTGCTGCTCTCCTTCTAGTTCCTTTAGGTGTGCTGTTAGATTTTGTATTTGTGCTTTTTCTAGTGTCTTGAAATAGGCCTGGATTGCAATGTATATTCCTCTTAGGACTACCTTTGCTGCATCCCAAAGAGTTTGGATTGTTGTATTTTCATTTTCATTTGTTTCCATATATTTTTCAAATTCTTCTCTAGTGCCTGGTTGGCCCATTCATTCTTTAGTAGGGTATTTTTAACCTCCAGACTTTTTCCTGTGTTTGATTTCAAGTTTCATAGCATTGTGATCTGAAAGTGTGTATGGTATGATCTGAATTCTTTTATATTTATTGAGGGCTGCCTTATGACCCAGAATGTGATATCTTGGAGAATGCACCATGTGCACTCGAGAAGAAAGTGAATTCCATAGCTTCAGGATGTAGAGTTCTAAATATATCTGTCAAGTCCATCTGGTCCAATGTGTCATTCAGGTCCTTTGTTTCTTTAGTGATTTTCTGTCTAGTTGATCTATCCATTGCTATAAGTGGAGTATTAAAGTCTCCTGCAATTAGCACGTTCTTATCGATAAGATTGCTTATGTTTGTGTTTGTTTTATGTGTTTGTGTGCTCCCAAATTTGGTGCGTAGACATTTATAATTGTTAGCTCTTCCTGATGGATAGACCCTGTAATTATTATATAATGCCCTTCTTCATCTCTTGTTACTGCCTTTGCTTTAAAGTCCAGTTTGTCTGATATAATCATGGCTACTCCAGCTTTCTTTTGACTTCCAATAGCATGATAGATATTTCTCCATCCCCTCACTTTCAATCTGAAGGTGTCCTCAGGTCTAAAATGAGTCTCTTGTAGACAGCAAATACATGGATCTTGTTTTTTATCCATTCTGATATCCTATGTGTTTTGATTGGAGCATTTCGTCCATTTACATTCCGTGTTGTTATTGAAAAATATGGGTTTAGAGTCATTGTATTCTCTGTAGGATTCATGCTTGTAGTGGTGTCTCTGGTACTTTGTGTTCCTTGCAACAATTCCCTCATAGAGCCTCCCTTAGGATCTCTTGTAGGGCTGATTTAGTGGTGATGAATTCCTTCAATTTTTGTTTGTTTGGGAAAACTTTTATCTCTCCTTGTATTCTGAATGACAGGCTTGCTGGATAAAGGATTCTTGGCTGCATATTTTTCCTGTTGATCGTATTGAAGATGTCCTGCCATTCCTTTCTGGCCTGCCAAGTTTCAGTAGATAAGTCTGTTACTACCCTGATGTGTCTCCCTTTGTATGTTAGGGCCCTCTTATCCCTAGCTCCTTTCAGAATTCTCTCTTTATCCTTACATTTTTCCTGTTTCACTCTGATATGTTGTGCAGAAGATGGATTCAAGTTACGTCTGAGGGGAGTTCTCTGTGCCTCTTGGATTTCAATGTCTGTTTCCTTCCCCAGGTTGGGGAAGTTCTTGGCTATAATTTGTTCAAGTACCCCTTCAGCCCCTTTGAGAGAGAGATAATTTTAAGCAGGCTCCATGCTTGAGGCATGTCTGCAGGGCTGGATCTCACAACTGTGAGATCATGACTTGAGCAGAAATCAAGAGTCAGACACTTAACTGATGAACCACCCATGCACACCCTGAGATGAGGAGTTTAAAGGCATTGCACAGTGCCTGCCATGTAGTAGAGCTCAACACATGGAACTTATTTCTGGTGTGTAGAGGAGAGAGGGAAAAGGGGAGTGGGAAGGCTCCTGCCAGGACAGTGATTCTGGGGGTTGTGGGCTGGAATTGTGGTTTGGGGCAAACTTCTTCTTGAGGCTATGAATTCTTTGTTACTAAGTCTACTGATAAAAGATCCAAAGGCAACATCATAAGAATGTAAATAGGATTTGTATCCATTAAATCAGCAGAAGAAAAGTTGATCTATTCACTAAAAGGCAGGAAAGAAAGTATGGTAAATGGAAAATATAAAGAAACTATATTAAAGAAAGGGTAGAACATGGAAACCATGATGTAAGATGGGAGAAATAAATCATAATAGGATGGTAGTTAAAATAAATACAAATGGATTAAAGTCACGATGGTAGGATGAAAAATAACCCCTCCAAAGATATCTATATCCTAATCTCTGGAACCTGGGAATGTTACCTTGTCTGAAAAAAATTTTTTTTCTTTTTTTAGTTTTGCAGATATGATTAAGTTAATGGTTTTCACATGGGGAGACTATCCTGGGTTGTCCAGGTGGGCTATAAATGCAGTCGTTTGTGCTCTTATAAAAGAGAGGTAGAGGGAGATTTGATGCAGACAGAGGGGAAAGGCAATATGACCTGGAGGCAGAGATTGGATTAGTATGGCTACAAGCCAAGGACTGCCAACAGCCACTAGAAACTGGAAGAGGCAAGAAACAGATTCTCCATTGGAGCTTCTAGAGAGAGTGTGGTCCTGCAACATTTTGATGTTTGATGAAACTTATTTCAGACTTCTAGCCTCCTGAGCTGTGACAGAATAAATTACTGATGTGTTAAACCACCAAATTTTTGGTAACTTGTTCTAGCAACCATGGGCAACTAAAATACTCAGAATAGGGGCACCTGGGTGGCTCATTTGGTTAAGCATCTGACTTCTGCCTAGGTAATGATCTCACTGTTTGTGAGTTTGAACCCCACACTGGGCTCTCTACTTTTAGCATGGAGCCCCCTTCAGATACTCTGTCCCTCTCCCTCTCTCTGCCCCTCACCTGCACTCTCTCTCCTCTCTCTCTCTCTCTCAAAATAAATAAACCTTAAAAAAATCTTTAAAAATTACTCAGAAATTAAAATAAAGAGTACCATAAGATTCACAAAAAAGGCTTTCAAATGTTGAGAGTATACTAGGTCTAATAAAATACAAAGAATCAATATTATGCAGCCTATTTTTGTTAAACAATAGGAATAGAAACTAGTAACACATACATGGCTAAAAATATTTCCTTTATCTAGAAACCTATGACCAAATAACCTTTGGGTTAAAAATGAGTTGTAAGAAAAACTACAGAATAGTTATAAGTGGAATACAATAGAAATACTATGTATTAGCGTTTGTAGAATATGGCTAAACAAGTACTTACAGAGAAATCTATGGTCTAAATATTTTTACCAGGAAGAAAACATAAAGATAATCTTAAAATTCAATTCAAGAATTTTTTTTAAAGTTAAACCAAAAACCCAAGAAAAAATCAAGGAAAAAAAAACAATGAATAAGAGAACAGCAACAAAAATAAAAATAGAGAGGATCAACACAATCAAAAGCTCTTTATTTGGAAGAATTAGTAAGTAAATGAATATGGTGACTTTGATCAAAGAAATCAGAAAGTGATTAAAGTTGAGATGCAGAATGTATAAGGAAAAATAACTGTAGACAAAATGAGAGTAGACAATAATAAAAGAGAATTATAGACAACAAAATCAATAGGGAGAGTATGGATCATTTAATAAATCATGTTAGAAAACTTGACTTATTTTATGGAAAAAATAAAACTGAATCTCTTCTAATACTGTGTATTTGGAACCCAGATTTTTCTAACTTCTTATAAAGCTAAAAGTGTGAAGATATTACGGATTATATTTTTATAACCTGGGAACGAAAGAACTTCTTAAATCCCAGAAGGTGATCCATAAGGCAAAAATCTCCAGAGATTTGATTCTATTAAAAAATACGAATTTCTGTCCTAAGGAAGATACATGGACAATGTTAACAAATGACAGATTTGGAGAAGGTATTGGCAATGTCTAAAACTGACAAGAAACTAGTATCTGAAATAAACAATTTAATGAATTAACAAGACAAAACAGTAATAGAAAATGGAAAAGTAGGCAGTTTATAAACATGCATTCACAGAAGATGTACCACACATGGCTGAAATGCTTATAAGAAGATGCTCAAATTATTCGTATTTAGGGAAGTGAAAATGAAGTACAATGAGGTACTGCTTTACTTGTATCAGTTTGGCAATAACTAGAATGTTGGATAATGGCAAACATAGATAGGAATGTGGCCCCTTGTACGCTGCTGGTGGTTGTACAGACAAGTAGAGGTATTCTGCAATGTAATCTGGCAAATATCAGCCATGTTAGGTACATGTATCTTCTGTGACCCAGCAGTGCTGTTTTTGATTAGGTACCATCCTAGAGAAAATCTCACACAGATCCATAAAAGGATGACGATGGTCATTGCAGCATTGTTTATAGTGGCAAGATGTGATAGGTAACCTAGATGGCTCCCACTGGGGTAATGGGCAAGTTAAATGTGGTTGATGCATGCAGTATCTGAATGGTCTGAAGATTTCAGTGTAAGTATTATCTCCTCAGAGAGGCTTTCTCTGGTGGATTAAAAATGATCACAAATTCTCTGCTTCTTCTCACATTGAGAAGGGAAATCAAATCCCTTCCCTTTGAATCTGGACTGGCCTTAGTGGCATGCTCACTTAATGGGTTGTGGTAAAAGTGATGCTATGACAGTCCAGGTCCAGGCTTTAAGAGGACTGGCAGATTCTGCCTTGTCATCTTGGAGCCCTGAGCTACCATCCAGAAGTTCAGCTACTCTGGGACACCATGCTGTGAGGAACCACATAGAGATATAGTGAAAGTGTCCCAGTCCCCCATCTCAGATGAAATCCCAGCCACCAGCTCACAAGAACAGCTAGGCTTAGGAGAGACCACCTTCAAGGTCCAGCCCAGGCAAGTTTTCAGATGACTCCAGCCCAGCTGCTATGTGACTGTAAAAACATGAAAGACCCCAAACAATAAGAGCCTAGCCCAGCCTCATCCACCCCAACAGCCATGAAATATAATAATAAATTCTTTTAAGACATTAATTTTGGGGTGGTTTGTTATGCAGAGATGGGTAACTGGAATACTTTCCATAGGCATTTTATTTATTTATTTAAAGTTTTTTTTTTTAACATTTATTCATTTTTGAGAGACAGAGAGACAGAGTGTGAGTGGGGGAGGGGCAGAGAGAGAGGGAGACATAGAATCTAAAGCAGGTTCCAGGCTCTGAGCCGTCAGCACAGCTCAAACTCACGAGCTGTGAGATCATGACCAGAGTCGAAGTTGTACGCTCAACCGACTGAGCCACCCAGGCACCCTATCCAAAGGTACTTTATTTAAATGTATACCCAGCACCTAGCAGGGTGTTCACATTTGATGTAATATTTCTTTGATAATTGAAAAAGTTTAATTGGCCAAAATAGTTTTGAACCTTCTTATCCAATCTTTTTAATCCTGATTTCTGACTCATGCCTACAACATATTACATGTCAGATACAGAGGGATCACTAGCTACGTGTGTTTTTTATTTTTACTTTTATTTATTTATTTATAATTTATTGTCAAATTGGCTAACATAGTGTATACAGTGTGCTCTTGGTTTTGGGGGTAGATTCCCGTGATTCATCTCTTGCATACAACATCCAGTGCTCATCCCAACAAGTGCCCTTCTCAATGCCCATCACCCTCTCCTCACCCCCCCCCCCCCATCAGCCCTCAATTTGTTCAGTGTTTTCCCCAGTGTGGTCACATTATTGCAGCTTTGTGTCAGGAAATCACAAGCCTACTAGCCATTTGTAATTTCCCACCTCATTCCCACTTTACCTCTTTCTGGCTTTCATTGTTCTTTTGTTGCCAGAAGCTGAGGAGAGGCTTCCACTGTTTTTAAGGATCCCATTCATTGTCTCTAATTACAGGATTACACACAGTGGTGTTTAAGCTGGGGGGTGCAGCCACCTTAGCTGCTGACGTTTGTTTAAATGAACAATTGTCAGGAATTGGTAACAATGGTTATGCCTCACAGTTTGGTTGACAAGTTCCTTATTTGAAGAGTACATTGGTGAATGGAATCCCTTGTATTAATTGGAAACAATGGAAATTTTGTTGTTTTTATCATTTGGTGACGACCAATTTTCTCAAAGTGCTGAGCTGGAGGTTTTTTAGAAGACTCAGAATTTCTGTAATTTAGCCATGACACCCTGTGCCTCACTTTTGAATATTTCTTTCATGCACTATGCATGTTTGTGCACATGGCTTTTATCTTTTACCAGATGACAGAACCTTGAGGGCAGACTCTGGGATTCATTTCTTTTTCACAATCCCCAGAGTATCAGCATAGTGGCTACTCCACAAATATTTGTGGATTTTTGAAAGGCGTGCCTTTAATTTTTCATCTCTTGGTGTCCTTCATAACTATGAACTGGGGTAAAGGAGTGGCGTTTTGCTTATTTTTTTAATGCGAGTTTTGAAGAGAGTTGTGGAGACGTGTCAGGTATGGAAGAGAAGCTGATAGGACAAGAATGGGCAATTCCAGAAGCATTGCTAAGGACAATGCATTCTCTCTGTGTACAAAACAAACTCAGAGTAAACAAAAGGCATTTTGAAATTACTCATCTCTTTCAGAAAACTTTCTCTGAACCCCTCTAGGATAGGTGAAGTTACAGGTTAAAAATGTTACATGAAGTTTGCTAGAGTGGCAATGTGAAATGAATGGATTGGTTTTGAGGGGGATTTGTGGGGCTGTCCTATGAATTAAGTCATGTCAGAAAGTAGTATGAAAAAGTTCATTGACTTTTTGACATCCATAACAGCTTTTATTTTATTTTTTAAGTTTATTTATTTTGAGAGAGACAGAGATAGCCTGAGTGGGGAAGGGGCAGAGGGAGAGGGAGAGATTGAATCCCAAGCAGGCTCCGTGCTGCCTGTGAAGAGCCCAATGCAGGGCTCAGACTCATGAAACTGTGAGATCATGACCTGAGCCAAAATCAAGAGTCAGAGGCTGAACTGACTGAACCACCCAGGTGCCCCCATTACAGCATTAAAAAAAAAACCTTGTATCCCACTTCTTGGTAGTGTCCTAGATAGGTTGCTGGATAAAGACTTACAGGAAAGTTACTGTACCATGATTTTCCATTGCTCCTAAAAGACATTTCTCTTCTAGATAGATGAGATATTTTATGGAACTACTGGTATATCCTTCAGGGAGTAACAGGACCTGCGCTGCTGTGGATAGCAGGGGGAGACTCTTTCTTCTCCCTTTCTTTCTTTTTTGAGAGAGAGAGAGAGCATGGGAGCATAGGCTGTGAGTGGGGGGTGGGAAGAGTGGGAGAGAGAATCTTAAGCAGGCGCAGGCTCAGCACAGAGCCCCAGGCAGGGCTCGATCCCACAACCAAGAGAACATGACCTGAGCCAAAATCAAGAGTTGGACACTTAACTGACTGAGCCACCGAGGTGCCCCTCCTCTCCCTTTTTAACTGGCCCAATCATATGGCATGAAGAGGATTAATCACAGAGGTAAGAGCTGAGTTTTACTCCTGTAACATAATGCACATGTTGTATTTAGGAAATCAGTATTTTTGCTCTTAGATGGTTTCCTTATTTGTAGAAAGAATGAATGTACAGGAATCCCATGATCGTCATCAGAAGAACATATAATGTAGGTGTCTTAATCTCTCTTTATTGGATAATGACAGATGTCTTGGCTATGCACAGGTCTGACATTGGCTATGCATAGGCCTGTAAGGCCTGACATTGTTTCTTAACTGATTTGCCTCCTTCTCTGACTGTAACTTCCCGAAGATTTTGGACTTCTAGCCTCTGGAATACAGTTTTGTTCAGGTACTTAATGCCACACCTGTTAAATAATAGGCATGTGATAATTATTTGATGAATGAATGAAAGATTCATGGACCTGATGCGATAATATATGAGAAAATTGCTTTGGGGAGGTTAGGTATTTTTAATTAAGAGACTTGTTAAACTTCTGTGAATTATAAATTTTGTTCCAGGTTGTTATAATTAAACTTTCCCACTTATAACAAGATCGTGTATAACTTTCACACTCTGAAAATTTAAGGCCTGCATCAAGGCTACAACAACAAATGAGACACATTCTTGCCCTCAAGGTGATCAGGGTCTGATGTTACAGGTTGGATTTTGTCCCCCTAAATTCATATGTTGAAGTCCTAAGTATCTCAGAATGTGGACTTATTTGGAAATGGTCTTTACAGAGGCAGTTAAGATGAAGTTATTAGGGTAGGCCCTAATCCATTATGACTAGTGTGTTTATAAAAAAGGGAATTTTGCAGATAGACACACAGAGGGAAGACCATGTGAAGGACACAAGAAGAGAGCCAGTTACACCCAGGAGAGAGGTCTGGAACAGATCTTTCCCTCACAACACTCAGAAAGAACACCTGGAATTTGGACTTCTAGCCTCCGAACTGTGAGACAACACATTTCCGTTGTTTAAGCCACCAAAGTTTGTGGTCCTTTGTTACAGGAGCCCTAGGAAATTAACACATCTGGTAAAGGTGCTAGTCCTATAAAGAGAGAGTTTAAATTCTAGGAGTTGGACTCCAGGAGTTCCAGTTTCAGGGAGTAGAGATGCTTGCGGATGGGCACACTTAGCAACTAAAATTTAAAAAAAACCCTTTGTGATGATTTCATATAGCTGTAAACACAGACAAACTATATAACAGGGAAACCAAGGTTTTCTAAAGATTTAGACAGATGATTACCTTGAGGGAGAGGGGATTGGTGAATGGTTGGTAAGGAAGACTGTGTAATTACAGTTGGTCATTTCATTTGCAGATTTCATATTTGCAAATTTGTCCACTCACTAAAACTTGTATCTGCAAAATCAATACTCAAGTGCTTCTGTGGTCATTTGCAGACATGCTCAGAGTGGTGAGAAATTTGAGCTGCTCAACACACATGTATGTTGCCAGCGCAAGTTGAATAAGACAATGAGCTGCCTTCTTGTTTCAGCTCTGATGTGGCAAAAAGTGTCCTTTTCATGGTTTCTTTAGTGTCATATTTTTGCATTTTTGTGATTTTTTGGCAAGTTCACTGTTCAAAAGGAGTCCCAAGTATCTGAAATGCTAGCTAGTATTCCTAAGCTCAAGAAAGCTGAATATGCCTTATGGACAAAAAATATGTGTGTTTTGTTTAGTTTTGTTCAGGCATGAGTTATAGTGCTATTGGCCATTGGTTCAATGTTAATGAATCAACAATATATCTTAAGAAGTCTTTAACAGGAACACTCATAAAACAAGGTTATGAGTTGGCTGATCAAAATGTTACCAGAGGCTTGCAGTAACATAATCCTATATTTCCTCTTGGAGCAGTGCTTCAGTGTTTGCTAATTTGGTGTCTGCGGTGACTTTATAGAACGTAATTACCACAAAAAATGAGGATCAACTGTAGATGTTAAGTTATTTTCAAGTCGTGAACAGTATCACACTACCAAAATAAACCCAGTTAAATAAAATTGGGTCACGTACGGACCAATAATGAGGGCATGTCAAAATCATACTATGATTAATCCAATTGTGTGCAACTGGAAATACGTAAGTCAAGATTTTAAAAGTAAACAAACATGAGATAATTTCATATAATTGTGAGTGTCACTAATTTGCTAAAAAGTAGACATTCGATCTGAGACTGGCATGATGAGAAGGAGTCCCCATGTGGAGATACCGTGGGTAATGTTCCATGCACAGAACAGTGAGTGCACAGGCCCTGGGCAGATGGTGAAGTGGCATGTTGGAGGTGCAGAAGGCAGGCCAGTGTGGTTGGAATACAGTGAGCAGTGGGAAGGGGACAGGTATAAGAAGAGGCTGGAGAGGTAAGAGGGTCATGGTAAGGCTCTTGTTAATAAATAAATGTCCAGGATATTCCTATATATTTGTGACAAGGTCTTTTCTGGTGCATGTGAGTGTATTTTATGTGTATGAGAAAACAGTCCTTCTCATTTCTTTGCTTTTTTGGATTTCATAGCTGTTTTTCTTTCCTTGCTTTGCTCGGATGATTTAAGACTATAGGCATGTTGAGGGGAGCCTGGGTGGCTCAGTCGGTTGAGCTTCCAGCTTCGGCTCACGTCACGATCTTGTGGTTCGTGGGTTCCAGCTCCGCGTCGGGCTCTGTGTTGATAGCTAGCTCAGAGCCTGGAGCCTGTCTTCTGATTCTGTGTTTCCCTCTCTCTCTCTTTGACCCTCCCCTCCTCACGCTGTCTCTCTCTTTCTCAAAAATAAATAAAACATTAAAAAAATTAAAAAAAAGAGTATAGCCATTTGAGACAGACATGTTGACTTAGCAAAGCTTTGCCTGGGAAAAATGTGATTGTCAACTTCTGCAGAGCTGAATGAGTGGAAGGAACGTTTTTTGACTGGCTGATGTACTCAGGGGAAGCAGAGTGTGCTGTGACATCATTTGGTCTGCATTTGGTCTGACTCTTTCAATGTCTCTGCTGCCCATATAACTTAATGTTCTAGGCAGTCCAGGTCCCAATTTATCAGTAAAGACGATAAATTGCTAATGACTGTTGGCCTCTCCCTATTCTTAAGTTATCTGCTAACACAAAGAGACAGATTCATTCAATTTGGGAAATGTTAATAAGATGCCAAAAATGTGCTCAGGGAGAATAAAAGGGAAAGCATTTTCAAATGGCTGTATCATTTTTTCCCCAAAATTGAATTCCAACTGTCCCTGTTTGTTCAGGTGAATTAAAAGACTATCAAAACCTTAAATGTTTCCATTAACCTAATTAAACAGTGTCTGAATAGAGAAATGGTAAAGATGAAAGGCATTCATGCTCTATCAAATGAACCTCTGTGACAAAAGATAATGAACACTTGCTTTCCTTTCTCTCCTCCTCCCCCAAAACGTCGGTTCTAATGCTGTGATTTGACTATTTAAGGAATACTGATTTTCTGTAATTTTAGGAAGCTGCGTTAAGTAGGTGTAGCTCATTTATTTACTTTACAGGGATGGACTTTAGTATTTTCAATACGTAGATTCCTGATGTTGCTGCTGTTTTTCTCATTACCCTACTCTCCAGTTTGTGAACCATATAACTATTTACTGGTTACTTTACTGAAGATCCTTTTCTGAAGAGATAGGGAAATCTGGGTGGTAGGACTGAAATCAGTTCATTTTTGAAAGCTGGGAGCATTTCACATTGTTGCAAAAAGGATGATGAACATAATTTGCCAAACTGAAGTTTGGGGACTATAAATATTTCAGTCATCTTCGTTGTGCCCAAGTAGAAGTGAGTCTTCCTATAGAAAAAGTCCCCCAGACATTGGATCCAATAACAAAGGTGTTGAAGATATTGTTTGATGGACTTTGTATGAGGATCGATAATGTAAAAATATCTTTTAGAGTTTTATACAGGAAAATGTTTTCCCCTCTTGAGGAACTTATTTATGGAAAGATTTATTTATGTACTTATTTAATGCTTTTTTTGGGTTAGGAAATGAGTCATGTGTAAGCCATCTTATTCTCCTTTTGCCTTTGCTGCAAGTACCATATGTAATGCTCAACAGAGTTGTTTAGTGATAGCTTATATCTTTAATATATTATCTTTTCTACACAATTTTTTATATGTATGATTCTTATTATAAACTCCTTGATGTAGTTTTGGAAGTAGATCAGATACAAGTAAAATACACACAAACATACATCTATACAATGTTTAGATCCATGTCCTTCAGAGGGAATTTTCTACTGGATTTTGCTTGTTTCTGATATATTTGGCTGTGGTAGTGATTTATTATATTTGCTTTCTCTGAGTTCTGTTATTTGTAGCATGATTCCCTCTTAATGGTGGGAGAAACATTTACGACTGTATTCCCAAGTAGATTATTTGATTTGGCATCAGTAATTAGGATTTAAAAAATATCCTCAATTCCTTTTGATTTAGTACTATAAATTACAGCAAAGAGTATTAAGGACATTTCAGTAGGCATGCCAGGCATCAGGTAAGGCTTTGACATGTTGAATCAAGCAGTTGGGCCATAATAAAGCTTACTTTGCCTAACAGCCATGTAAATAATGATGCAATCAATACCTTTCTGTTATAAATGACATAAAGAGTTGCTCTTCTGTACATTGATTTTTTTAAATTAAGAGGTCCCATAGTATCAGATAGTTAATATAGTTCTGATTGCTTAAAGTGTTTGATGAATCAAGTAGAAACCCCTCTCTATCAGACTACAGGAAGTGCATTTAGATTGGAGCTGAATGCATAGTGGCAGCTGCCTAACCCGTTGGTGACTCGTTGGCCAAATTGTGATTTTGTAATTTTGATGTTGATACCTGGTAAGCTTCCAACCCATGACAACCCAACCAGTGGTTGTTCGACTGACTCAAGGGTTTGGGTGAGCATTAGTAGAGAAGAATTACAATTACTTTCTCACTAAGAGACCACATTTCTCTCTGGATGGCTCCGTGCCTCCCTCATTCTGATAAAATATATGCTAGTCTATACTTTTTGAGACAAAAGAAACTTCTGGCACATCTTCTTAGCTGGAGGTTAAGTTATAGGTCTTTATGGTCCCTCTCTTTGGGTTTTTACACTTTACTCCAACAAACCAAAATCACGTATCCTTGACATTATTCTCAACCAGGTATGCCTGGAGGCTTCAGTTTCTTTCTCTCTCACTCCCTCTCTGTGTATGTATATGTGTATGTGAATATATATATTTTTAATTATTTACATATGTATATGAGTATATGTATGTGTGTATACCTTCCCTTCATGCTTCTTCCCCTGTGCCTTCTCCACATCTGTGCTCCTCCACGTAGCTCTGTCTGGATCTTTCCCTCTAGATCTTTCTCTTTTCTTAGTAATGCAACTTATTCCTCCCTGGGCTTCTCTAAAATGTATACCTCTATGTCCTCATTCGAAAAAAAGAAAAAAAGAAAAAGGAGTCCTTTATAATATCTACCTCCCTCACAAGGTGAGGAGGGATGAATGTAAACAATGAGTAATTTAATTCTTTATTTTGAATATTCTTCTTTTAGTTTTTGAACATTCTGAAAGGTCGTTAGCTTCCTATTCTATCTGTAAGATAAAACTTTTATTTTTTTAACTTTTTAAAAATATAGCTTATTGTCAAGTTGGTTTCCATATAACACCCAGTGCTCATCCCATGGATGAAACTTTTAAAACCATTCATTCTTGGCTCAACAAGAATTATCTGTTATTCATGAACTAATAACAGAGAAAAATGTAAAACCATGTGCTCATTCTTTTCCTCCTTTTCTCTGTCTGCCACCCCGCTCTCTCCCCCAATCCCTATCTCTCAGTAATGTGTCTGTTTTTCACACTCTCTCTCCGTCTTCTTGACCCCCCCCTCTATTTCATCTTTCTCTCTTTTTAAGTGATGGAAATTGCAAGCTTTCCTTTCTTGACAGTGATGATTAAAGGACTGTGCACCTGCTCAGGTAGAATAAATGGGGGAAATGCTGAAGCAAGTATTTATGCTAACTAATATAGTCTCCTTTTTTGCCTTCAAAAACAAGCCTGCAATTCAGAAAAGCTGCCCTTCAAACAAGCACACTAAAACCTTTTACATTCAAGCTCTCTCTGATGTCGAAAAGGTCCTTGAGTTTCAACTCCATGAGGCTCATTGGAGCACAGGTGCCATTTTCTCAGAGATGAATGGATGCTCAGCTTAAAGGAAAAGGGAGATACTGTCTTTTCTCTGTAAGAAGGAGGTAAGAAAAGCAGAGGAGAGGGCAAAGACAGGAATGTTTTAATAATAAATGGCTTAGAAATCCCTCCTTTCCCCTCAAGATCTCATAAACTCCAGGGTTTCTAGGTTGGATTTAAATATACTTTAAAAAATAGAGTACCAAATGCTCATTAAGTTTGCATTCTCATTTTCAAAACCTCCAACTCCACTTAGGCTTCTCATCCTTTTTTGTTTACTCTCTGATGCAAAGAAGCAATTGTGCTGACAACTAGTCAATTAGTAGGTAAATCTTATTGAATAAACAGTCTTTTCTTTAAAGGACAAGTCACTTGAAAATAGGACAAAGATCCCATCTCCTCCCTCTGTTCTCCTCCCCTCTGCTTTTCTTCCCACTCCTTCCTTCCTTCTCC
This sequence comes from Cryptoprocta ferox, assembly GCA_028646485.1. NCBI lineage: Eukaryota > Metazoa > Chordata > Mammalia > Carnivora > Eupleridae > Cryptoprocta > Cryptoprocta ferox. The sequence continues at coordinate 4,635,129 of CM053559.1, read as the reverse complement.
CTCATCGATAATCCAAAAAAAGATCATTATCACAACAGGTTAATATGTCCTTTAAGCCTATTGAGTCTCCTATTTTCTTTTCTTCTTCTTCTTCTTCTTCTTCTTCTTCTTCTTCTTCTTCTTCTTCTCCTTTTTCTTCTTCTTCTTCTTCCTTTTTTTTTTTTTTGCACTTATTATTTTGTAGAATAAATTGGTTGGTCTGTTGTGTAGAGTTGTCATAATTTGGAATTTGCTGATTGCCTTCCTAGGGTTTAATATGTTCCTCATTCCTTGCATTTCCTGTAAACTGGTAGTTAGGTCTAGAGTCTTGATCAGATTCAGCATGGGTTTTGGAAGACAAAACTACATCACAGGTAATATTGTGTACTTCCAATAGGAGGTATATCAGGATATCCAGTTGTCTCTGTTTTGAGGCTAGAAGTCATTAATGATCATTGTCTACTATCATGCAATAATTCTTTAGTAGTTTTCAAATTTCTTCTCATTTATTAGTTGGAGGTCTTCTATAAAAAACTTTTCCTTGTCAAATATTTGTTAAGGTTATTTCATTCTGTATAAGATAGGCAGGATAAATTCTTGTTTCTTTCTCCTTTGCAAGGTTTTAAAGTAATGAGTTGGTTTCCCAGCAGCTCTGAAGGTGTCTGTCTTGGATAGGCTTCTGGAAAATCAAACCCAGATACAGGGGTTTGAAGGCACAGGAAATGTCAGCAAACAGAATAGAGAAGTAAGACAGAGAAAGGAAGACAGCCCAAACTAGTGGGAGTGGGTGACTGCCCCGGGAAACTTGCAGGGGCTAGAGTAGAATGCTGCCCTGTTGTCCTTGGGGGAGCTAGGTAGACTGATGTGTTATACTCTGGCTCTTCTGTCCTGATGTAGACTCTGGAAGCCAGACAAAGCTCTCAGGTAAAGAAATGCACGTGCTGGCAGTTAGAAGTCAAGCCACTATGCCCTGACATAGTGGGTGAGACGACGTCGACAAGGAGCTGACAGAGACTGCTACAGTTCACCCTTTTACCTACTCAGAGCCCTACTCCTATCCCTGAAGAGCCAAAGCACTCAAAATAAAGGTAGGACAGCCTATATTCCTAGTGTTTTAGGGGGAGGCTGATGTTGGTGATGGTGTGGAAGAAAAATGAATGGAGGTCCTTGATGGCACTGCTGAATCAACCAACCCTGAATTCTGCCTAACCTTTCAACTATGAGATATGTGAGATAAGAAATTACTTTACGGTTTATCCAGTTTTCAGTTGAGCTTTCTGTAAATTGTATTCAAAAGCATGCTATTATAGTAGTATTATTGACCCCCACTTAACAGATGAATGAACTGAGTCACAGGTTAAAGGAACTTGCCGAAGGTTAGTACAGACAGCAAATGACTAAGCTGGAGTCTGAGTATGTCTAATTCTAGAAACTTAATTACATAATCTCAACATTCTGTATAGCAAGATGTGAATCTTTAAGAGAAAGATAAGGCCTCCTTAAAGGAGTTTCTCCACTTTTCCTCCTAATTTATAAAGGGCTTCAAGGACCCATGCACTCATGAATAAAACCATTGGGGGATGGCACCTGCCTACCCAGCCAAATTCTAGTCATGTGAAGGCAGTCATGAGTCACCTGCTAAGAATCCTGAAATTCCCATTATTGATGGGCCAGGAGTGTGCACAGCACCCTTCTGAGGCTTCTGGGTAAGACTTGCATGGAGAATGTAGCTTGGACCCAAGGTCCAATTGCTGTTCCCTACTCTTACCTCCCATAAGTCTGTACGGAGGGACTTGCCAGTGGCAGAGCTGACTTGGGAAAGTAGACCTTTGTCCAGCACATGGTCTCATAAACCCACTCACCAGGTAAAGCCAGTGGGAGGGAAAGAGCTGACTTTTTCTTTTGAGCAAAGTAATGCCAGCTCTCATTGTGTGGGACAGAGCCCACCTTATGGTGTTCCTCGCCACTCATCAGCCATTCATTTCTCAGGAGGAGGAGTGGGGAAAAGTGGTGGAAGCTCTCACCACATACTTTTCAAAGAGATGGGCAGGGTTGGTGGGCTGAGGGAGAAATGTGGAGAGAAGGAAGTATTTTCCCTCAGGTCAGCAAATTTCGTAAACACCAAATAGTAATATTTTAAGCTTTTGGGGTCACACATAGTCTATGTTGCATATTCTTATGTATTTGTCTTCCAACACTTTAAAAATGTAAGGAACTATTATTAGCTGATGGCCCCAGTCCAAAAGAAGGACATGGACTAAATGTGGCTGCGGGTGAGGAGGGTCTGGCCCCTTCATCCACTAATTGCCAAATCAGGTGCCAATGTTTAACGCCCTCTGACATGGGTCAGGACAGGATTTTACTTAAAGCAGCTCCAAGGCCATAGTATACCCTTGGCCAAAATCCATTCCCTTTTCTATATCCTAAATCCACTTACGTCTAGCCATGCAGCTCAATACAGCTTGCCAGAGATGACTCAGTAAACTTAAAAGCCAGCCAGCCTAAACTTAGCTCAAATAACACAGTGCCTGCAGTATGCCAGTGGTTCAAATTTGAATATGCACTCTCAGTTTTAAAGTCCCCAAAGACTCAAAACTGAAAATTTTGGCTTGCTAATTGCAGTTCAAAGATTAATGCCCAATTCCTGCTTTCCTGTTTGCTCTCTCTGTAGTAAGAAAGGCCTCCTTCTGCAAAGCCTGACTTCCCTCTGCAGCCCTGACACTCCGGGCACACACTAGAATGTCCCATCCTCTTCAAAGTTGATGTAATCTTATGCAGTGAGTAGGATTAACAAGATTATTATGGAACCAGCCCCAGACTCATCATATTGAAGAAACACATTTACATGAGCTCAAGTTTTTTGTTTTTTGTTTTTTTTTCCTGCCATCAAGGGCTTCTTCCTTTTCAAGCTGGCTCAGTTTCTGCCTCAGACGGGCCTCATGGAATTCTCCATTGTTTAAAGAAATCCTGCTACCTTCCCTCCCTAGATCAGGCAATTAATTCCACAATACGCCCAGCCTGTGACTCAAGCCAGGACTTGACCCGCGAGTATTCTGCCAGGCTGTGCTTTACCCTCTCATCTTTTCTTCCGCACACTCACTCCCCTGCATATCTCAGGCATTTTTCTTTCATGGTACAGGTCATGACATTCACAATTCCTGAAATATTTCATACAGATTTCCCCGGTCTTCCCCTCTCAAGTCAGTGCAAACGTCCTGTGAGTCTCCTGTGAGTGTCCCAGTCACCTAAGGGTAGTTGGCCCGTTTTTCTTATCACTTTGCCACCTGAGGCTTAGAGAGGGTAGCCCTGAAGAGTTTCCTGAGCCACAGTGTCCGCAGGTCATCATTCCCTTGATCTCTGTGGTCTCCCCATTTTCCTCTGTGGGATCACCCTGACTCCATCACCCTCTCTGATCTAGCAATAACCAAACCATCCCTGATTCCAGCTTTTTGAGCAGTTAGGCCTGAGTATAGCCTTTTTTCCTTTCAAATCTGTTTTGAGATCTCTAGCCTTTGTGGTCTCTGACTTTTCTCCTAAGGCAAGTCTTTTCTCCCTGCAGGTTAATCAGTATGTATTTTTATCTTATATGTATTTTTCCTTTTCCCACAGCCAGTGTTCTGATTGAAGGACTAAAACTTGTTTCTTAAGCTGATCCGATCCTCTCTTGAGTCACTGAGTAAACCTAATTTGTAGAGACAGCATGTTCCTGCTAAAGTCTTTCTAATTCCCTTCTAAGACTCTGGGTTTGAAATAAATTTCACGGACTTTTTTTTTTTTCCTGATTTTCATTCTAAGAAGATGACTTGTTTCCTCTGTGATAAACCACTCCACCCCTCTTGGGCTAGCCACTCAGTTCCTCTGTATCTGTTCATTCATGAAATCTGCCACTTCTTGTAGACTTTTTCTAGAACTTCAGGACCTGAACTAGAAGGACATAATTTGGGGCAGCTGGTGGTGACTGGCACTAAGGGTTTAAAGATCAGGTTCACATGGTAATGTTCAGTGGCCCATGGGGAACTTAAGTGCTCTTTGCTGTTTATAGTAGTTTTGGCTAAGACACATTTAAAGGAAAGAAAACATGCCCTGGTTGCGAAATTTATTCCATCCACCTGTCACTAAAAAGCCTGTCTATTAAAGCTTCACCTTTTTGGAGGCGAGTCTTCCCTGGAATAAAGAGACTCCCTCCCAGGGGTATACATGCTCAGCTGAGCCTGCAGCACCCAGAGCCATGTCCAGCTGCTGTTCCAACAGGGAGCAAAGATTTGTGTGCAATCCAGCTGGCTGCTGTGGCCCTAGCATGGGACCTGGTACTTCACATGCTGGGCCTTGTATTTGCTCACAAGATTTCCTCTATACGTTGGCTGCTGGGACTGTGAATCACAAGCCTTCACAACCTTCACAAAACTCTGAGTTTTGACCAGTTGAGATCAGATGCATGGAACCAAATTAGGGACACACTGCATCACCAGGGTTAGGCCCAGTTGGGCAGACCATTTCAAGTTCATAATCGATGGGGCGCCTGGGTGGCTCAATCGGTTAAGCGTCCGACTTTGGCTCAGGTCATGATCTCACGGTTCATGGGTTTGAGTCCCACATTGGGCTCTGTCCTGACACCTCAGAGCCTGGAGCCTGCTTTGGATTCTGTGTCTCCCTCTCTCTCTGTCCCTTTCCCACTCATGCTCTGTCTCTCAGAAATGAATAAACATAAAAAAATTTCATAATTAATGTGCCATTTCCTACTTGACATGGTACAGATGTGAACCTTTGCAGCAAGAGAAGAGCAGCCCTTGGTATCTGGAAGCCTGCCTGGCCCTACGGATTAGGCCTTGCTGTTCTCTTGCTGAACATGGACAATATTACAGAACTTCGACATTAGGTGAGGCACTCTGTGGTCGTGATGGAGCAAGACAAAAACAAGTCCACTTAATAACCATGATTGACTCCCCACAGAATATGATTGTGTTGTCTAAACCACAAAATATGAGCTGTTTCCTCTTCTGGCTAATGTGAATGACTGTTGTTCTTTACCAAGTATGACTTTAGCCTCGATCTAGTCTTCTCTCCTTCCAGAAAACATTTATTAAGATACCCAAAGATAGAATTACTTTACCCCTGCTTTCTGCAGCAGCCAGTTCAGAGCAAAAGTCTGCTTTCTTCAATCCTCCACCAAATCACCTAACCAGGCCAGGATCCTATAGTATGTTCTTAATAACCCCCTTTGAATGAGATGTACCAAAGTTCCCCAAAGTGTGGTTCCCCACTCTTGCAACAAGCAGTGAATTCAATTTGTTTAACTACAAGTATGTTCCGGGGGTCTTTGGCTGGTGAATGTTGGCCCCAGGACAGTTTACCTCAGGGCAAACACACTTTATTCTTTAGCTTTTTAAGTTAAAAAACAAAAGCCCCTTCCTCTGATGTGGTACAGTATGGATTTACTCACCAGCATGGACTGACACAGCAGGGAATTGGTAGGAGATATGCACTGAAGACTAGAGAAAATGGGCTAGAGACTGGGGAGAGGAAGAGGAATTTGGAGAGAAAAAATAGGGGCACTGGGAGGCTCACTATGTTGAGTTTCAGCTCACATCATGATCCCAGAGTCATGGGATTGAGCCCCACTTTGGGCTCTGTGCTGAGCTTAGAGCATGCTTGGGATTTTCTCCCTTTCTCCCTCTGCCCCTCTCCTCTTCCCTTCTTCCCTTCTTATGCTCTCATTCTCTGTAAAATTAAAAATTAAAAAAAGAAGAAAAAGAAAAAACATAACTAGGCACTGAGTTCTGACCCGTCTCCCCCAATCCTTCAGGGGTTAGCAGGGAGCAAGGGCCTGGGGTCAACGCAGTTGCAACCTCAACGTTTGGGAATACAGGAGTGATTGATCACTGGTGTCCTGCTGCCCATGGGGCCCTTTATAAATGGCAGGTCCATCTGTGCCATTGCACATGGGTGATGGCACAGAGGAGTAGAAATTTGGTGCATGTCGACAGTGAAGACCCCTGGCCCCTACCACGTCATAAAGAGAGATCTGATAATTTCCTCTGTCTCTCGTGGAACATGGAGGTTAGCCAAGAGAGAGAACCGGCATGTCTATCTCCAGCCCTTCCTCCCTCTGTTTTCCAGGACTGCAAGCCCCCCAGTAGAGCTCTCTCTCCTCCCCTGGTTACCATACCCATGGGATTTGCCTACTAGAACAAGCCCCACTCCAGCTTTCTTCTCTAACACTGGGCTTGTCACCTTGAGCCAGGTGGGAGATAGAAACTTCTGCCATTCCTTCAGTGAGCTGTACTAGTGTGATGGCATGAATTCTCACTTCCACAGGCAAATGCACATGTGTGAGTCTTAAATTTCTAGAACTGAATTTATTTTTTTAATTTTTTTAATTTATTATTTCAAGAGAGAGAGAGACAGAAAGAGCATGAGCAGGGGAGTGGCAGAGAGAGGGAGACACAGAATCTGAAGCAGGTTCCAGGCTCTGAACTGTCAGCACAGAGCCCGACATGGGGCTTGAACTCATGAACTGTGAGATTATGACCATAGCCTAAATTGAATGCTTAACCGACTGAGCCACCGAGACGCCCCTCTAGAGCGGGATTTAAATTCTATGCACCCAATATCATAGTTCAGGCTGTGTTTTTCCATTCTGTTTTCTCTCTATCTGCAGCAGTAGTGACCTTTGGATTCACTTCATCCACGTGCTCTGTCACTGTCTAATCCTTCTCTCCCATTCCCATTCCCCACCTCCTGAGTTGACTCAAATGCCCTGGGGAATTTAAAAAATTTTTTTAATGTTTATTTATTATTTTTGAGAGAGAGCGAGAGTGCAAGCCGGGAGGTGGGGGGAGTGCAGAGAGAGAGAGAGGGAGACACAGAATCCGAAGCAGGCTCCAGGGTTTGAGCTGTCAGCACAGAGCCCGACGTGGAGCTCAAATTCATGAACTGAAATATCATGGCCTTAGCCAAAGTCGGACACTTAACAGACTGAGCCACCCAGGTGCCGCTGCCCTGGGGGACTTTTGTAGCCACAACCAGGGAAGGGCTGTATATCAGTTCTCTGTCTTGGTTAGTGCCACGCAGATGGCCTTAGCCATCCCCTTAGTGAGAGAGAGGAAGAAACAGAGGGAGGGAGAGAGACAGAGACAGGGAGGGAGAGAGGGAGGGAGAAGAAGGAAGAAAAGAAGAAAGGGGAGGAATACAGGGCAAGTGTGGCTCCTTCCTAGAGAAAATGTTGGTGGAACTTCCTCCCTGTGTATAGGTGGAGGTAGGACGTGAGTTGAGAGAGGAGGGATAGGAGAATAGTTCCACCTTTAAAAAACTGCATTTTGTCTGGGTGCTTGGGTGGCTCAGTCAGTTAAGCGTACAGACTTTGGCTCAGGTCATGATCTCACAGATTTTGAGTTCAAGCCCCGCGTTGGACTCTGTGCTGACAGCTAAGAGCCTGGAGCCTGCTTCAGATTTCGTGTCTCCCTCTCTCTCTGCCCCTCTCCTGCTCATGCTCTGTCTCTCTGTCTCTCAAAAATAAATAAACATTTAAAAATTTTTAAAAACTACCATTTGTCTCCTGGTCACACATCTTTGGGGAAAACTGTTACCTAAGCTTTCAACTCTAAGGACAGGGATCGGGTTAAGGAAAGGAAGATGATTTGGGTGCCACCTGGGTTGGAGGAGGTCATAGAATCCCAGAGAAAGCATGGGTCTGAAGAGATGATTTAGACATTTCCCCCTACTTTATTTTTAAAAGTCTGTTACTTTTTTTTAATTTAATTTAAATTTTTAATATAGTTTATTGTCAAGTTGGTTTCCATATAACACTCAGTGCTCTTCCCCACAACTGTCCTCCTCCATGACCATCACCCCACTTCCCCTTTCCCCCTCCCCCTTCAGCCATCAGTTCGTTTTCAGTATTCAAGAGTCTTTCATGATTTGCCTCCCTCCCTCTCCCTAACTCTTTTTCCCCCTCCCCCTCCCCATGTGCTCTGTTAAGTTCA
>CM053559.1:4590110-4626668 GCA_028646485.1 Cryptoprocta ferox | reverse complement strand
GGGTAAATCCCCAGCAGTGCCATTGCTGGGTCATAGGGGAGTTCTATTGTTAATTTTTTAAGGGACCTCCACACTGTTTTCCAAAGAGGCTGCACCAGTTTGCATTCCCACCAACAGTGTAGGAGGGTGCCCGTTTCTTCACATCCGCGCCAGCATCTACAGTCTCTAGAGTTGTTCTTTTTAGCCACTCTGACCAGCATGAGGTGGTATCTCAGTGTGGTTTTGATATGTATTTCCCTGATGATGAGTGACACTGAGCATCCTTTCATGTGTCTGTTGGCCATCTGGATGTCCTCTTTGGAGACGTGTCTCTTCATGTCTTCTGCCCATTTCTGCACTGGATTATTCGTTTTTCGGGTGTAGAGTTTGGTGAGTTCCTTATGGATTTTGGATACTAGCCCTTTCTCCGATATGTCATTTGCAACTATCTTTTCCCATTTCGTCGGTTGCCTATTATTTTTTTTTTTGATTGTTTCCTTTGCAGTGCAGAAGCTTTTTATCTTGATGAGCTCCCAGTAGTTTATTTTTACTCTTGATTCCCTTGCCTTTGGGGATGTGTCGAGGAGGAAATTGCTGCGGTTGAGGTCAAGGAGGCTGTTTCCTGCTTTCTCCTCTATGGTTTGATGGTTTCCTGTCTCACATTCAGGTCCTTCATCCATTTTGAGTTTATTTTTGTGTATGGTGTAAGAGAGTGGTCTCGTTTCATTCCTCTGCATGTTGCTGTCCAGTTCTCCCAGCACCACCTGTTAAAGAGGCTATCTTTTTTCCATTGGGTATTCTTCCCTGCTTTGTCAAAGATTAATTGGCCATACATTTGTGGGTCCAATTCTGGGTTCTCTATTCTATTCCATTGGCCTATGTGTCTGTTCTTGCGCCAATACCATACTGTCTTGATGATGACAGCTTTGTAGTAGAGGCTGAAGTCTGGGATTGTGATGCCTCCCGTTTTGGTTTTCTTCTTCAATTTTTCTTTGGCTATTCTGGGTTTTTTGTGGTTCCATACACATTTTGGGATAGTTTGTTCTAGCTTTGAGAAGAACGCTGGTGCAATTTTGATTGGGATTGCATTGAATGTGCAATTGCTTTGGGCAATAATGACATTTTAATGATGTTTATTCTTCCGATCCATGAGCATGGAATGTTTTTCCATTTCTTTGTGTCTTCTTCAATTTCTTTCATAAGTTTTCTATAGTTTTCATCGTACAGGTCTTTTACGTCTTTGGTTAGGTTTTCCTAGGTATTTTGTGGTTTTTTGAGCAATTGTGAATGGGATCAGTTTCTTGATTTCTCTTTCTGTTGCTTCATTGTTGGTGTATAAAAATGCAACCGATTTCTGTACATTGATTTTGTACCTCCCGACTTTGCTGAATTCATGGATCAGTTCTAGTAGGCTTCTGGTGGAGTCGATCGGGTTTTCCATGTAAAGTATCATGTCATCTGCAAAAAGTGAAAGTTTGACTTCATCTTTGCCAGTTCTGATGCCTTTGATTTCCTTTTGTTGTCTGATTGCTGATGCTAGGACTTCTAGCACTATGTTAAGCAACAGTGGTGAGCATGGACATCCCTGTCATGTTCCTGATCTCAGGGGGAAGGCTCTCAGTTTTTCCCCATTGAGGATGATATTCGCTGTAGGCTTTTCATAAATTGCTTTTATAATGTTTAAGTAAGTTCCTTCTATCCCGACTTTCTCGAGGGTTTTTATTAAGAAAGGATGCTGTATTTTGTCAAATGTTTTTTCTGCATCTATCGACAGGATCATATGATTTTTATCTTTTCTTTTGTTAACATGATGTATCACATTGATGGATTTGTGAATATTGAACCAGTCCTAAAGGTCTGTTACTTTAAAGTACATAAACATATTCTCAGAAAAATGTATACACCATTAAAACTTTTAGGTCCCCATTTACCATCAGCTACATGCTAATCCCTATGGTCGGCTCTGTTACCCATCTGCGTGTGTCCTTCCAGACTTTACTCTATACATTTATATTCCTATATATTAACAAAGGGCATGTGTTTTCTATGTCATGCCATTATTGTCTGCACATATAATTTCTCCACCCAAAGCTCCCAAATTCAGATTTTACTACATATTCTGTTTGCACCCGACTTTCCCCGGAGCAAAATGTTATGGATATTTCCCTTAGTCACTAAATGTTTAGAAATTTTTTAAAATTTTTGTCAGTGTATACTTGTATATTGTTTAAAATTTAAAGTAATAACTTGACTTATGAGGAAGAACATCTGTCATTCCTGTATGTCCCCTTCTTCAAACTTTTACTGTTGCTTTTGGTAATGTTGCTTTTAATACTTTAAAACAGTATGCTTACACTATTTCTTAATTTATCACTTTTAAACATGTCTAAAGAGTTCCTGTTCTAAAAGAAGAACAAGGGGTACCTGGGGGGCTCAGTCGGTTAAGTGTCCAACTCTTGATTTCAGCTCAGGTCATGATCTTACGGTTCATGAGTTTGAGCCTTGTGCAGGGCTCTACACCGACAGTACAGAGCCTGCTTGGGATCCGAGATCTCCCTCTCTCTATGCCCCTCCTCTGCTCATGCTCCCTCCCTCTCTCTCTCTCTCTCTCTCAAAATAAACATTTAAAAAGGAAGAATTAGAGCTCTTCTATCTCCCATGCTTCTACTGTCCCTGTTTTCATTCTATGAATATAATCATAGTCTTTGATTAAAAACATTGAATGTTCTCCTTATTATGAAAATGTATTGTCCACTGATAAACTGAGGTGTATGCTATGATTACATTTCCTTCTTTGTGTAATCCACTCCCCCACCCCCCGTCACCTTTACTTAGTTTTCTATTGCATTAACCAACAGAATTTTAAAACTCTATACCTGGTTAAACACATCAGACATGGCAATGACTTGTAGACACCTCTCTCCTGGAGGCCTCCATCTAGACTCGCTGTTCCCTCAGCCTGCTGTACAGGACTTTCCACTGGCTCCCCCCTGTGTTAGCTTATCTGTGTCTCAAATATCATGTCTCCTTTTTTCGTGGTTTGCCCCTTCATTTAGTGGAGCATATCTTTCATTACACTTCCAGTTGCCTAACCAATATGCATTATCCTCTTCTTACCATTTAATGGAATTATATTAGGTTCAGCAAGTAACAAAACCATGTTTCCTAGGCTCCTTTATGGATAGATGTGGTCAAGGAAACATAAATAGTAGGATTTCTGAGATAGCCTTTTGTGCCCCTGTGCTCTCTTCTTTCTTCTGGCAGGAATATGGATATGATGCTGTTGCTCTGATAGCTATATAGTGTTCATGAGGATGAATGTACTAATAATAGCAATCATAAAGATAAAATATAGTATGTCCCTGATGATTACTTGGAGTCGCATGCTGGCTTGACTATCTCTAGACCTACTTTTACTAGAGAGCCAAAGAAACCTTTAGGTGTTAAAGCTAACAGCAATTGGTTCTATACAATTGTAACTATATAATTCATGACTGATAAAATTGCTTCTTGAGAAGGAGTGCTTTGGGATATCTTTTTTTTTTTTTAATGTTATTTCTTATTTTGAGGAGGGCAGGGAGAGAGAATAAGGGAGGGGCAGAGAGAGGGAGAGAGAGAGAGAATCTCAAGCAGGCTCTATACTCAGCTCGAAGCCTGACTTGGGACTTGATCCCAGAACCCTGAGATCATGACCTGGGCCAAAACCAAGAGTCTAATGCTTGGTCAACTGAGCCACCCAGGCGCCCCAAGATAACTTTTAAAAGACACTGTAGGTTGCCTAGGTGGTTCAGTCTGTTGAGCAACTGACTCTTGATTTCAGCTCAGGTCATGATCCCATGGTTTGTGCGTTCGAGCCCTGTGTCTGGCTCTGCTCTGGCTGTGCGGAGCCTGCTTGAGATTCTCTCTCTCTCTGCCCCTGCCCTCTCTTCTGTATCTCAAAATAAATAAATGAAAAAAAGACAAAGAAATTGTAGGTCTGAAATGATTTTATTTCCCCATACAAACTGACTGATGGTTTAAATAGGTGTAGAATCTATAGAACTCTGTAAGACTTCTGAAGGTGTTGCATGATTTCTTGCAAACATTCACTGTTTATGTTTGGAGAATCTTTTTTTAATAACTAATTTCAGAAACTTCACAGTCATGTGTACGAAAGGGGATCTCTTCTCATTAATTGTGCTGGACACTCAGTGGGCCCTTTTACACTGGAAATTTATGCTCTTTTGTTATTGTATTATTTATGTAATAGTAATTTGTTGTTTTCTCTATTTTCTCTTTCTGGAACTATGAATCAGATTTGGTCGTGGGAATAATTCTCTACTTTTCCAGTCTTCCCCCTCACCCCCGCCCCAATTTTCCTTTTCTTTGTCTTTTGCTTCTACTTTCTGAGAGATTTTCTCAACCTCATCTTCCAACCCATTCTTCCTAGTTTTCAAAATTTCAGGGGATTTTTTTTTTTTTTTGGTCAGAGTTTTTCTTGTTCTTGTATATTCTCCTTTCTATTCTTTACCCTTCCTTCCTTTAGCCTTCCTTTTTCTCCTTTCTTCTTTCCTTTTTTTCTTTCTTCCCCACCCTGATCTTGTTTTGGGGATCCAATATCTTCTCTTACTGTCTGATATTAATTATAGTTTATGTTGGTCTGTTACTCATATTTCACTTTTTGGTTATTGGCTCTCTTTCCTTTGAGTTTCTTCTCTTTGTATGTTTGGTTCTTTGTCTTTCATATTAGGCTCTCCTCAAATATCTGAGGATGCTTTGATGTTTTCATATTTAGGAGCAAGGTCCTAAAAAGTTGACTGACAGGTGGAGAAGGACAGATATCATATGTTTTCACTCATAGGTCTAACAGGAGAAACCTAACAGAGGACCATGGGGAGGGGAAGGAGGAAAAAGAGTTGGGGAGAGGGAGGGAGACAAATCATGAGAGACTCTTGAATACTGAAAACAAACTGAGGGCTGAAGGGGGAGGGAGAAAGGGGAAGGGGGGTGATGGTCATGGTGGAGGGCACTTGTGGGGAAGAGCACTGGTGTTATATGGAAACCAACTTGACAATAAACTATAAATAAAATAAAATAAAATTTATATATACTCAAAAAAATAAAAATAAAAAGTTGACTGAAAGCTGTATTTATGTAAACTTGTCATATGATAGAGTTCATGTAGAATGATTGGCCATCTCTTTGGGAAACCCAAATCCTCAGCACTTATGGATCATTTAAAAAAATTTTTTTAAATGTTTATTTAATTTTGAGAGATTGACACAGCAGGAGTGGGGGAGGAGCAGAGATAGAGGGAGACACAGAATCCCAAGCAGGCTCCAGGCTCTGAGCTGTCAGCACAGAGCCAGATGCGGGGCTTAAACCCACGAACCGTGAGATCACGACCTGAGCTGAAGTCGGCTGCTTAACCGACTGAGCCACCCAGGTGCCCCAACTTATGAGTCATTTTTATGGGTTATATAGGGTATCAGAATCAGCCATTCCAAAATACAACACTTTGGCATGAGGATTATTTTGGGGTGAAGGAAATTGGGAAGAAGCAGATCAAAGGAAAACTCTCTACCCTCCCCCTATTTGCCCAAGAGCTGGACATAAATTTGTAAAGGTGTCTCTTTTTCCTATACCAGGAAGGGTAGAACTCTTTCTTTTTTTAAATAAAACGGAGCAATTTAATGAGTTCAAGATAAATAAAATCTCCTGAAAGAAAATTTTGTTCAGAAAGCTAGGAAGGGAAGAACTCTTAATCACCAGGAGGGAACTCTAGACTCTTATTAACCCAGAGACAGGCACCAAGAAGAATCTACATAACAAATTATTAAATAATTCTTATCTTCCATTAGTTTACCCCATTTATTTACCTTCCCACAGTCTGCCATCCCTAAAAGCCTAAACCTCTTTTCCTATGTCCCCTCACTTCTCCAAAAACATATTGTTGCTTGTTAAGAGGCTACATAAACCTCACGTTCTGACCACCACTTTGAGTGATCATCACTGAGTTCTCCCACATGTATGTGTGATACACATGTTAATAAATTCTGTTTTTCTTTTGTTAATATGTCTTCCTATCACTTTATTTCACAAACCCGGCCACTGAATCTGAGAGAGTAGAGGAATTTTTTCATCCCCTACAGTCATTTTTCTGGGACCATTTTATTTCTCTGGAGAAGAATCTACCACTGTCCTTCTGCTTGGCTACCCTCTGATTAGCTGGGAAGTTTTGAAGTTGAGTGGTGGTCTTCTGGTTCAGTAGGTAGACTCCCAATTATCTGTTTCGTTGCACTTTTTAGTAGATGCCTCTGCTCCAGCTGGTGCACTGGGGTTTGGAGACACTCTAATTCAACTCCCCACTCCACCCCAGAATAAAGCCCAGTGTCCGCAATGGAACACAGAAGGAGGAAGGTATGTAGATTGACTGGTGGGCAGGGAGGGAGCTGGGATTCAACCTTCCGCTGATGACTTTCTTTTTTTTCCCTTCTATTCTTTTTTAAAATATGGTTTTATTTAAAATAATCTCTACATCCAACATGGGGCTCAAACTCATGACCCCAATATCAAGAGCCAGATGCTCCACTGACTGAACTGACCAGGCGCCCCCTGATCAGGCTTTCAATGTCCTTCCCTTCCCCTCAGCCTTTTCAGCCTCCTGTCTTGTCCCCACCTTCTGTGGGTATTCGTCTCCAGTTTGTGAGTCCTCTGAGGGTCTGCAGTGTGAGATGACTGGTTCCCACTTTTCATCCCTCTCTGGTGCAATCCTCACTTGGGATTTACCTTCTCCATTAATTCCTTAATCCATATCCCAGCTTCTAAATTTTGTGGATATCTCTTGTGTGCTCTTCCTATATTTTCTTTGTCTCTTTTCCCATGTACTCATTTTAGTGTGCCTTTGGAATACAATAAAGAGAATAAGTTCATATTTTTAGCTCTAAGTTACACAGAAGACCCCTAATCTTATAAACAAACAAACAAAAAACAATTGCACTCAAAATGTGATTTGACTTTACTTAAAGTCACTCAGTTACCGGCAGAACTAGAATGGAACTCTGGAAGTTTTGAGTTAACTTCTCAGGTGACATTTGCTGATAAGTGGGTTCAACTAGTCATCTGAATCCACCCCCCTTCTCTTTTAAATTTTATTTTTAAAGCTAGAATCTGCTTTGAGGACTAGTCCCATCTAAACTCCTTAGGCCTACAGGGTCAGGAGAAGGTCTCACTTAGGTCTCCTGGTAGCAACAGAGAAAACTCTCATCTTCTAAGATTCCTAACATGCGAAATTGTCTGGGCCAACTGGAAAAGGCATCCTTCCTGTCAGCCCTCCACCCCCTGCAGAGTAATACAGCTTGAGACATTGTGGGCTACAGTTTTAGCAAAAGTGCTTTGGAGGGAGGGCAGACAGGAGGAAGGGGGCTGGCATGCTCCCGGAAATTAAAGAATGTCTGAACAGTGATGCGACATGATGGTAATCACCACTAGGCTGGTTAATTGAGACTTGGCTTACTGCAATGACAGCAGAGGAAGAGCAGCAGTCTGGTTTAAGAACCGAGATTAACAGGAGGAAAATAAGATCTAATTGGGAGCTGCATTCATTTTTGAAGAGGAGGATAATGGCTGAGAGGCAGGGTGACTCTGTTCATATAGACAGGCTCATAATGGAAAGGAAATAGAAGATTTATCCACACTGTGGATTTTCTATACTTGGGCTGATTTAATGTGCAATGACCTCATCTGAGGCTGTCTTCTCTTTCCTCCTTCTCAGGGTCATTTTTAAACTGGAAGGGGAGCATGCTGAAAGCTTGTGGGGCTGAAAAGGGATGATAACCCGCTGGTGCCAGAGAGGTGGCTGCATGTTACTGCCAGATGCAAAAAACAAATCCTTAGAGCTATTCAAGGCTTTCTAGGATGGTGGGGTAGACATCTCACGGGCTGCAAAGGGACAGCTGCCTGCCAGTCGTAACTGTGCCAGGGTCAGGGTATCTAAAGCAAGTTCACAAGGAGTTTGTCAAAGCTACTTTGCAGGGGCTACATGTTGAAGAGCACGGGTTTTAAACATGGAAGGAAGCCACAGAGACAAAAGCATTTAGAAAAGAAAAGGAGGTTAGTTGCAAAGAGATTCTGCACGGGAGTCCAGGCTTTTAGAGACTGCTCTCCAAATAAAATATATAGCAGTTATTTAAAGAAAAGAAATTAAAGTTACTACAGTAGTATGTTGATGATGAGAAAAACAACACTTTTCTTACTTGATTATCATATACTCCAAGGTGATCCTGTATCTCGGGACAGCAGGACTTCAGAAGTCAGGAATAGTTTTGCTGTTGTTGTTTTTTAGGAGTAGTGATCTGATGGCTCAAGGTCTCATTTATTTTGAGAATCAGAGCTAGACAGGGCAGTCCTGGTTGTTTTCTTGTTAGTATTGCTCTCAGGTGCTAGGTGCTCAGTGGCGTAGGGCACAGTTTGCAGTAACTCATCAAAGAGGCAGAGCAAGGTGGCAATTTTGCTTTCATAGACCCTCCTAGTCCTTCTTCCTCAAAAGTGCTGGTTTGATCACATATGTTTGCTTAGAACTGTTATGAATCACATAATTAATTTGATGTTTTATTCGGCTGGTTTTATAGGTATCACAAGGAATGTTGATTAATGCACAAATACCTCCTTTTGAAGTGATTAATAAAACTAGAGTCATAGGATACTAAGGTGTGGGAGTTGGTTTCTGTGTGCAAATTTTATAAAGGCTTCAGGGCTGGATTTTTATCCTTTTTATGTACAAGAATGTTGTTTACTCTCTTATTAGTTTGTCTGCTGAGACTAGGTACAAAGAATCACCCAAGTCTCTTCTCTCAGGTTGCAACTATAGTACCCATAAACTCCAGGGCTTTTCTATCGTTTTTTCATTCTTCTGGCCAGCTAGGACACCACATTCTGTACCATCAATAAAGCTAGGATCTCAGAAGCCACAAGACAGGTGCCAACCCAATTTTTAATAGAAAATTTATGTACATCATTTTCACCTATGATGTATGTTTCTACTCCTTAATCATAGGCTTATTATTATACCCAATGAAATGAGATTTGTTTTTCTATGTGACATTTCTAGCATGGTAAAAGTTATAAATTTGATTTTTTCAACTTTGGTAGAAAGGAGGACACATTCTTACTAAATCTATGTAAATAACATGATCTTGGAAAGTAAAAAGATTTAGTAAAGTATTTTGCATAATATTTAATCATGGTTATCCCTATTTTGAGTTATTTTATTAAAAAAGCCAATCAATTTTCATCACTGTTTCCAGAATCATAGATCTTAGATTTTTTCTGATTATTTATTATTTTATAATTTTAAAATCTTTCATAGATTTTTTTCTGAATTTTGAGTTTGATTGAAACAAAGTACCATTTGAAGTGTATTTTATTTTAGTTTAATATGTGTATATATGCATAGCCTATTAAATTGAGGCATAAAGACAGATCGAGAAGAAAGGATTTTCTCATGTTAAAATGACATCATTAATCACATCTGAGTCAGTTTCATTTGTTCCTAGGCAATTCTTGTTTTGCTGATCTTAGGTTAGTTAGCAGCTTGCTTTCAGGAATTTGTCTTCTGGATTTTAAGAGTCCTAGGATTACTGATTTAGATCCTTGGTACCGACTGATAGATGTCTGTTAGTGATGACACGGTCAGTTTACCCTGGCAAGCCTATGCCCATTAGTCTTTTACTTTAATATAATAGTTAGAAGAACATAGAATTTACTGAGGCTTTTTTGATATTTCTTCCAGAAGACTCAAATTCCTATTCTGAAGTTTGTAGCTTGAACCCTTAGGCAACTTTGAGGGAAAAGCAAAAAATAGCTGTCAATGATAAGATGAAATGACTTCCGTTGATTTATTATGATAAATAATCTCACAAAGAATGATGGACTCCTCTCTTGATGTATGATGTATTATGGAATTTATAAGGAGTTACTCAATGATTACCTATAGACTAAAATATGCTGTGGACATTGACAAATTTTCAGGGCCTTTTAAGTCATACTGTATTGTTAGTATTATGATTTTTCTAATTAGCAAGGATATTTAAGTCCAGAAGCAATTTTAATTAAAAAACTTTATTTGTTGAGAGTTATCTTTCCAGTCCTTCCAGTCCTTATACATGACTATTAATAAATTTCTATCAAATCTAAAAGATACTCAATTTCAAAACATATTCATGTTAATAACATTTTACTTGTATTTAATTAACTTAGGGAGGTTGAACTTTCCTTTTGATAGTTTAGCTTATTCATTATTATAGGCTTTGACAAATAGTGTGGAGGTAAATAAAATTGTGAAGACTTTCCAAGATATCCAATTATTTCTAGCAATTCTTCTTTTATAGGTAGGGCGGTACGGAGTGGGAGAAAATCTTTGATATTATCCAGTCTGGAAAATCCCAAAGATTAGGTTATAAAGGGTGAATTATTTTGAATGTGGGGACTTCATCGGGAAAGGCAATATCCAAAATATTTGTCAGAGGAAATAGAGTATGAGCTCAGGTCATAGGTGTCTAAAGGCAAGAAATGATTAGTTTCAGACCACAGCAGCCTGTAACTATAATTATTAGATGTTCTAGCTTTTTCAAAAGTGGACTTTTGTTAAAATTGATCTAAGAACAAAAAAGGAAGTACAGAAAGTTAAGAGGTTGCTGAGTACAGAGAAGGTGTAGAATGCTTTTTACTATTTCTTGTTAAGAGCAAACTCTTACTCAAAGATCAGTTTGTCATTTTCATAGGAAGAAAAGCAGATTCTTTTTATATACCACCCATGTAACATTTTTCTTTAAAGAATTCACAGCTGTCTTTTGTTTGTATGTATAATATTGATTTCAGGTGTAGAATTTAATCATTCATCACTTATATAAAACACCCAGTGGTCACCACAGCCTTTTATCTGTCTCTGGGCTCCACAACTAGGGCCATCTGGTCAAGTCTGGCTACATCTATTTGTTTACTTGTTTTTTGTGACTGCTTTTCAACAGAGGAATTGAAGAGTTGCACTAGAGACCTATGGCTCACAAACTGAAGGTATTTACTATCTGGACCTTTACAGAACCAGATCACCAATCCCCAGATTCTACTTTATAAATTAGTTCTTCAAAGTTAAGCTCATTTTGCTAAATATTTTAATACTTGTTAGTACTTCTTTCAAACTCATTATTTGCAGATACAAGACCAAGGAAAATACAATTCATTTTCCTCTGATCTTGTACAATTGTATACCCTCAACATTTGTTTTTTACTATTTTTTTTTCACATTCTTGCATGATCAAAATTTGAGACAAAATTAATCTTTTTTCCTGTGTAAACCAACAGGGAAGTCACATCCATTATTTTATAAATGAATTTATATTCCTTTGTAATGATTATACCTACTGTAGTCTCAATCTGTTTCTTAATTGGTTTCAACCTTTGCAGTAATTGCCTTCCCTCCACAGGGTACAGGGACTTCTGGGAAATAAACAGGTAGTTGAAGAGCAGGTCGTCAACACAAGCTTCTTTCACATCGACAGAGCTCCAGTTTGGACTGCTGTGCTGTATGCACACATGGTAGGCATTCGCCTGTGGTCACCTACATCCATTTCACTCTTCTTGAGGCAGGAAAAAGAAACATGTATGCTAATATGCCCCCAAGGTAATTTTTGTGACCTTGTCCACCTATTCACTGATAGCTTCTCTCTAATGTATAAAAAGAGGTGTGTATATAAACTATGCTTGGTGTTTTTTCATTCTCTTTGTTTCTATCAATTTAAATTTTTAAAGGATTGTTCAAGTAACCAAAAAGTTCTCAGTTTATTATTAGTCAAAATTATAATTTATAGTTAACTGAGGATTTTGGAAATGATTTATTTATGTTTATGCAATACAGAAAAACACAGTTCCTTTTGGTATAATGAATTTACCAGAGAGGTGACATTTAAATTTTTTGGTACATGGGTGCCTGAGTGGCTCAGTTGGTTAAGCGTCAGACTCTTGATTTAGGCTCAGGTCATGATCTCACTGTTTGTGAGTTCTGAGCCCTGGGTCAGGTTGTGGCCTGGCAGTGTGGAGCCTGCTTGGGATTCTCTCTCTCCCCCTCTCTCTCTCTGCCCCTCACCTGTACCCTGCCTCTCTCTCTCTCTCTCTCTCTCTCTCACTCTCTCACTCTCTCACTCACTCTATCTCCCCCTCCCCCTCCTCAAAATAAAGTTTAAAAAATAATTTTTTGGCACAGATTCATAATATTTGATCCTTTTTAATAAAGACATGGTTTATTCTAATTTAATTTAGAATTTGATTTTTATTTTCCATAATTCTAAATATTTTGTGGAAATGATGATTTACTTGAGCCATAAAATTATTTTAGAATTTGGATAGTTTAAATGGCTGGACTTTTCATGGGAAAATAAAACCAAATTTTTATGAAACAGATTATTATGTTAATGTTTTTCATGCTGAGAAAAGTTTATTTTGTCAAGGATTCACCTGGATTAGCAATATTGTCTGAACGTCATTTTATAGTTGTATACACATTTAAAAACTTTTAACTTTTATTTAAAAGTACTGAAGTTCTCTTAGGATTATTTTTCCCTAACAACTTCTATTTCTCTGCATCTTATTTTGGAATTTAGCAACCAAGGGCAATAATTTAATTTAAAGCTAGACTCCCCTCCCTTCCACCATCCTTTATTTTTTTCTTGAGATACTATTCAGTGAGTGTCTGAAGCTTTCTCAAAGGACTAGCTTATTTAAAAGCATTAGAATTTCAATTAATTATTTGTGTTCTGGAACTCTTGTTTTTTATATTCAAGTTTGTTAACATACACCGTGGTCTTGGCTTCAGGAGTAGAACACAGTGATTCATCTCTGACATATGAGACCCAAAGCTCATCCTGAAAAGTGTCCTCCTTAATGCCCATCACCCATTTAACCCACGCCAACAACCCCCTCCCTTTCAGCAACCCTCAGTTTGTTCTCTGTATTTAAGAGTCTTTTATGGTTTACCTCCCTCTATGTTTTTATCTTATTTTTCCTTCCCTTCCTCTGTGTTCATCTATTGTGTTTCTCAAATTCCACATATGATACCTGTCTTTCTCTGACTTATTTTTCTTAGCGTAATACCCTTCAGTTCCATCCACATTGTTGCAAATGGCAAGATTTCATTCTTTTTCGTCACTGAGCAATATTCCATTATATATGTATACCACATCTTCTTTATCCATTCATCAGTTAATGGACATTTGGGCTCTTTCCATACTTTGGCTATTGTTGATAGTGCTCCTATAAACATTGGGGTGCATGTGCCCCTTTGAATCAGGATTTTGGTATCCTTTGGATAAATACCTAGTAGTACAATTGCTGGGTTGTACAGTAGTTCTATATAAGTTTTAGAGGGGCTTCCATACTATTCTTCAGAGTGGCTGTACCAGTTTGCATTCCCACCAACAGTGTTAGAGGGGTTCCCCTTTCTCCACATCCTAGGCAATATCTGTTGTTTCCTGAGTTATTAATTTTAGCCATTCTGGCAGGTGTGAGGTGGTATCTCATCATAGTTTTGATTTGTGTTTCCTGATGATGAGTGATGTTGAGTATCTTTTCATGTATCTCTTTGCTATCTGGATATCTTCTTTGGAAAAGTGTCTGTTCATGTCTTCTACCCATTTCTTCACTGGATTACTTTTTTTTTTTTGTTTGGTAAGTTCTTTATACATTTTGTATACTAATCTTTTATCCAATATGTCATTTGCAAATATCTTCTCCCATTCTGTTGGTTGCCTTTTAGTTTTGTTGATTGTTTCCTTTGTTGTGCAGAAGCTTCTTATCTTGATGAGGTCCCAATAGTTCATTTTTGCTTGCCTCTGGAGACATGTCAAGTAAGAAGTTCCTTCAGCAAAGGTCAAAGAGGTTATTGCCTGTTTTCTTCTGTAGGATTTTGGTGGCTTCATGTCTCACATTTAGACCTTTCATCCGTTTTGAATTTATTTGGGTGTATGGTGTGTGTGTGGTGTAAGAAAGTGGTCCAGTTTCATTCTGCATGTTGCTGTCCAGTTCTCCCAGCATCGTTTGCTAAAGAGACTGTCTTTTATCCATTGGATACTCTTTCCTGAAATTCTTGATTTGTTTTATTCTTTTACTTTTAAACACATGTATGCTTGTTAGTCTTTATAAACCAATCAAAACAGGAGGGCTGATAAATTTTAGAGAATTTATAACCTTATTTATTTATTTTTAATTTTTTAATGTTTATTTATTTTTGAGAGAGGGGGCAGAGAGAGAGGGAGATACAGATTCCCAGGCAGGCTCCAGGCAGAGCCTGCAATGTGGGATTCGAACTCATGAACCATGAGATCATGACCTGAGCCAAAGTCCGGTATTTAACCGACCAAGCCACCCAGGTACCCCATAACCTAATTTATTAATTTCCACTGGAGGTAGATAAGATATACCGATATGTTTGCTGAGAAAATAGTTCCCATTCACACAATTGAAGAATCTGATCAACTCCTGGGCAAGCTAGAGTTTATAGCTGGATTTTTCTTTATTTTATCATAAGCTGTTTCTGTGGTGCTTGGTTCTGTCCAACGTTGAGTGAAGCTAAGCGCTGAACTCTAAGGTTTATTTTTCTTTATGTCTTGACTTGGCTCATTTGGGTACTTCTCTGTAATTATTTTCTTTTGAGTGAGAAGAAAATAGTTGTGTACAGTAACCCCTCCCCTGCCACCCTCCATCTGCCCTTTCCCTTTCTGCAGTTTCTGTTACCCGAGGTTAACCTCCATCAGGAAGTGGATGATCTTCCTTCTGACTTACTGTAGGAAAGGAGATCACTAGTAGCTTAATACTACGTCACAGTGCCTGAGTCATTGTCCTCCCTCCATCTCATTACATAGCCATTTTATCATTTCATACCATCACTAGAAGAAGGGTGAGTACAGAACAATAAAATATTTTGGGAGACCATATTTATATAAATTTCATTACAGTATATTGTTATAATTACTCTAATTACTGTTATTAATCTCTTACTATGCCTAATTCATAAATTAAATTTTATCATAGGTATGTACATAGAAAAAACTGTAGTATATTTAAGGTTCAGTACTATCTGTGGTTTCAGACATCCCTGGGAGTCTTGGAATGTATTCCCCATGGGTAAGGAGGCTACTGTATTCAGAACCTTTCTGTTTTCTCTGGGGGTCATAAAACGCCAGACAAGCCAGCGATGACCCTGCTTTGTGCATTCCAACTCACATTCTGGCTTATTCACACAGTTGATTTCAAAATTGTACAAACTACATGAAGCTCTTTCAGAGGTCAGAGCTATCTGTTTTCAAAGCCACACAAAATTAATTTCATGAATTTAAGTTTTTGTGTACATTTTCTTCCCCTTGATGGTAGACCTGTCTGATTGAATTATATACCCTATAGTGTGTGCACATTTATTTTCCAAATGTTTGAGAGAGAGCAAGCACAACCACTATTACTGAACACAGATATGGAAAGAACTATAATTATTCATAAATCATTTAACAAGGCTAATTACTTTTGTGAAGCAAGGTAAAGACAATATTCATCTACACACACATAGAAAAAGGACTAGTGGACTCCATGTCACAACTACAGCATTGAGTCTACAAAACTCACTGGTAGGTTGCAGCTGGGTAGGAAGATGACCAAGAATATACAGTGGATCTCAAAGCCGCCCAAGTTGGCTATTCCTTGATCCACAGGCTACTACTCTCCATTCTAGCGGGAATAACATTTTTTTCGTAAGTGATTTTAACTCATAATGGTGCACAAATAAGACAAAACACAGAGAGAAAGCCAGGAGATGTCAGAATCCTCCAGAAAAACAAATAAATATGAACAGACAAGATGTCTTTTCATCTTTCACTGAACAGAAACCAGATTCTCTGTCATCATCCACTCACAAGAGACCAGATTGTCGGACCATGTAATCAGGCTTCCAATGAAAGTCATAAAAAATGGTGGCCAATGCAAACTCACCCAGAAACAAGTTATCAAAAAAGAAACAGAAAAAGAGAAATAGTGAGTGAGACTGAAAGCAGTATTGTGGCACAAGATTCCCCCCTCCCCCCAACTGCTGAAAGACTTGCCTTGACATAGGGTCTTAGTTGTGGTATGTCTACCTGGCAGTGCAATTTGGTTGATGCTCATGAATGACACCCCAGGATATCTCAGTGAAACCTCCAAATCACTTGTACACTGTGTTTTCTTTTCATGATATTTTAAATTTCCCATGCATTATCCATGACTGTGCTTTCAAAATCCCAGTGTAATGTGTTGCTGCCACAGGAAACAGTTTTCAACTCACTGCTTCAAGAACATTCCCCAGAACAGTTTTCCAAACTGAGAATAGGACGAAGAATTATTGAAAGATATCCATCAGCATATATACATATTGACTGTGAACTAAGTAAATAATAGACTTCACACAAGAATTAAACAATACTTTATAAGTCTTTTATGCTCCTGTGATGAATAAAATATGAATTAACTTAGAAATTACTGAATTCATAGTCCCTTTTTTGGACTATTTGCCCCTCAGATACTAAGTCCAGATACTAAAAGTTGATGGCATTTGGCAGGAATGAAGGGGGCGAATAATGCTCTGAATATGTTTTACATGAAGATCTTAATAGATACGTTGAGAGAAATTAATGGAGGTTGGGGGAGGCTATCATAAATTAGCCTATATATTTTTTCCTTGTCACAGTAAAAGTAGGGACAACTTACTGAAGGTGGTTCCCTGGGAAAGATGGGGGCAGAGAAAGGAGCCTTGATTCTTACGTGAAATTTCTTATGAAGAGAGGTAGGATCCTGGAGAAAAAAGGTAATCCTTGTTCTTAGTCTTTGACATTGAAAATGGGGAAGCTAGCTTCAATTCCATGTTCCTGGGGCCTGCTCTGTCTTGGGAGGGGCTGTAAGCTGAGAGTATGGTCTCTGGAACTTTACTCGTCTATTGGGGCTCAACCCAGGTGGGATATAGGATTCCATGATTAGATTTGAGTGGGATTTGCTTTTCTTTAAGGATCTGTGTGAAAGGCTTTCTCTCCACAAAGGGAATACAGTGTCAATAATTATGTGTATATATATATAAAACTATATATATAATTTTTATATATTATGTATTTTAATAATTTTATTAATTATATATTTTAAATTTTAGTTAACATACAGTGCAGTATTGGTTTCAGGAGTAGAATTCAGTGATTCATCACTTACAATACCCAGTGCTCATCACAACAGGTGCCTTCCTTAATACCCATCACCCATCTAGCCCATCGCCCACCCACCTCCCTCCATCAACCCTCAGTTTGTTCCCTATTGTTCAGAGTCTCTTGTAGTTTGCTTCCCTCTCTCCTCTTATTCCCCTTTCCATATGTTCTTCTGTTTTGTTTCTTAAATTCCACATATGAGTGAAATACTACGGTGTTTGTCTTCTCTGACTGATTTATTTCACTTAGCATAATATATTCTAGCTCCATCCATGGCATTGCAAAAGGCAAGGTTTCATTCTTTTTGATTGGTGAGTAATATTCTGCTGTACGTATATACCACATCTTCTTTATCCATTCATCACTTGATGGATGTTTGGACTTTCTCCAAGGTTTGGCTATTGGTGATAATGCTGCTATAAACATTGGGGTGCATGTAGCCCTTTGAATCTGTATTTTTGTATCCTTTGGGTAAATACCTAGTAGTGTGACTGCTGGGTCGTGGGGTAGTTCTATTTTGAACTTTTTGAGGAAACTCCGTACTGTTTTCCAGAGTGGCTGCCCCAGTTTGCATTCCCACCAACAGTGCAAGAGGGTTCCCTTTTCTCTGCATCCTCACCAACACCTGTTGTTTCTTGTGTTGTTAATTTTAGCCATTCTGACAGGCGAGGTCTCATTGTGGTTTTGATTTGTATTTCCCTGATGATGAATGATGTTGAGCATTTTTTCATGTGTTTGTCAGCCATCTGGATGTCATCTTTCAAAAAGTGTCTATTCATGTCTTCTGCCCATTTCTCAACTGGGTTGTTTGTGTTTTGGGTATTGAGTTTGATAAGTTCATTATAGATTTTGGATACTAGCCCTTTATCTGATAGGTCATTTACAAATATCTTCTCCCATTCCAAAGCTGCCTTTTAGTTTTGTTGATTGTTTCTTTGGCTGTGCAGAAGCTTTTTATCTTGATGAAGTCCCAGTGCTTCATGTTTGCTTTTATTACAGTGAAGTGATTTGAAACCCATAGTTTAAGGAAGGGGAATAGAAAACAAAGAAAAGTAGGAAAAACTCATCAGGAAATGACAGCTTGAGAAGATGAGGCAAAATTAATTGTGCTGAATAAATGAGAGCACAGACTACTAACTTAGGAAGATTTGTGCTAATGTTCATGTGAAGGAAATGAAAATACCCAGAGGATATTTGCAAATAGAAGCACTTCCAGATAGTTTTTCTTTCATAATTCATTTTCATAGCTCTTTTAGGGAATTCTGTATTTATGTTTATAATTCATTCAGAGCCTAAAAGGTCTTTATTCCTATTGCATCATTCTAATTTACTTTGCAGCTCCAACTTTTCCTGTTCTTCTCTTACTAGCTCTTTTGTCAGAGTCAAATACCCATTTCTGGAGGGTTCCTTGTGCTCTCAGCATGTTTTGCCTTCTGAGCTTTCTATCAGACTTTATAATGCCTTCTGTAGATCATCAAAGTTTCCTGAATTATCCAAGTTGGAGTTCAATCCAAGCAGACACTGAACTCCTTTGATGTAAGGGAAGGAGAAAAATTTCTGAAATCTTAACTCACTGTGTGTATTCAGTGGGAGAAAATGGTCTTTACATTTAGAGAGTTTTGAAATCCAGAGAATGCGTATTTGAATTGTGGACAACTGGTTCAAATTAAACTGAGAACTAGTATGCAAATTTTTAAATGTAGCCAGTATTAGAGCTAATGAAGCAGTTGTTTGCCATGTAATATGTCTTTTAAAAAACTATTAGAAACTTTAATTTGTCTAACAGTTTTATGTTATGCTTGGCTTTCTTTGATGATATAAATTTTAGACATTTTAATTTGTGCCAGAATATTTTATAGACCTAATTTTCCCCTCTTGTTATATTAATAGATGTTGTCATTTAATATATAACTTAATCTAAACAGAAGTCTATAAACCAAGAAAAGCAGGCCTCTATTGTTTGATATTGAAAATTTGAAGAAGTTGCTCTGAATTTCTTTAATGTGAGAAGGAAGAGTAGGAGATACAGATGGGGGTTGGGGAGAGGAGTTGTTTTCTTTCTTTTTAAAAAAGTTTATTTCAATTTTTTAAAACTTTTTATTTTTAAATATTTATTCATAAGAAGGTACAAAGAAATGTACAGGGAGGTTCTGTGTACCACTCAGCTAGCCTCCCCTTGTGTTAACATATTGTATAAGTGTAATACAGTATCAATGCCCGGAGACTGACATTGGTATTCTGATTTCAGCAATTATCTAAGTATCATGTGCGCATGCATGCATATTTGTGGGTGTGTATGTCTATATAATTTTTCACAAGTACATCTCCATATAACCACCAGTATAATCAAGATTCTTGAATGTCTCACCACTACAAGACTGTCTTGTGATGCCATTTTACAGCTACCCTTACACCTCTTCCCTGAATGCCTAACCCCATGGCGACCACTCATCTGTTCTCTATAGCTACAATTATGTTATTTCATAAATATGTAAATGTAATCATACAGTATGCTTTTGAGATTTTTTACACTCATAATTTCCTTGACTTTCATCTAAGTTGTTGTATCAATAGTTGTTCCTTTTAATTGCTGAGTAGTGTTCCGTAGTATATATGTACCATGGTTTACTTAACCATTTATCCATTGAGGAGCATTTGGGTACTTAGAAGGTTTTAGATATTATGAAAAAAGGCTGTACAAGTTTCTGCATGAAAATAAGTTTTGATTCTGCTGGGATACATACTCAAGAGTGCAATTTCTAAGTTGTATTGTAAGTTCATTTTTAGTTTTGGAAGGAAATTGCTAAACTGTTTCCCAGAGTGGCTATATCATTGTATATTCCCACCAGCAATGAATGAGTAATGCAGTTTCTTCACATCCTTGCCAGCATTTGATGTTATTACTATTTTTTATTTTAATCATTCTGATACATGCATAATGATGTCATTGTGGTTTTAATTTGCATTTCCCTAATGTTGAACATCTTTTTATGTGTTCATCACACACACACACACACACACACACACACAGCCTCTTTGATGAAATGTACATATTTTTTGTTTACTTTCTCATTGAATTTTTTTTTTACTTTTGAGTTTTGAGAGTTTTTTATGCATTATAGATATTAGTCCTTTGTTGGACATGTTGTTTGCAAATGTTATTTTCCAGTCTGTAGCCTGTCTTTTTGTCCCCTTATCAGGGTCTTTTGCAGAGCCAAAGATTTTCATTTGCTGAAGTCCAATTTATCAATTTTTCCTTTCCTCCAACATTTATAAAGGGAGTTTTTAAACAGCCTCTAGAACAGTGTTTTGGGAATTTTAGGTATTTTTTTTAACCTCTTATTTTGAAATAGCCAGAGATTCATAAGAAGTTGCAAAGGTAGTACACGGGGGTAACAATGCCATGTGCCCTCACCTACTTTCTACCAAAGGCTACATCTTACATAACTTTAGTACAATATTATAATTAGGAAATTGTGTGTGTGTGTGTGTGTGTGTGTGTGTGTGTGTAGTACTATGTCAGTTTATCACATGCATAGATTCATGTGACCACAAACTTCCTCAAGACATCTCATCACAGAAAGCTCTCCATGGTGCTGCCTCTTCATTGTCACACCCTGCTCCTACCGTCTCTCCATCCCTGACCACTGGCAATCACTAATTTGTTTTTCATCTCTATAATTTTGTCATTTCAAGAATGTTCTATAATTAGAATTATACGGTATATGAACTTTGGAAACTGGCATTTTTCACTCAGATTAAGATCAACTAAGATCCATCCAAATTGTATGTATCAAAAACTCATTCCTTTTTATTGCTGAGTAGTATTTCATGGTATGTATCAGTTTGTTCAACTCTTCATTCTTTGTCAGAACTTTGGGCTCTTTCCGGTATTTGGTTATTACAAATAAAACTGCCAGAAACAATCATTGTACAGATTTTTGTGTGAACATAAATTTTCACTCTGTGAAGTAAATGCCTAGGTATGTGATTGCTGGATTGTATGATAAGTTTACGTTTAGTTTTTAAAGAAACTGTCAATCTCTCTTCCAGGAATGACTGTAGTATTTTACTTTCTCATCAGTAGAATGTAAGAGATCCAGTTTCTCTGTATCCTTGCAAGCATTTCACATTATCACTATTTTTCTTAATACCAGCTTTATTGAGATACAATTCACATATTATAAAATTTATCCTTTTAAAGTATACAATTCAGTCATTTTTAGCGTATTCACAGAGATGTGCAACATCACCACTATTTAATTTTAGAACATTTTCAACACTCAAAAAGAAACTCCTAACTCATTAGCAGTCACTTTCCATTCCCTATTCCTCTTCCAGCCCACTAATCTTCTTTCTGTTTATATAAACTTTCCTATTCTGAACATTTTATCTAAATGGAATTATACTTTATGGCTTTGGGTCTGGTTTCTCGGACTTGGCTAAATGTTTTCAAGGTTCATCACTGTGGTGGCATGCATCAATACTTCGTTCCTTTTTATAGTTGGATAACATTCCTTTGTGTGGATGTACCACATTTTGTTTATCCATTCATCTGTTGAAAAACACTTGGGTCATTTCCATGTTTTTTGTAATCACGAACAATGCTGCTATGAAAATTAGTATACAAGCTCTTGTGTGGATATGTTTTCATGATTCTCTGGCATATACCTAGGATTGAAGTTGATGGGTCATATGGTACCTCTGTACTTAGCATTTTGAGGAAATGTTTTCCAAAACAAGCCATTTTCCAAAGTGGCTACCCCACTTAAACTTTTCCACCAGCAGTATACGAGGATTCTGGGTTTTTTTTTTTTTTTTTTTTACATCCTTGCAAAGGTTTGTTATTGTCTATATATTTTTTTTAATTATAGCAATCAATCTTAGTGAGTGTGAAAATTATATCTCCCTGTGGTTTTGATTTGATAATCCTAATAACAAATGACTAATATACCACAGATTTTCCATGCATGTGTTACCCATTTGTGTATCTTCTTTGGGGAAATGTCAGTTCAGGTCTTTTGTGCGTTTTATAAATATGTTATATGTGACATCTTATATAACTTCAGTACAATATCATAACTTTTTAAAAGTTTATTTATTTTGAGAGACACAGAGAGAGAGAGAGAGTGGGGAAGGGCAAAGAGAGGGAGAGAGAGAATCCCAAGCAGGCTCCATACTGCCAGTACAGAGCCTGACACAGAGCTCAAACCCATGAATTGTGAGATCATGACCTGAGACAAAATCAAGAGTCAGACACTCACCTGACTGAACCACGCAGCGCCCCCCCCCCATCATAACTTTTAAATTATTGATTTCTAAGAGTTTTTATGTATTCTGAATACAAGTTCCTTATCAGATATTTTACTTACAAACATTTTCTCCCATTCTGTTGGTTGCCTTCTCTCAGAATAAGCTCTGTAGATTGTACCAATGTCAATGTTGATAGTATTCTTTGAAGCGCAAAAATTTTTAATTTTGATGAAGTCCAATTTATTTTTCTTCTGTTGCTGGTGCTTTTGGTACTATATCTAAAAAACAAATGCTTAATCCTAGGTCATAAAGATTTATTTGTTTTCTTCCAAGAGTTTTTAGCTTTAGCTCTTACATTTAGGTCTATAACCCATTTTGAGGTCATTTTTAATTTATGGTGTGATGTAGGGAACCAACTTCATTCTTTTTCATGTGGATGTCCAGTAGTCCAGAAATGACTACTCTTTCCCCATTGAGTAGCTTTTGCATTTATTTTTTTAAATTAAAATAGAAATTATTTTATTTTTATTAGGCTTTAAATTTTATTTCCACTGTTGTTAACATACAATGTTCTATTAGTTCCAGGTGTACAATATAGTGATTCAACAATTCTAAACATTACTTAGTGCTCATTATGAGAAGTGTACTTAATCCCCTTCACCTATTTCACCCATTCCACACCCATCTCCCCTCTGGTAACCATCAGTTTGTTCTTTATAGTTAAGACTCTGTTTCTTGGTTTCTCTCTCTCTCTCTTTTTATTTGTTTGGGTTTTTTTTGTTGTTGTTGTTTCTTAAATTCTACATATGAGTGAGACCATACAGTATTTTTCTTTTTGTTTATTTTAGAGTTTACTCATGGTACAAAAGTATTTAATAAGTGCCGCATATCAGTACAGAAATACTGATATTTCTGTATGAGTCTAGAGCTCATACTTTAAAACCAGAACAACCGATTGGAGTCAGTACAGAGTCTTATTTTTATTTTAAAAAATTCTAGAAAGTACACATTGAAAATTGAAATACTATGTTTTTTCTTTCTAGAGATGTGACATCCATGTCTTCTGGTCAGTAATTTCTATGAAACATTGTGCTAAGTCAAAGCATTGATGACCAGTAAAGCTGTTTGCTAGTTCCTACTTGTGCTAAGCCAGCCCAGTGGGACCCAGGGGGCAGTTGGTAGGGACATTTTGATAGGATGAAGGAACTACAGAAGATTTACCCAACAGAAAACCTAAACTAATTGATTATATAGCCAGGATTTTAGCAAACCTGTACACTTAACATGTCGTAAGAAAGAAACTCCCTTTTACTTCTATCATAAGCACACACTCACTGGTACCCAGTGAAATAGGAATTCCAACATAGAAAGCATTTTTGCTTTCATAGCACTAACGGCTAAAAAGCACACAGCATAGAGGCTCTTGGGGGGCTTAGTCGGTTGAGCGCCTGACTTCCGCTCAGGTCATGATCTCACGATTTGTGGATTCGGGCCCTGTGTCAGGTCCTGTGCTGACAGCTCAGAGCCTGGAGCCTGCTTTGGATTCGGTGTCTCCCTCTCTCTCTACCCCTCCCCTGCTCACGGTCTGTCTATCTGTCTCTCTCTCTCAAAAATAAACATTAAAATTAAAAAAGCACACACCATATAATAACTTGATTTTTAAGTGGGTAGTCATGAAGCTTCAAGATTATAACCACTAGGTTAGACTGAGGATTCATCTTTAAAGATATTTTTCTAAAAATACTTAAAAGAAAATTCTAGAAACGACTACATCAGGTCTAGCAGAAGACAGTGGTGCAAGGACTGACACGTGTAAGACAAGGAACTGATTTTTACATATAGCTTCAGATAAGGGACATTTATTTCAGTTGATTCTTATAGCCAAGACTAGCTGGGAAGGAGGCTGCTTCAGAAAGCTCAGCTGGCTTGAATAATACCCTAGAGAAATGTTCCCAAACAGGCAAAAACCCCTTTGAGGGTGCAGGACCAAAACTGATGCATACAGAAAGCTGTAAGCACACAAAAGGCCTGGCGGACATGTGGAGCCTGCTGAGCCAAAGAGGGCTGGAGATGGTGGGTTCTTCCAAATGCTGTTGACCTACCAGCGTGTATACTGGGGAAGGGGTCAGGGTGGAATGCTGGTTTTGGGCTTGCTCCAGAGGAGCCTGACTCAGAGGCCTGAGAGAGGGGTCTACTTGGGGAGGAGTGCTAGGATTACTGAACACAAGAAGGTGCTTCAGGGTCCCAGGAGGGTCAGATGATTGTCGTCTGACCTGTCAATATTTCAAGTTCATGAAGAGTTGAAGAACAGAGTCAGTCTTTCCAAGATGTATTCTGTCACATTAGCCAAATCCTCTTCCAGTATATTGGGCTGGCAATGTCCAGAAAGATCCCACTGCCTGGTGGTGGGACCTAGAACTGCAGGTCATTCTGGGAAGCTGGCAGAGAAGGTGATTTGCACAATGAAGTCACCACTAAACCTGCTTAGATCCAGTCCCCAGTTTCCTTTTTCTGCTCTATAGTCCAGAAACATTTCTTTAAAAGCCAGAAAATCTGTAAACATGAGCAGCATGTAACTGTGTCACCGACCACTTCATCTTTATGGTTGCAAAGTTGTTGGGAAAGCCACCATGTTAAATCCAGGAATCTGCTCCAGCACCTATTCTTCTCTAGCAAAGACATCTATTTGTTGACAATTGGCACATAGGTGAGTTTATTCTCCTCTGTGTCTTCAAACTCCTGGTAGTACTTGACCATGAAATTCTTCTGTAATAACTGGAACTCGTTATCCATGATAAAGTCCTGTAAATATCCAATCACAGCATCAAATTCTGCATTGGAGGTAGAAGAGGACAGTGGAAAGCTCTCTTCCTCTATGTCCGTCCCTGCTGCTGCAGTCACCTGCGGGGCCCACCCCGTGTGCAGCTGGGGCCCAGCCTCGAGCTCAACCTGCATCTGCAAGGCCCCCATTATCCACAATGGGGCTGCTCCCAGCCAAGCCTCACTGCAGGTTTGTGCCACATACCTGGTGTCCTGCCCTGGGCTCCTCTAAACCTGTTGTACAGGAGATCCCCTCAGACTCACACATGTATTACCCAGTTTGGCAGGTGGTTGGGTAGACAGCAGGCCCTTGGAACATCCATTGATCACTGGGAGAAAGAAACCAATGCTTTCTCCCTTCTCCCAGGTGCATGGCTCTGAGATACATTCGTGGTGCCCTTTACAACTTCTCCTGAGGACAATGCATCAATTGATTGAGTTAGACTTTTCTTTTATTGACTGTACTTCTTTTCCTATTTCAATGCCTCTTCCTTACTTCTACTCTCTGGGACGCAGAAGCCTTTGTCTCATGCTTTACCATAAGGATCTTCAGGCAAAGATCCAGAGGGTTTAGGAAAATACTGGGAAAAGGGGGATGAGCAAGGGAAAAGCAGAAAGAGCAACTAGAGATGATTCAGTTCTTCAGGGAGAGGTGACAGAGGATAATGAGTTCCAGTTACTACAAGGAATTTCATGAGAGTGGGAGGCATGGTTGGATATTGTGGATGTTTGGGGGGTAGAGCTAACAGGGTTTGTAAATGGATTGGAGGTGGGATATAAGAGAGCAGAGCAAGGGAGACAGACCCCAAGTGTCTGGATGAGCAATGACACCATGGAGTTACTGATGGCCATTGGTACGGGCTCATTTGGAGAACTTGGTTCAGTACAGTTAGCCTTAAGAAGGTCATCGAGCATTCAAGTGGAAATTTCTTATGTTACAGTATTGAAATGGAGACCAGGGAAGGTGAAAAAAAATCACCTAGTTTAAGGTCCTATCAATAAGAAACCAAAATAAAAAGAAAAGAAGGCAAAACAAAACCTGTATCTACATGTCATATCCATATATATCCTAAATGCTTCACCTCCTCTTTCACCTGAACTTCATCTGTTTCCAGAAATTTTGAGGGGAAAAAGGTCTTCTAGAGTAAGTGTGTGCTCTGGATTTGATGTGGTCTTAGGGATATAGTGGCAGGGAAAATGAAGGCTGAATAGTTTAAGGCTGTCATTTTATGTCTTTCTGAACATCCTTTGATTATGTTACTTATCCCTCAGAACAGCTAAGAGATGGTGGTTCAAGATCTTTGTTATCACCTGAAGGGGAAGAAGGGAGGCTCAGAAATGCTGAATAATTTGACTGAAACTGCATAATAAATTCAAGTTGCTGTCTAAATTAAGATTTATGCCTTCGAGCTCCCCTGTGCTATCTCTCTACACCCCGTCCTGCCTGGATGAAATGTTCCAGTGGAGGCAAAGCCATTACCCGGGCAATTCTTCTTAGCTTGGCTTAGGAGTCTGGGAGCCTGGAGCTCTTCACACTGCCTCTTTCACAGACTCTCTGAGGAGACTAAGTGTGAGCCACCACGGAGCCCCAGTACCTTACTGAGAGGGTGGTGTCCACTGAATTTCTAAACTGTGTTTCTGTCTAACATCTTGCAAAAACTTGCAACTGATGGAACAAAAGGCTCTTTTGTTTCCGTGGCAGTAACTGAGTAAGTGAGTCACTCGCTGGCCCAAGGCCAAGTTCAGGTGTCAGGTGCCTGAAAGCTGTGAAGAGAAGATAATGCATTTTCCTCTCCAGGGAAAAGAGAAAACTTTTTCCTTCTTTCATCTGTATCAAGGTTATCAACTTAGCAGTTATCTGAATTTATAAAACTGAACTTAAATTTCAATGCACATTTATTGCCTTTTTAATTTTTAGTACAATAATGTGTTTTTAATTTTGTTCTGTGAAGTGTCAGCTGTTTTTGTTCAGCACCTTGCACATATGGTTTCTATCCTATATGCATTATAAAATGCTTATATGAGATGAAACACCTAGCGTAGATTTGGTGTTGACACATGGTCAGCAGGTATAAGAATGAATTATTTTACTAGCCATTGAGAACTGAGTCCTTGAGACTATCCTGGAAAATCATAGGAATGTGATTTGGCTTTACAGATAGTGGTAAAATCCTGAGGACAAGAAATGGAAGGAACCGTATGAAGTATAGAGAATGGAAGGGGCAAAAAGAGTATTTTAAAATGTTCTCTATTCAAAGTGTTATGAATTAAAGAGCACTGTGATAATGCCACTCAACACAGAGGGCAAGCACCAGGGGTTTTATGTTGAGTGAGGACTCACAGCCTGGTGCAGAAAGTGTTGAGTGCTTCAAAAACCACCATAATTATTATGTCTTTGCTTGTCACTAAGTGGGACTCTATGACCTGCTTCCAACATCAGTACGTTTCCATGAAGTGGGGCTTTGCTTTGCTTTATTAGTAAAATAAGGCGATCAGTAGTAATTGTTGCTAGAACTTGTGAAGAGGTGGACAGACACGTGGATACTTTTGTCAATGTCTTAGAACAATACACAATTCCTGTATGGATGATTATGATGGTTTGAAGGATCATCTCCTTGCTTCCAATCTGGGTGTAGTGACCGGTCAGAGTGGCTAAAATTAACAACTCAGGAAAACAACAGATGTTGGCCAGAAGGTGGAGAAGCGGGAACCCTCTTGCACTGCTGGTGGGAATGCAAACTGGTGCAGCCACTCTGGAAAACAGCGTGGAGGTTCCTCAAAAAATTAAAAATAGAATTACCCTATGACCCAGCAATTGCACTACTAGGAATTTATTCAAAGGATACAGGAGTGCTGATTCATAGAGGTACCCCAATGTTTATAGCAGTGCTATCAACAATAGCCAAATTATGGAAAGAGCCTACATGTCTATCAACTGATGAATGGATAGAGAAGATGTGGTTTATATATACAATAGAATACTACTTGACAATGAAAAAGAATGAAATCTTGCCATTTGCAACAATGTGGATGGAACTGGAGGGTATTATGCTAAATGAAGTAAGTCAGAGAAAGACATATCATGTTTTCACTCATATGTGGAATTTGAGAAACATAACAAGACCATGAGGGAAGGGAAAGAAAAAAAATAATTACACATAGAGAGGGAGGCAAACCATGAGAGACTCTTCAATACAGAAAACAAACTGAGGATTGATGGGGGTGTCAGGGTGGGAAAAATGCATGGTGAGCATTGAGGAGGGCACTTGGGATGAGCACTGGGTGTTGAATGTAAGTGATGAATCACAAGAATCTACTCCTGAAGCCAAGAGCACACTGTATACACTGTATGTTACTTAACTTGACAATTTTATATATACACATACATACATATACATACATGTATGTAATATACATATGTGTATCTATACATATTTGTGTGTGTGTATATGTGTGTGTATGTGTGTGTATATATATATATATCTGCATGTAGTGAGAAGGAAAGTTTTGTCTGTCTGAGCACAGGGCCAGCTTCTCCTTTAGTTTCACAATGGCCACCATGCTGGGTCCACAGTTAGAAAGCTTTTCACCAGTTTAGGGAATTCTCAGAGCATTGAAGCTAAAGAGAAAATAAAGGTAAATAAAGCTAAAAGTGGAAGAGGGGAGGTCAGCATGAAATACAAATGTTAAAAAGGAGTTGTTATTACCCTCAGAGCTGATGTTCAAGTTGACCGAGCGATTTCTTTGCCAGAGTTTTGGGCTTGCCTGGTAGTTTTGAGAGCTCAGCAGAGAAGTGAGCATGGAGAACCAGGGAGCAAGCCTGCATCTTATATATGAACCAGCCACCCAGCCTGTCCTCACCTGAGCAGAGTGAGGATAGATCAGCAAGGATAGAACTTTCCTATGTGCCACACCAGAGGCCTTCAAATCTCTGACATAGATTCATGTTATGAATCCTACAAAAAGAAGATCATAGCTATTAGACTTGATACAAATAAAATATAGGATCTCTAGTTATATGTATATGTCAGGCCATGTAATGTTTGGCACATACTTGTACTAAAATTTATCTACATTTCAAATTTAACTGGGCATCTTGTTTTTTATTTGGTACATCTGGCACCTCTGCATCTGACTGACCCGTTACAAAGGATGATAAGGGAGTTCCATTCCCTTGTGCCTGCCATTGTGTCCCACCTGGTCCAGCCAGCATGTCTTAAGCTCCCAGGTCTTCAGCTCCAGTTCTGCCACTTTCCTGGGGTGGGGAACCCAGGTGCACCTGAGTTCCTTACATCCCAGCAACTTCAGCAGCAGCCGCCTTTATGGTCTGGGTGCCCCTTGGCTGTGCATGGCCCTGTTCTCCTCCTCCAGGGGTCCAGTGGGCACCAGTATCTGCAAGGTCACCATCAGTCAGAGCCTGCTGGCTCTGCTGCAGGTGGACATCGGCCCTTCTATCTATCAGATGGGTCAGGAGGAGTGCAAGCAGATCAAGACCCTCAACAACAAGTTCGCCTCATTCATCGATGAGGTGCGGTTGCTGAGGCAGCAGAACAAGCTGCTGGAGACCAAGCGGGCCCTGCTGTAGAGTAGAAGTCTCTTAGGGCAGCCGCCTCCATGGCATCTTTGAGGCCTGCATTGCTGGCCTATGGAGGCAGCTTGAGTTGCTGCAGCTGGATGGGGGCCACCTGGAAGTGGAGCTTCAAAACATGCAGGATGTTGGAAGACTTTAAGACAAGTAGGAGGTTGAAATTAACTATTGCATGGCTATTGAGAATGAGTTCATGGTGCTGAAAAAGGATGTGGACTCCATCTGTATGAATAAGGTGGAGCTGGAGGCTAAGGCGGATGTCCTGAATGGTAAGATCAACTTCTTCAAGACCTTCTATGAGTCAGAGTAGGCAGTCCCGGATCTCAGACACATCTCTGGTGCTGTCCATGGACCTGGATGGCATCAGAGCAGATGTCAAGACCCAGTACCCAGCCAGGCTGAGACTGAGGCCTGGTACCAGACCAAGTTTGAGACCCTCCAGGCTCAGGCTGGGAAGCACGAGGATGACATCTGGAAAACCCCAACAGAGACTGTGGAGGTGAATCGTGACATACAGAGACTGCAGGCTGAGAAAGACAACATCAAGAACCAGTGTGCCACATTGGAGGCTGCCATTGCTCAGGTAGAAGAATGGGGGGTGTTGGCACTCAAGGATGCACATGCCAAGCAGAAGGAGCTAGAGGCCACCCTGCAGCGAGCCAAGCAGGACATGGCAGGGCAGCTGTGTGAGTACCAAGAGCTCATGAAGGTCAAGTTGGCCCTGGACATTGAGAGCACCACCTACTGCAAGCCGCTGGAGGGCAAGGAGAGCCACCTGGCCAGAGATGGTGTGTGAGGTGTGAACTTCTCTGTGGTGAACTCCACTGACGGAGGTGGCTGTGTTGGCCTTTGGGGGAGCCATGCGAGACAATGCCTTGAGCTTTTCCCAAGATGGAGGGCCGGGGCCATCAAGTCCTATTCCATTAGGACCTTAGCTGCCATCCACAGGAGCATACGAAAATGAGCCCTGGTGTGTGGAGACCCTACCCTTGCCCCCCCCCCCCACCCCATGGTCATAGGAGGACTCCCATCCCTGGGCCCAAGACTGCCAGGGAGTCTGAAAAATGATGTCAGAATAGCTTCCAGTAAAGCAGCCTTTCTGGAAAACAGAACAAAACATCCCAAAAAACAAAAATAAAAAACAAATTATGGTAATAAACATTACCTGCTTAGGAATAATAAAATCAAATGTCCAGAGATGTTATACATTGGTGGGAACATCACTAAGTATTATGTGTCTGTGGGAAAAATCAAGTACTAGTTCACCTTTTTATCAGTGAGTGGATAGTAAACATTATTAAAAATAATACAAACTCCTTTTAAAAATATATTTCAATAGAGGCTCCTGGGTGTCTCTGTTGGTTGAGCGTCTGACTTCAGCTCAGGTAATGATCTTGTAGTTCATGTGTTTGAGTCCTACATCGGGCTTGTTACTGTCCATGCAGAGCCTGCTTTGGATCCTTTGCCCCTCTCTCTGCCCTGGCCCCACTTGCTCTCTCTCTCTCAAAAAGAAGCATTAAAAAATGTAAACATATATATATATATATATACATTTCAATAATCCTCATTTTCTCCTGAATTTTGATATCCCAGTAATCATTGGTTTGGGATTTCTGCAGGCAAATATGGATTTGAAGTAGCCCTGCTTTCTTTGAAATGAACCCAGCTCGTGTACATTTGCAGGGATGCTGTGTCTGTACAAGGCCCCATCAGTGAGTGAAGTGGGCAGGAAAAGTCTCTGACAGAGGTGGATTGAAGTCAAGCCTTGTCTGATAGGCAGAGCCTGGTAGAGTTTGCACTGGCCAGCCAGACTCTCTCCTTCTCCCCTCATCCATGTTCTTCACTGTCCAAGTCATCCTTTTATTTAGAAGTCTTGCTGGGCGTTTTCTTATAACAGATTAGATGCTTGTAACTAAGTGTTGATAATTTTAATCATTGCGGATAGTCTTCTGTTTCCTAATCCTGTCACCCTCCTTTCCTCACCACTAGGTCACAGTAAGGGGGGGAAGTATTGCTTTCCATATTTTATAGATGAAGGATTTAAAATGTGTTGAATGAACACCCTTGTGGCTGATCTTCCTGTGTGTACTCTTCATATGTTGGTTCTTTCTCAGAATCCACCACTGATCCGTTTCTCTTCTTACATTATATTCTTTTCCTGAGTGATCACAAGTACTCTCATAGTTTCTGTTGATGACTCCCAAATTTCCAGTCATCGAATGCACACTTATTAAGCACCTGCTAACAGTTGAGGTGCTGAGGACTTAAATGTGAGTAGGACACACTCTCCCTCCAGTTGCCAGAGTGCCAACAGCCTATTCAACATCTCTTCTTAGATGTCTAGTGGGTGTGTGAAAGCCACCTTCTCCCAAACAAGTTCATCATCCTCTCCAATTTCTTTTTCTTCATTATCAACTCAGTTATCTAAGTCTAGACATAACCCTTGACTTCTCCCTCTATCAAGCCCCCCAACCAATTTGGTAATTCCTTCCATAAATCTCCTAGGAGCACAGGATGATGATTAGAACTTTGGAGATGACTGCCCAAGTTAGAATCCTGGCTCTGCGTGCTTGCTGTCTGTGTGACCCTGCCTCATTTTCCTTGTCTGATGATTAGGAATAATAAACCTGACACATAGAGCTTTCATGAGCTTTAAATGCCTTAACCCATATAGGGGCCTGAGGACAGTGCCTGGCACATAGGAAACAATAAATATTATCTATTATAATTATGCATCCTCTCTTTGCCATCACCACTGACTTAGTTTGGAGTATTATCACCTCTTACCTGGTCTACTGAAATTGCTTGCTACCTGTTTTCCTATTACCGGTCTTTCTGCTTCCTACTCATTTCCCACACTAACACCAGAATTCATTTTTAAAATAAGGTCTAACTCTTTTACTTTTTAACATCCTTTGGTTACTTCTTAGTATCTTCAGAATAAAGTATAAAGTTCTCAGTATGCTCTGCAAGGCTCTTTATGACCTGACTTCCCCATTTTCACTTTCTACTTTGCCTGCTCTAATGTAACTGTTTTGAATTTTCCTCGTTCTCATCTCTCCAACCCACCTGGCAACTTGCACTCTTTCTTCCAGATCGATTTTAGGCATCATGTTTTCTAAGAGCTTTCTGCAATCTTCCATGTCGGGATTAAGAGTGTTTCTATTATGATGGTGGAGCTGTACATGCATTAGTAGCATCCAATGCTATGCTTAGTGAATTATCATCCGACACGTCTTTGGGAGGCCAAATGTGGGATTCCTGGTTCCTGAGATTGCACCATGGGCACCATGTTGCCTGCTTTTTCTTTTTCTTTTTCTTTTTAAAGTTATTTATCTTGAGAGACATATAGATGGATGGGCAGAGAGAGAGGAAGAGAGAGAATCCCAAGGCAGGCTCTGTTTTGTGCTGTAAGCACAAAGCCCGATGTGGGGCTTGATCTCACGAACCATGAGATCATGACCCGAGCTGAAACCAAGAGTCATACACTTAACCAACTGAGCCACACAGATGCCTCTGCTATGTCTTTTTCATAACCAATATGTCTTTTTAGATCCCCATGGGCAGGAAGGGGCCAGAAGAGCTTCAGAAGAGTTTGGGGCACATGTACTAGATAGTCTTAATGAAGGCAAGGATCACCTACTGAACACTCAAATGCTAAGGATGGTGCTTTGTGTACATGCTCATGTTTCATGGCAGCAAGTAGGTACTATCACTAGATACATTTTACAGTAGAGAGAACTGAAGCATAAAATCACACTGTTCATAGTTGGCAAAGTGGGAGTTTGGACTCAAACCTTGCCTGCAGCAAAGCCTGGGCTTTTGATCGGAGCTCTGTTTAGGATTCTTTCCCTGTCTGCCCTTCAGTGGCACTCCCATGCTCTGTGGATTATTTCCTCAGACTCCTCCCGGTCTCGGAGAGGACTAGGAAGCTTTCGGAGACCCCACAATGGCGTCTAGTGCCCAGTGTACTTCCAGTTGGGAATGGGGTGCATGATGGAAATGCTCACAAAACTCAGTAAACATGTGTCCCTGTGTTGTTATCTGTGTAAAGAAAATGTTTATACTCACTTTTAAAGCTATGTAATGCTGGAGGTGAGGTTGGGAGGTTGACGTTAGCTAAAATGTGAACTGAAGAAAGTATATATCAGCTGTGGTAAGAGTGGTGTTACTCTGAAGCTGTGTGTGTGTAACCTATTTTCTTATTTCTCTCTGCCCTTTCCACTTTCCTTCCCCTATTCAAGCAAGGGGCTAGTGCTGTGCTCATTGAACTCAGGGGAAGCAGGTGGCAGGGCTGAAAGCAGAAATCCTGAATTTTGCCTTGAAAAGCCTAAGCCCCAAAGAGAGGAGAAGATTCAGGGCATGGATAATGTGTCCTGATCAGAAACAGTAAGGAGAAGAATTTCCTCCCTTTTGAAGACCATCATTCCTGTTTAGAATGGATGAGAGCAGAGTCTGTGGATCCTTGAAGGAATCTGGGCCTCTCTTCCTGGAAGCGTGCCAAGAAAGGGATGCCTATGTGGTTTATCCAAGGAGACCTATAAAAAGATCCAAGGTCTCAGGAACAGCCTAGAAGAGGCAGCAAGAAGACTCACTCAGATCTGAAGAGGCCATGCTACGAAATAAGACTTGATGGCCAGAAGGTCCCCTAGTGCCTTGGTGACCCAGAAATAGCTTTTTCTGTAGACACAGAGATGTAAGATGCCAAAATAGACTGAAATTAAGTTTCCTGCCAGCCCTGGAATGAGTGCTCAAATAGAAATTAAGCAAACATTCAGATCATATCAGCAGTTCTGGCAGGCAATCTCTACCTTGTGCCTAGCTGGAAGAACCCCAGATATCTTTTGTGCCAGCTGCCCCTCCGTTCCAGGTGGACTGCTTTGTGAGGTGTCTTTCTCCAGTAGAGGTACTGATAGCCTGCAGATGCAGGGGCTTCTTGGCATCAGGCTCAGAAGCTGCTGATCAGCCTTGCCGCTGATAGGGTCTTTGAATAAACCATTGAGACTGTGGGACCAAGACCTCTGTATTTCTTGTACCCCCAATAGTCTTGGGAAGTGGCACCCAAAGGACAGGAGGCAATAAGTAGTAGTAGATGAAAGAGGAAGTAGGAGGTGGGTTTGGAAAAGAGGGAAAAGAACTGGAGAACAAAGAGGGTCAGGAAAGGAAAATCGGTTTGGAACTTGAAATTGGTTTGGGGCCTCCAAAAGCCTGTTGGTGGCTGTGGTGGTCTGAGTTGTCCCTGCCAATGAATGTTATCTAAGTAGGGCTGAGCACTCTGCATCTCTCTGCAAAGACTCGGAGCAGGGGAGGGAAATGAAATTTAAGAAAATATTTGGCCCAACCAGCTGTCAACTCAAGTTCATTCTGCTGAAACATTTCCTTTAGAAGGAATGAAAATGGGAAGGCGAACATCTGTAGCTTTCTCTTAAAAGGAGCATCTTTAAACAGATATGCTGCAAAAATTCACTGGAGATAGGATTCCACCCTGTCTCAGGCTCACGTGGATTGCAGAATCTTAAAGGTGGATGAGGCTTTGAATGTCATCTGTCCTTCCCTCAATAGTATACTGAGGCCCATGGAGAAATGGTTTGTTTGGGCTCTTTCAGCTTGTTAGGGGCAAACCCCATCAGGGTCCCAGTATCTGATGATTCAGCTGAAGGGACTTCCACGAGGTCACTTT
Source organism: Cryptoprocta ferox (assembly GCA_028646485.1). Classification (NCBI taxonomy): domain Eukaryota; kingdom Metazoa; phylum Chordata; class Mammalia; order Carnivora; family Eupleridae; genus Cryptoprocta; species Cryptoprocta ferox. The sequence goes on along the minus strand of CM053559.1, from coordinate 4,591,108 downwards.
TTATAGAAGTGTGGGCAAACTTAAAGAAATCCACATGGCAGGCACCTAGAAACTAGTGACAGCAGGAAGCCATTGTCTACGGAGGCCTTAAGTTCTCTGAGAGCGAGAGCCTAGGGGGTTGTTACCTGACACCTGTTAGTTGTAGAGGGACACAGCCACTGCCAGAACTGTGACACCAATGCAGGAGGAAAGGAGGGAGAAATTCCCCAATTTTTTGCTTTCCTTACTCCCATCTCCTGTCAGTGCCTCCCATTGGGCAAACCCAACTGGAAGCCTGAGTGAAATAATCCAGAGAGCCCAGCGTCTCAGAACGTGGAGTAAGGCAGAGAATGGATCTGGGGGTGGAAGCAAATGGAGAATAATCACAAGCCCAGATCTCCCGATTTCCCATTGAATATTCTTCCCAACATATTTTCCCCCTAGATTCTGGAAATTTGATAAAATGGGTTGAGTATAATGTTCTCCCCTAAAGAGGAGGAAGCACTGAGCCCTCCCTCTTAAGAGTAGAGATTTTCTAGTCTTCCTTTCTGTAGTATGGATTCATTTCCACTCACCAATGGATGAATACATAGTTAACTGCCCAGGATTTTAAATCCAGATGTTAAAATTCCATTTTCTCTGAGTACTCTAAGTAGTTTCTTGGAGCTAAAGTATATTAATGTTCTCAGTTTTTCTTTTTTTCATCACTAACATGTCAAAGAATTACTTAGAGATTCTTCAGGGGTGTATAGATGTAGGGTTTGAACTTCCCCATGTGGTAGAAACTTGAGAACTGTATGGGACAGAGCCTTCTGGCTCTTGTCTTCCTGCTTATGGAAATTTGTTCACAGTTCCTAAGCTTCGTGCCGGAATAAGCCATATAAAGACAGCGCAGGGACACCTGACTGGCTCTGTAGGTAGAACATGTAACTCTTGATGTCAGGGTTGTAAGTTTGAGCCTCGTGTTGGGTGTAGAGATTACTTAAAAATAAAATCTTAAAAAAAATAATCTTTTTTTT
>CM053559.1:4566238-4589610 GCA_028646485.1 Cryptoprocta ferox | reverse complement strand
TGAGGTTGTCTTCTTTCTGGCGTCTGTTTCTTCTTTCCCCCACCTGCAAATCCAAGTTTTATCCCTTCGGTCCTTCTCAGTTCAATCCATACGGGCGTGCGCGGATTACAGAGCTCCCTGCTCTTCCGCCATCTTGTCCTCCCACCAAAAAAAATAATCTTAAAAAAAATAAAGACAGCACAGAAGCTGGAGGAAAGTGGGGTTGAGGGAAGGGTCCTTATTATTTTCTAAATTTATTTTCCTTTAAAAAATTCACCTAGATTTTTAGTGAAAAGATCCATGTAATTTACATAAATGACATAGTATACCTATTATTCATAAACTTGATGTTTTTCATTTAATGATTTTTTTGAGATTTATTCTTATTGACTAATAAATGTGCTTTGATTTATCCATTTTAATTGCTTATATCATATTCTAGCGTATGAATTAAATAGTTTATGTCTGTATCTTCTCACTGATAGACAAATTAGATGGTTGTTAGTTTTTCACAGTTGTGAGTAATGTTACAGTGAACAGCCTTATGCATGGCTCCTTGTGCAGTATGGGAAGCTGGAGAGATGGTGAGAATGAATGGGCAATGAGGAACATTTTTCAGTAGAGTGGGTAGTTAGAAAATGCAAACTTTTTCTTACAGATTCAGCAACATTTATTAAGCATGTTTAATGAATATATACCTTTTTGAAAGGGATATTATCACAAAATAAATGGAATTTAGCATACATTTAGAGTATGACTGCTGTAATGTAAGTGTAACTGCGAGAGTAAGAAAGAGAATGACTAACTCTGCTGGGGAAAATCTGGGAAGACCTCCAAAGGCAGCGGCTTTCTGGCCTGGGCTAGGGGAGACTGTGCTAAGGAGAAGGTAGAGCAGATGGTATGCAGGCAGAGGCAACAGCGTGGATAGTCATGTACTGTGAAAATGCAAGACACATGCAGAGAACTACGTTGAGGCAATCGAAATTGAATGGAAATAACCTTAGTAACGCTGTGAATTTTGCAGCCCATCAGTCTTATTGATGGCCTAAGCTGCCACCTGCTAAAAGTCACTTATCAGAGCAGTGCCAGCTTCGTCTTAGACCCATTTTATATCTAACCTTTGTTTTTTATTTTATTTATTTTCAAAAATTTTTAACGTTTTTATTTATTATTGAGAGACAGAGAGAGACAGTGCGAATGGGGGAGGGGCAGAAAGAGAGAGGGAGACACAGAATCTGAAGCAGGCTCCTGGCTCTGAGCTGTCAGCATAAAGCCCGACGCGAGGCTCAAACTCACAAGCTGTGAGATCATGACCTGAGCCGAAGTCAGACACTTAACCACTCTGAGCCCCCCAGGCGCCCCACCTTTGTTTGTTTTTTAAGAAGTTTCTTACTTAGGTCTAATTTGTTACCTTCTGTATTTATATATCCTTATTTTGTTTCCATTATTGCTTTTTTGGAATCAGATGGGTTAATAATAGTAACAATAAGTAGATGCTTAAGTAATAAAGAATAAGACCTTTTGTCCTTTGCAGTTGCCCTGAATTGGACTACTTTTTACTTTTTCATTTGCAGTGGTTGTCATAGTATGTAATTCCAGTAATAATTGTAGTTGATTATTTTCATTATACCCGTTAAATGAGGCTCTTAAGGCTCAATACTGTCCAACCTTCTCTATGTTATTCTTGCTTTTCTACCACTGTACTACTCAAGTGAATTTGTGAGTAGTTCTCCTGAGTCATATAGAGTGAATTTCATATAGAGTTAAATGCCAAATATTAAAAGCTGATTGGTTCAGAATTGATTTACCAATAAACAGGTTTTTAAAGAGTAGGGAAAGATTTAGGTTTATGGTTTATGAAACTTGACTTGGCTTTACCTGGAAACCTAGCATGACAGAAACTGTTCCTACCTCCCACTATTTCTTACCCTCTGAGTTTTAATCTTTTAGTATTAAAACTTCTCCGATGGGTTTCAGCAGTGCTCACGACGCCCCAGGAGAGATGGTGTAATTGAGTGGAAGTGATTTGTACAACTTTTGGGGCATGTTCTTAAAATGAATCCACTTCCCCTCTTTCTCTTGCCTCTTGAGAAGTGCTGGCAGCTGGAACAGACACTCTGACACACAGATGTACGCACGTGTGCAGGACGGCTGAACTGCTCTATCACCTTGGATTCTGGAGAGTGTTCATGGAGCAGAGCTGCCCAGTGACCCGGACTGTCTCCTACTTCTGGTCTCTCAGAGAAATAAACTTCTGTCTTATTTAACCCACTGAATTTTCAGGGTTTTTTTTTTTTCTTACAGTAGCTTAACATAGAACCTAACTAAAATATCTAGTTGAAAAAAAAAAAAAAACTATGGGTGGATCAAATGTATCTTTTTAAGAATATAGATGACTGTGGCAGGATGGCAGGTTAGCAGATTTATATTTTAGGGACTTGTAGCAATTTTATTTTTCAATTTGAATATCTTTTGGTGAAATCTATTCTCCTTTTCCCACAGTTCCCACCAAGCCTGATTTTTCTATATCTACTAGATTCACACATTTATATTATCCTCCAGGCTCCTGTTGACATTTAAGTTTGTTACTCCTGGAAACAATCCAATTTTTTTTTCACATTGAAAACTCTTTAAACATCGTATAATAAGCAGGGTTTCTTTAATGTTCTACAGGCTGGACATGATAACGTAGATCTGATCACATCACTTACTGACATTCACTGAAGCCTGAAAATAACTCTTAGGAGTGCCAAGTTTATCCATTCTGTTATTGGATAAACAGGCTAGATCTAACTTACTTGTGTTCCTGGGGGAACCAGATAAGAAAACAAATTTAGTGGGATTCATCAAGGGGGATAACAATGAAACATGCCACGGCCCAGGAAGCAGAAGAGCCTTGGGATTGCTCTTCACTTGACACGATATTTAATGGGATAATGGTTAATGAAGCTGGAGAACTCAGATATTTCAGCCCCTTAAACCAGCATCAAGTGAAACAAAAATGTCAATATTATAACTAAAAAAAGAGGTGACTTTTTCTTCAAAGCTTGCATTCATCTTGCTTCTTAGCACACAGCATTTTAGGAAGGTCTGTGGATGTGAGGAAAAACTTAGGTAGAAGAGGTCTTTGGGAGCCCTGGGCAGAGGGTGGCTTTCAAGGTCCAGGAAGTCCTGTGGTTTTATTATGGAAAATTACATGGGTGCGGATAGAGTTGGAAGTCTCAGATAGCTGATTTGGAATTGGGATTAGAAACCGTAAAGTATGGGAACTAAAAGTCAAAATGAGTACAAGTTGAGTTTTATGCAGGACTTAAAAGTCCCATAGCATTCTAAAGTAGAGTTCAACAAAACAAATTAGTCCTCAAAGTCTCTGTGGAAATCCATATAAGAAAGTGGCAATCTGCATCAAAATGCCAAAGTAACAAAGCAGAACTGTATGGGATGTCTGCCTTGTTTTATAGACACTGATTAACTACAGAGGACTAGCCAAGACTGGAGTGGATGAGGACTGGGCTGAAAGTTTAAAGTGGTCTAGAACAGTATTTCTCAAAATTTGTCCCAGAATCACCAGGGATGTTTGTTCAAAATGCAGATCTTGGGCCACAATGTCAAATGAATGAATTAAATATCCTAAAGCTAATAAGATATTTTAATTTTTAATTTTTAAAAGGAGTTTTTTATTGAATTCCTGGGTATTGAGAGTCAGTAATAGGTAGTTGAGAGAAGTTTGATCAGAGATCACTAATTGGCTCTGATGCCCTAGGGTATTCTCAACATAAAGTTCTCCTAATATGTTCCAGGAACTGTGCTAGATATTGGGGATACAGTGATGAACATGAACATTATAGCAAGAAGACCAGAGAAATAACCAAAGAATTTCATGGTAAGGGTCTCTACGGTAGATACAGGAAGAAGAGACTATGGGGCTCTGCATAGGAATGAAAGGAAAGATTCATAGAGCAGGTAACATTTGAGCAGGTTATGAAAAGATAAGCAGCAATTTTCCAAATGAGGAAGAGCCATTCTCAGCATGTACTTGATGGAGAAGGAAGAGTTAAGGTGTGTATCTGAGAGGGAGCAGCTGGGGACAGTGAGCCCAGGAGAGCCAGATCTTGAAAATCATTTCAAGAATGACTTGTAGAAGAATGGGTGTACTCTTATTGTCTCGGGCTAATTTGAAGAGTATGTGCCTAGGTCAATCATTTGTCAGACCTCTGGTAGTAGAGGTTCTTTGTGGCCATGCTTGCTTTTTCCTTGGGATGGAATAAATGGTGACCAAGGCATATGAGTCCCATCATCTCAATTTCCAGTCTAGTGCAGGGAGACATAAAGTAAAGAACTATATAGGCTTTTAAGGAAGTGGTAAGGGCTATGAAGAGAATAAGGCAGGGATTTCTCTTTATGGAAATAGGGTCATCTAGATTATTTAGACAGACACTCCCATTGAAAATAAATCTTCTTAAAAGTATGGGAGAACTGACAAGAGGGCAAACCAAGGGAAAGCAGGAACCCAGAGAGGCAAGTGGAAAAATGGAACTACTGATTCTGCCAAACCTAAACTTGGGGAGGCCAACAGCCATGGATGTTCAAGGCTTTCCAGATGGAGATTCTAAGAGGTGGCTCCAAAGAGCTCCAGCCTCAGGAGAGGGTTAAATCAGACTTCTCAGTGCTGCCTGCTGCTTGTCTTCTCTGAGGCTCTCTTTTTATTCAAGTCTTCCTTATGCTTATCCAGTCTCCTGCCGGTAAATATATTTCTTTAGTTTTCAAGTTGGTCACCATCAGTTTCTTTGCTTTCAGCCAACAATCCCCAACGAGCATATTCTATTTCACATTTCCCCTTTATATTTTGAAATCAATTTGAACTTTCAGAAATCTTGCAAGAAGATTTTTTCCCCTGATTTATTTGTAAGGTGCAGACCTAGTACCTTGACCTTGGACTACACTAGCATGTACTTGCTACCTATTAGAACATTCTCTCACATAGCTATCAGAGAACCATCAAAATCAGGAAATTAACATTTATTCATTACTACTATCTAAGCATTGGACCCTCTTCAGGTTTTACCAATTATCCTGATGATAGTCTACATACCAAAGAATTCAATCTGAACTCATAGGTCTAACAGGAGAAACCCAACAGAGGACCATGGGGAGGGGAAGGAGGAAAAGAGTTAGGGAGAGGGAGGGAGACAAAACACGAGAGACTCTTGAATACTGAAAACAAACTGAGGGGGGAAGGGGAAGGGGGAAAGGTAATGGGGGGTGATGGTCTTGGTGGAGGTCACTTGTGGGGAAGAGCATGGGTGTTATATGGAAACCAACCTGACAATAAACTATAAAGTTTAAAAAAAAAAAAAAGAATTCAATCTGAGATCTGATCTTGTATTTACTGTCCTGTCTCTTTAACCACCTTCAGTCTGGGACAGTTTCCTAGTCTTTCTTTGACGAGCATGAGTTGACACTTTGGAAGATTACAGAACAATTACTTTGCAGAATGCCCCTTAAATTAGGTTTGTCTGATGTTTCCTTCTGATTAGACTCAGATTATACATTTGGTGGGGAGTGTTGTGTGTGAGCAGGAATATCACAGAAATGATGCTGTGTTCTCATTTCATCCCATCAGGTGGTACATGATTTTGATTCGACCCATTACTAGTAATGTTATCTTTGATCACTTGCTGTTGTTTGCCAGGCTTCTCCACTATACAGTTGGTTTTTTCTCCTTGTAATTACTAAGAATTTTGTGAAGTGGTACTTTGAAATTATGAAATATTCTATTTCTCATCAAAATGTTATCCACTACTTTAAGCATCCTTTGATGTTTTTTTGCTCAATTAATTATTACTATAATAATTGTTATATAGTGATTTTCTAATTCTATCATTACTTCTACATTTATCAGTTGGCATTGTATTGTGAGGAATAGCTTTTTCTTCTTCCTGTTTTTGTTTATATCATGGGTTTCTGTTGTATTCATTGGATTATAATCTACTAATATCATGATTTATTTTGATTCTGAAATGGTCCCATATTTAGCCAGTGAGATACCCTTAAAGCTGGATCCTGTTTCTCTTTGATATGTACCCATTATTCTTTGAACTCATCCTTACTTTTGAGCCTAATGTGATTTTCCAGACCAATCTTGTACTTGCCCTGCCTCAACTCTGGAATCCAACATTTCTCCAAGGAGTGCTGGTTCCTTTTAAGAAGAATAGTATCTCTTGGATACTGAAAACAAACTGAGGGTGGAAGAGGGGGGGAGGGAGGTGATGGTCATGGTGGAGGTCACTTGTGGGGAAGAGCAGTGGGTGTTAGATGGAAACCAACCTGACAATAAACTATAAAGTTAATTAAAAAAAAAGAAAAGAAGAATATTATCTAAAAACCAAGATCTGATGATCAGGTCTTCTGATTGCCACACAATACTTACATCTATATTCCTACATCTCTATATTGAGACCTATGAGTTCAATATTCATAAACTAATAAATGAGCTAATACTTTCAATTTCAGTCCAACACCACATTTGTAATTCCCTCACCAAACAACAAGAAACTTGGTTCCAATCATCCTTAACAAATTGGGTAATTATTTTTTTAATTTTTTAATGTTTATTTTTGAGAGAGACAGAGATGGTGTGAGTGGGGCAGGGGCAGAGAGAGAGAGAGACACAGAATCAGAAGCAGGCTCTAGGCTCTGAGCTGTCAGCACAGAGCCCGATGTGGGGCTCAAACTCACAAACTGTGAGATCATGATCTGGGCTGAAGTCGGATGCTTAACCAACTGAGCCACCCACGCACCCCACAAATTGGGTAATTAGATTAACTCTCCCTGTATATCATCAGTCTCCTATAGCTGTCACTTTTTCCCACTCCTGCCCCAAGCAGCTGCTGTTCTTCTCAGGCTCTTATACTCAAGTCTGGGCTGCATTGTCCTCTTTCCACCACACAGACTCCCTCCTTACCCCACTCAACTCCAATGCTGCACATCAGGCTATATTGTTCCCCCCCGCCCCACCAACCTGTATAGGAGCCCTTGCCATCCCACTGAGGCTCCAACATCTGCACTTGACCCTGACAACATCCTACCCTCAACACAGATGCCTGCCTTGCTTGGCCCACATAATGGCTTTTAGACTATATTATTTAGAAAGGTAGGAACACAGCCAGGAAAAGCAGGAATGTAGGAAGATAGGCAGGAAGCTAATAAGTTCTTGTTGGGGATACTTAGAAAATGAGAAAACTAGGAAAACGGTCATAGAAAGTTGGTAAAAGTAGATAGTAGAGAAGTAGATATTTGTTTCATAAGGCTCTGGAAGAACTCAAGGATGATGCAGGCAGACCTCAGAACTGCACGGGGTGGGGGGAGCATCAGAGGAGAGAGGAGCTGAATGGTGTGTCAGGGAAGGGAGAGAAGAATCACATTTGATGTTTTGGCAAGAGGTTATTTATTATGGATAAAGCTAAATCAACATTGTTGAGGAGGGAACTGAGAGATATGCAACAAATAGGTTGAACATACGTTATCCAAAATGTCTTATAAAATAGCCAGGTTATTCTGGGCCTTTCAGAATGAGGCAATTTCCCAGAAGCAGGACGTAGGAACTATGAGTCATAATCTGTATTCTTCTGCAAATTTCTACAACAGAACAAAACAGATTTATAAACGTCACATTGATGCTCCAAGAAAAGTAAGCAAAGAAGTTTTCAGTGAGGAATAGTACATGGAAATTGGTAATACAGTACTTACTATTGCTAATTTAAGGTTTGTGTAGTGTTCATATTTTTTTGATTTTAGGAGATTAAAAAATAGACTGTTTTTTAGAGTAGTTTTAGGTTCATAGCATAACTGAGAAGATACAGAGATTTCCCATATATCTACTGTACTCACACATGAATAACCTTCCCCATACTAACCCCTTCCCCAAGTAGAACATTTTTTGCAGTTGGTGAACTTACATTGTCCATAGTTTACCACCCAAAGTGCATAATTTATATTAGCGTTCCTTCTTGGTTTTGTACATTCTATGGGTTTGGACACATAAATAATATATATTTACTACTTATAGTATCATATAGAGTAGTTTTACTGCTCTGAAAATCTTCTATGCTCTGCCCATCTTAATACCTTCTTTCAAGAATAGAAGGACTATGCATAAAAACTTTCACTGGGTCACTTCCAACCTATTGCTCCATTTCTATTTTGTTACAAACTTCTGAAACATGAATTCTCTTGCTAAGGGATTTCTCAGGAACTGAACCTCATTGCTGGGAAGCAAATACCGTGGTAACCAAGAGACCAATTCCATCTGTCCTTGAAGTCCACAATCCACAATCAGACGAACTTAAAACCTTTACACCATTTGACTTTTCTGTGGTTTATGTATAAATCTCCACTTTATCAGTCTTCTCAAGGTTGCCTCAATGTCTCAAGTGGGTTCCTAAGTCTTAAGATATTTCTTTAAGTTGTCAGTCCCTAATAGTTCTAAGAAATGTAAACTATACAGAGTGGCCAACTCTAGAAACTTCTGTACTGCAGTAAGAGCCTATAGGAACATCTAATAAAGATATGACTGGTGAATAATGGACTCTTTTTTCACAAAAGTTAACATTTAAAAAAAATTCATCAGTTACATTTTAATACATTTGTTGCTATTTAAAATGTGACATTAAATTTATAAATGATGAAAATTCTAACAGCTTAGCTTTCTGCCATTTTTCTGCCTCATAAATGAAAGCAATCATATTTTCAAAAGGAGAAGGAGAAGGAGGAGAAAAAGAAGAAGCAGTTTAGCTATTTAATTATTCCCAGAGATTTGCTAAGAATCAAGATGCTTTATCTCCATTCTTTTTCCTTTCTTTTTTTTTTAAGTTTTATTTATTTATTCTGAAAGAGAGAGAGGGAGCATGCACGTAAGCAGGCAATGAGGAGACAGGCACGGGGGAGGGGTAGACAGGCTCTGCACTGCCAGTGCAGAGTCGGAGGTGGGGATCCAACTCACAAGCTGTGAGATCAAGATCTGAGGCAGGACGCCTGGATCGGTCAGTCGGTTTAGTGTCTGGCTTTGACTCAGGTCATGATCTCCCTGTTCGTAGGTTCGAGCCCCACATGAGGCTCTGTGCTGACAGCTAGCTCAGAGCCGGGATCCTGTCTTTGGATTCTGTGTCTCCCTCCCTCTCTGACCCTCAACTGCGCTTGCTCGTGCTCTCTCTCTCTCTCCCCCTCTCTCTCTCTCAAAAATCAATAAAACATTAAAAAAAAAAAAAAAGGCCTGAACCGAAGTCAACAGTGAGACGCTTAACTGACTGAGCCACCCAGGTGTCCCAGTCAATTATTTTTCTATTAAAAGAAAATGTAGGAATATTTTAGTCTTTACAAAGTAAATATTTTAACCAAAATTATGAGTATTTTGTGTTTTACATGGGTTTTTAAAAAACCCCTCTTTTCTGTTTTTACATGTCTCAAAGTGCTTCAGAGTCTACAAATATGAAACTGTTCTTATTTTTTTAATGTTTATTATATTTCTGAGGGAGAAAGAGGGAGAGAGACAGAATCTGAAAGAGGCTCTAGGCTTTGAGCAGTCAGCAGACAGCCTGATGCGGGGCTCGAACTCACAAACTGAGAGATCATGACCTGAGCTGACGTTGGTACTTAACTGACTGAGCCACTCACGTGTCCCTGAAACTGTTCTTAAAGTAAGGTTTATTTTTTAAAATGCTTCAGAGGACTTGAAGAAAAATGAAAATATCATGGCCAAGGAAAAGTGGCATTTCAATAGCTTTGGGATGAAACTGAGACAGTGAGTAAAAGGATCACCTCAGGAATTGAGAGAAAGGCAAAAGGCGGGAAATGAAGTTTAGAGAAATGATGCTTCCTCAACTGTGGGTCAACCACGTAACAGACCACATGCCCCACCTCACTAAGAAGAATAAAATTGAAGGAAAGGACTGGGAAATCATGGAGCTCAGTTCTACCATACGAAACCTGAGGAAGCTGAAGTTCAGAGAGACCGAGGAACTTGTCTGAGAAGGAGCCATTCTCCTTCTGAGTTGGTTCTCGAGCCTGGAACATGGCTTCTTGGGCAGCCATCTTTTCTCATACCTCTCTACCTCTTTAGTGAGTCTCTGCAGTTCTCCTTACCTCAAATTGTTTATGGTGGGGTTTTTTTTAGACTCAAAAAGTATCACTAATTCATAGAGATCAAGTCCTAATAATCCCTACAAATTTTGAACTAATCTTGCTTAATTATAGGTCAATAGCAGAAATGACTAGTGAGAGGAGGAACAGGGGAGATGGGAGAGGGATGTTTGTGCATGTGCCTGGGAAAGAACATGTGACAGAGGATGCCTTGTTGCAACCACTAAATACCCCCTCTTTGTTTTAATTAGTTGGCTTTTACTTAATAAAACAATTCTAGCTTTGGCACATTAAATAATAATTATTACAATCATAATAGCCAGCAATCAGCTTTATGTACATTGCATACCAGTTAAAATGCCTGTACAGACATCTTCCTTGTTTAGACCCTTCTTATTTCTTCCCTCTTAAATACTTGAGGTCGGGTGAAAGCAGTTTTACCAACAAACGAAGCTGGGGAAGATTAAAAGCTAAACAGGATATAGTATCTCTGAATATCCTTCTGACCTTTATGTGGCAGCAACTACTGTGTACTTGTTTTAGATTTTGGCAGTTTCTCTTTTTCTTACTTTGTATCAAGTTCCCATATTGGAACATAGTCCATATTGATGCTACTCTTAAGATGCCCAGTGCAGTTATATACCATAATTCTATCAACTGGCATTTGGATTGTTTCCAGTTTTTATAATCTCTAAATAACCTAGCTATGGACTTCTTTATACAACTTTATACAACTTTGGCTTTCTAATGAGATTCATTCCTTAAGATGTACCCCTCAATGTGAAATTGTAAAGTATCATATATGAACATATCTAGTTCCTTTTCTCATCTTGCCAGATTGTTCTCCAGACTGAAGCAATTTATAATGTCAACAGTAACAATTGCATTTTTCCACAGAATTATAAATACTGGGTTTTATTAAAAAATAATTATAAATACTGGGGTTTATTATTTTTATTTATTTTAATATGTAATGTCACCTCCAGACTTTTAAAAATCTCCATTTCTTCAATTGTTACTCAAGCAGTGGATTTTTTACAGTGTGTATGCTTTAGCACAGATCTCCCTTTTCCAATTATGGAATATGGTCTTATGTATATTTGTATCATATTATTGATGTATGTTGAATGCTAAGCTTTAGTTATGTTTATCACATTTCCCCTGTTCCGTTGCATTCCTACTTATTTAAATGGATTTTTACCATATTTTGTTTTCATTTTATATTTATAAAGATAAGCATCTTTGATGACAACTTCAGTATTTTCAGTATTTAGAATAGTTTCTCTACAGAGATTCCAAATGCTTTCTTCAATTTTATTTGCTGAGGTCTTTCAACCCAGCTGGAACTTACCTCAAGATATTATCAGTAATATTGGATCTTTATTACATTTCTTTTTCAACATAAGATTTATTGTGTTCCTTCTCTGTGCCCAGCTCTGTGCTAGGCATTGATGATATTAAAGAAGGTGATATCTTTTTTTTTTCTTATCAGAAAGATTGTCATAATCTCACCTTACAACTAGCATTTCTAAATCCATCATGCCCAATGACAATGGATGATAGCCTGGGCACAAGGCAGTGACTTCCACATTTCTCAGAGCAATTCCGTAATTATTCTCCAGGTTCGTCATGTATCATCTCAGTAGGGTTCTGTTCTGTCAGGTGCTCCAAGTACAGAACTTCATACTGGAAACCCAAGTTAAAGAAGGTGATATCTTAAGGGCATTTCCTGCCTTCCAGAATCTTACAGTCTACTACGAGCCATATAGGTGACTGTGCCCAACTACAGAGCAGGATGCCTAGTGTTAGGCTATTGATAGGTAGAGGCATGGAGGAACACTAAGCCGGATTATTTAACCCAGTCATGGGGAGTCAAGGAAAAACTTCCAGAGGAAAGGGATGTCTAATCTGAGATGAGAAAACCTAATAGGAGTTGGCCAGGTGACAAAGAAACAGAGAGAGGGACAGTCTTTTCAGGCAGGGGACAGCAAACATAAAGCCTGAGCCTGCAAGAGCTAGTGCTTCTACAGGCAAGTAGGAAAAGGGATCAAGAGCTGAGCATGTTTCCTGTACTTCAAGTACTTTGAAAATTAAGCAAAATAACCTTATATGTTTTTGGTGACCTGTCTCAGTTTTTTAGTTTCTCTCAAATAAGTCTCTGAGGTCAGGGTATCTGGCCATGGCCCAAGAAGAATCCCTACCACTTGTCATTTCATTCCAGAGAGAAAGCCTGGACCCAAGTGGGGAAGTGTAGGGTGGACAGATGTTTGGTGCTAATATGTTGTTAGAGGCTCTGAGAAATTGGCCTCTTTCTTAAGAGCCTGGTGCTAAAAACATGTAGTTCAATTGTCTTAAGAGAAGGGATCAGGAAAGATTTAGGATATTTGGAATATCCTAATTGGCTTTTGGCAAATTACAAATATTTGAGCATAGACTATAAGGAGAGGGAAAAGAGTACAGATACTAAGAACTTTCCTTCCTCTTTTTTTTAATGTTCATGGAGCAAGGCACGCTTTAATGCTTAACATGAAATTCAGTTTTATTGCACTATAATGGGAAAATATGGGAGGCTAAATTTTGACTTTTGGTTTTATTAAAGACACATTACATGCCAGAATATTGTAGGGGAGGAAACACTTTTCTTCCTACCCTTCGAGATTCTCTGCCTGGGATCTGACATATTAGACTTGACAAAAGACAGATTAATAAGAGAAAAACAAATAAGTTTATTAGCACATGCAGAGTACATCCATGTGGGAGAAAGGGGTGGTTAGAACTTCAGGCTTATATAGCATCTTCACAAAGGACAATGAATTTGGAGAGAAGCGACAAGAAAGACAAACGGAAGGAATTTAGGCATTCAGGGGTGGCAAACTGTGGAAAGTTAAATACAGGGGAAACTAGAAAATAAGAGTTGTTTTAGTAAAGACTGTTAGGTAAATTCCTCTGGTACCATCTCTGAGCTGATGCGTTTAAAGTCATCTTTAGTGATCAAGAATTGTCCTCTCTTCCTAGCAAAGAGGGGGAGAGCAGAGGGTTTTTCTTTTGTCTGCTTCTCAATTGCATTCAGCCCCTAATAATCCATATGTCAAAGTAGAATATTTTGGGGTGGCATATTGTGATCTCCTACATGATCCATTTTGTATGATCCATGCAAGTTCTTAGGATATACTTGAAAATGCTTTTAGTTATCATTAAAGTCTCCCCATATGCCTGGTACAGCATTACCTATTGTATTGTTCAGCTTCATAAACTCTTTTATAATTTTTGTCTCCTTGATTTGCCTCATATAATTAACCTGACCTTGGTCTATACTCTCACAACTGTCTCCTTTGAATGCCTTTCATCTGTTTTCAATTTTCCATAGCCTTTTGGAGCCATCTTTGTAGATCAAGAACAATTTGCTGCCGAATTGTTTCAGTCAGGAGGTCTTGGAATGTGCTCCTTCTTTCAGAGAGAAGTCAGCTGGGTTGGTGTGCATTGTGATCACATCTGTTTCTGATTTGTAGGCGCCCTCCTGAAGTCCTGTCTTCTCCTCACTTGAGGCAGCATTTGATACTGTTCTTCCTCTCTCTGCTTTAAACATTATCCTTTCTTCTTTGTGATTTGTAAGAGTATTTTGTCTTTAATGTCTAAAACTTGGAAGATTGTTCTGTCTGGAGGAGTCTTTCTTTTTCTTTGTTTTTTTTTAAAGTTTATTTATTTTTGAGAGAGAGAGAGACACAGAGTACAAGTGGGGGAGGGGCAGAGAGAGAGAAAGACACAGAATCTGAAGCAGGCTCCTGGCTCTGAGCTGTCAGCACAGAGCCCAACGTGGGGCTCAAACCCATAAACCATGAGATCATGACCTGAGCTGAAGTTGGACACTTCACCAGCTGAGCCACCCAGGTGCCCCTGGATGGAATCTTTCTTTGAGGATTATTCTTGGGTGGAACTCTGTGCCTATCCCTGCTTATTAGTAAGGCTTAGCATGTCTTTCAAATCAACAAAACTATCTTTATTTCTTTGGTTGTGGTTTCTACATTTCTGGCTCTTCTGGGTCAATCAGGTCCCCCCATTATTCAAAGATGGGATCTCTTCTCTTTTCTGGGTGTGTGGGTTCGTCTTTATTGTGATCTTTTGCATGAGCAGTCTGCCTTTGGTTTGGGCTGGCCATGCAAGGATGCCTTCAGGATTGCTTAACTTCTTCCACATCAAGGGCTTTTCTAACTGTTGCCTTAGGAGAGTGCTGAAGTTGTGAAAGCTCATTAGATCTGAAAGAAAAGGATATTTGAGGGAGATTAGCACAGGGTGGACATGTGCACCTTAGCCTAAATCTTAGGAGATATCTGGGATGGGGTATGAGAAAGAAAAGACAGGGAAAGTGCACAAGAGCAGTTAGTGGAAAGAGAAGGGTCGTCTATGTTTAACATAATGACTGGGCTGCCTCTACACTTCGGTGTTATGACTAATGTGCCCTGTTTCTCCCCAGAGGAATAATATTAGAGACCTCTCCACATTCCTATCTTTTGAAAGCAGAGGTCTCCACATCCTATTTCCTTCCAAGGTTTTATCCCTTCTCTGTTAGTGTCCAGGGTGCCCTAGGGCTTATGAGACTTGAGACTGTCAGACAGAGAATGTCCAGTCTGGCTCAGTCCTACCTCATTTTCTGGCTATGAATAAGTAGAAGCTTATCTCAGAGAGGCGTGTCTCAACAGCAGAAACTGGGTGAAGGCCCGGCTCCCACAGTGGCCCTGGGGTTAATGTGCTGATTCAGTTCCTGATGTCTCAGGGGACGGAGGTTATGGAGGTTTGAGCTACAGTGAATGAGTATCCCAGCTGGTTAGAGACACTGAGAGGAGGGGTGCTGGCTCTCTTCCATGGCTGAAGTTCAGGGGTGGAGTGAGTACCTTTGCTACACAGAGCGGGGACCCCATCTCTGCAGATAAAGCTGGCCTGTTACTAGGGTTCAGACTACCCTGGATGGGGCTTGTCCTTTCCTTCTGTGGCTGGTCCTGGGGTAAATCCTCTCTTGGTAGTTTCTTGAGAAGTGAGTTTCCAGAATCACAGTCATTTATGGGATGCTCAGGTCCTGGAAGGCTGGATCATGAGCGCATTCCCATTGGTGACAAGAGTCCCTAAGTTGCACATAAAGCCCCCTGACATGGCCAGGGCAGAAACCAGAGTCCTGGTCAGAGTGTGGTCCCAGTACTATATCCTTCTTCCCTCCACCATGACCTATACCTCTGTCAAGATGGAAGACCCTTTTCCATGTCTCTCTAAGAGAGGGGCCCTTTACGGGTACCAAGATGATTTATTTTTCTTGCTTGGGATGTAACTCCAACGTGTGTGACAAAACACGGGTCTCATCCATACAGGCAGGTACCCCTCTGGTAGGATCTTCACTATCCATCTTGAAACCTAAAGGAAAAAACCATTTCAACAAGAAAGGTCATAGAAAAAGGAGGGTGGCCAGCAAGATTAAATGCTGGAGAGAATCCAAAGAAAATGGGACCTGAGAAAATTAAGTCCATATCATGTCATTGGTGACTGAGAGAGCACAGGAAGTTGGATCAGTAAGCTGTATCAACAGAGGATGGACTGCAGAGAGTTTTGAAGGTAATGAGAAAATGGAGAGAGCAGGTATTATCTTAGATGGTAGGAACTTAGTAGTAAAGAGAAATATATCAGTCATGGACGCTTTGTGGTTGCCTCTGTTTAATTTATCTTATCTCTGATTCTAGCTGATCTAGTATAAACTCCATAGTATTGTACACACTACTGTTAGAATTGCATTTTCCCCTGGAAATATGCTGACTGGCCTAAGTCCTGCATGTATTTCTGCAAGGGCCTCAGGATATGGCTCAGCAGGTTGTATTGGCGCAATGCCAAGGGCAGCATTCACATGATATTAATGGTATATATGAGATTTGTGCAGTATACAACCTGCACAACCATACATAGCTGCCCTGATTCTAGCACTGTTTTGAAGCAAAAGAAGTGAGTGTTTGCTACATTGTTTATTTGACTTTAAATATATCCCTTTTTGTCCGCCAGGACTCGGGAAATGATGCATCTGTCTTCTCTCATTTATGGCAGAGCATAACTATGATTAAAAAATAAATAATGACAAAAAGTAAATCTTACAAGCATATGTCTGACATAATAGTAGCTATCTAGAGGAGAACATATGGTAATTTGTTGAATATGGATGATAAACACATAGAAATTCAATAGAAATTCAAGATAATAAATGTAATGATTATCCATTGGATAGCAGTATATAGTTTTTTTTTCAAATAATATTCCTTGCTTCACAGGAGTAAACAAGGCTGGATACATAAAACATCTTGCAAAATTGCAAGCTAATGGAAGCATTAAGCAGGCTTGAACTTAATAGCACTAAAGCCAAGGGGGGAAAATGTAAAAATCGTTCTCAGAAAATTCATCTTGATGTACATTAACATCTTGATATATGTTAAACACAAAAGTTAAACCAAGAAGCATATAAAGAAAAATCAGTGAATAAAAATAACCTATTTCAAACTTCTTATTTTACATAAAAAGAAACCAAGTCATGACCAGATAAGTAATTTGCTTAAAGTCATATAAATAGTTCATAACAAAACTGGAAATAGAAAAGGATATTCGGACCCCATACTAGGTGTAGCCATCAGCAACTATGTACAAAACCATGTTTTCATACATTAAAAGTCTTCCAATTAAGGGAATTTAAATGTTTTGCACACTAAATTTATCTACTTCCCAGTTTAAGCAAATATGATGTGTAAAATCACACATTTACACAGTATTGAAATGAGAAGATAACTGCTTTTGTGAGGTAATTATTCTTCCTGTTATAAAAGATATTTGGTAGGTTCCTGTAACTAGCAAACCCATCCTTTCTCTCTTCCCCATATCCTTTCATATCAAATGCAATCTGACTCACAGACAGCTCACACATTTAGAAAAAGAAACCTATTGTACAAAGCAAGGTGTAACTGTGAGTTATCCAACTTGGAATTTTTTAAAATCACATTTTCATGGGCTATAAGGAGTAGCATAGTGCTAATAGGGATTTATTAGTTTTCCTGAGTATTGGCACCGTCTTAGAGATTAGCACTTAGGAATTGGCAATAAGTGCAAGCCTCCTAACTATGGCTTCAGCTATAGTGAGATTTCAAATGCATTTTTTCACATCTCTTTCCTGAACCTCTTGCATCTGAGTTTTTCCCAAGTGAATGAATGTGTAGAATATGGCTGTTTATTTGCACGTGGCCTTGATCTGAGTACTGGAGACATAAACGGTATTAGAATAATCTCCCTTGTCTCAAGTTTCATGTCGGGATTCAGCCCCTGTTGAAGGGAGCCCTGTTTGACTCTCCAGAGGGAAGCTTGTGACAATTGGTGGAAATGGCCTCAAAAGATTTGAATCCCATTGGTGTTAAGTGTGTTCTGATAATGAAATTTTGCTGAGGTTTCCTTTGAAATTGAGGGATTGATGAACAGAGGAGGGATTTTATTGGAAACCATACTACTGACCTCTCAGGATTGTTGAGAGAATTCAGTGAGGTGATGGGAACAAAAGTGCTTTGTAAATAAATGGTAAAATGCCACGTGAAAATGCCGCATAACCAGATTAAGCTTTAGCCATGTGGTGAGCTAGCAGAGGATTTAGGGAGGAAATATCAGGGGACTTGGAGAGCCATGGCAATGGTAGCAAAATGACTGGCCTCCTTTGCTTTTGACCTTTGGAAGGGCAGGAAAGTATTGTTGATGGTTTTCAGTCCGGGTGGTGGTGGCCGTAGGGTGGGTGAGGCAGGGGGATTTTTTTTCTGTTACAGGATCAAACCGGAATGAGGAAGGAAAAAGGACAAGGCAAAAAAATTCTTTACTTTTCTGAATTGCCTCTCAGTATTCACTTGACCAACCACCTTCCTTTTTTAGTTTATTTTGAGAGAGAGAGAGAGAGAGAGAGGAGATAGAATATGACAGGGAGAGGGGCAGAGAGAGGGAAAGAGACACAGAGTCCCAAGCAGGCTCTGTGCTGTCAGTGTGGAGCCCTATGTGGGGCTCAAAGTCATGAATCGTGATCTGAGCTAAGATCAAGAGTTGGACGTTTGACTGAGCCATCCAGATGCCCCCAGCCAAACACCTTTCTTGCTTGCGTTTCTTGTCTCCCCTCTTCAGCTCTGTCATTTCTTAACTCCTCTTATTCTCTCTCTCAGGGCATTGGCTATCTGGTTGAATTTTGTTTTCTTCTCTCTCGGGTTGAGGATGGGGCTGGGGTGGAGGTGGAGAGGCTATGCATTCTTCAAGGAGGAGGAATGAGCAAGTGGCCCTTCCTGGTCTGGCCCTGGGGCTGGACCATTAACAGAACAAGTGCTGTAAGGGTATCTGGGATTTGTGTTAATCGGGTGCAGTAAGACATAGACACAGAAATGGGTTTCATGGAGGAAGAGATTTACTCACAGTTCCCTGGAAACAGAGGTATGGAGAACCACACAGGGCCACAGGGGAAGCACCAGGGTCAGTAGGAAGCAGACGGAGAAGGGCGAAAACATGGGCAAGAGCCTTTATTTTAGTTCCTACAGGAAGGAATGGACGAAGGGGGAAAGCACATTTAGGACTGGCTAGTTTGAATAATTGCAGAGGGCTCCGGGGCACAGGAGCAGTCCCTAGTTGTCTGGCACTTGGCCCTGGGGCAATTAGGGCAGGGGAATAGTGGCCCTGAGTGTGAGGGCCCAACAGAGGAGGCGGTTGGAAGTGTGGGCTCTGGATTGGTTGGTTGCACATGAGAGGCATTTATTATCTTTAGGAATCGGCTGGGCCCGGGGGAGGCAGTCTGTCCAGGGCAGCAAGGCCCTAGATGTCACAGCAGCAGAATACAGAAAAGAGAACATGCTTAATACAAGAGAACACGTTAAATGAATATTTCTACTGCTTTGATTGGTGGCCTCTCAATACAGCCTCATGCCTATGCTAAAGAGCCTGTGTCCTTTTGAGAAGTCCCCCTTTAATGATCCTATCTTGGGGTCGGTTGGAGGCCTAGGAGGCAGCTGGGCAAGTATGCAGGGGAGGCAGGAAGAGAGAAACACCAAATAGTGGCCCAAAAAGCCATGGAAAGTCTGAAAAGAACTTCTTTATGACACTTGATTTGGTTATTAAGTTACACAATAAAAGGGTTATTCTCCCTTTTCTACCACTTTGGCAGATAGTTGAGAAACCACTTTCTCTAACTGGCCAGATTTAAAAGAGCATTGTGGTCTGTAGGAAGCCTTACTTGGGTGCAGTACTCAGCAAATACCGCGACAATTGTCTGTATTTTCTTTCAAGAAAAATCTTCTACTTCCTTTAAGGTCTGATGGAGAAACTCGGATGATTCCATGTTCTCTTCCCCTTAGGCTACTTTAAAGAAAAACACCCAACAGGATCCCTCTGCTTTGAATGACTTAGGTGTATGGGGTCAACAACTTGCAGAGAACAATTGAATCATGGTCAAAAGCAGAACAGTATCTTTTATTTCCTGTAACTGCTCTGGGAACAAACTTGCCTTCTCCTTGCTGATGGTGGTGGGGAAACAGCCAGGGAAACTTAAATTTGCCACTTAAAGGAGACACATAAATGTCTCCTTTGAGTAAATGTGGATTTCTCTCTCCTGCCTTTAAAAACATTTTTTAAAATGTTTTATTTATTTTTGAGAGAGAGAGCGTGAGCAGGGGAGGGTCAGAGAGAAAGGGAGATACAGAATCTGAAGCAGGCTCCAGGCTCTGAGCTGTCAGCACAGAACCGGACACAGGGCTGGAACCAACGAACCACAAGATCATGACCTGAGCCGAAGTCAGACACTTAACCAACTTAGCCACCCAGGCACCCCTCTCCTGCCTTTTTTCAGCCAAGATACCGAAGGAAGCTTTCGGTGAAAGAAGCTGGAGTCAGGAGCTGGTCTCTGTATGGTCCTCTGGGTCTCTGTACCTCTGTAGGGATGTCCTGTGTGTCTTTAGTTACTGGACATCCTGCTGCTTCTGCTATAAAAGTCCACCCTGGCGTAAGCTCCTGGTCTTTTCTGTTGACATGGTCATGGACAGGTGGGTTCCTACCCCATCTTTTGCTCACTCTCCTCTGAAATGCTCTCTATTTCAAGTGCAGGGCTTCTCCTACCTTCCTGTCTATCCCCACTCCCCTAACCCCACTCCCAGTATAGTTCACTGTCTGCTCCTAGCCAACCACCTTCCCTGATTTGGGCAGTTCTTGTCCCCATATTCCTGGCACTGGAAACCTTTTACCTTTGTCTTTCTATTTTTTAAAATTTTTTAAAATGTTTGTTTATTTTTAAGAGGGAGAGACAGAGCACAAGCAGGGGAGGGGCAGAAAGAGGGAGACACAGAATCCAAAGCAGACTCCAGAGTCCGAGCTATCAGCACAGAGCCTGACAGCTTGCGGGGCTGGAACTCACAAGCCATGAGATCATGACCTGAACTGAAGTTGGACACTCAACCGATAGCTACCCAGGTGCCCCTCCTGTTACCTTTGCCTTTTTTTGTTTTTAATAATTTATTGTCAAGTTGGCCTTTTACCTTAGTCTTAATGGCTGCTGGGACCATGGAGAGAAACCAGCTTTCTGATGAGGAAACGTATTTTAAATTGTTGTCACTAATACACAGGAAGCATTTAAACTGAAAAGAGTTACTGAAAAGGAGGGCTGCCTTAAAATGAAACAAGGTAGTCACTATTGAAGCTTCCCACTTCTGGTGTAGCCTTCTCATCCTCTTGTATCTGCGTGAGGCTTGCTAGAACTAATTACCTTGAGGCTCTTGCTCCGTGGTTCTCTTGCTTGGCTGCCGAGGGCATTCTAGAATGTTGGTGACTATGCCCAAGCCCCAACTCACAACTAATTAAGTCAGAAACTTTGGACCTGGGACCGGAGATTTAGGAGTGTTTGAAAAACTCCCAGGTGATTCTTCTATCTCATGATCCTGTGGCCAGGGTTGAGGACCACCTGTTACCTCAGGCCAGCAGCATTGGCTTCGTGTGGGCATTTTGTCAGACGTGCAGGATCTCAATCCCAGAATTGGCATTTTCATGAGATTCGTAGGCGGTTCCTATGGGAAGCACTAATAGTTTGGAGGTTTGTCCCTACCAGAGTGAGGACTCAGCATTAGCTCTAGGGCCTTCAAGTCTTTCTATTGGACAAACCAAACCCTGTCCCATATCCCTTTGCTTGTTACCTCAGTATTGTGTCATAAGTGAAATCCAGTTAAAATGCATTGTGTGCCGCTTTGATGATGCAAATAGTCTAATGCACAGAGAGAGCATGCCAGGCCCACGTACTTGGCATTGGTAGCCTTGGTTTGCCAGTAAGATGAACACATGCTGTGAGCTCCTGTTTTTCACTGAGGTTTGGTTGGCCATTTGCTTGTTTTAGCCCCAGGCTGCAGAACTACCTCCCTCTGGACCTCCCCTCTCTCAATTGCTCAATTGCTCAATTGCTCTCAGTTGCTCTCTGGAACAACCTGTTTGCAGAAGTAGAAGTTGTACAAACCAAGGTCAGGAGTGGGGAGGCCTAAGGAAAAATGTATGACCTCCAAGGTCAAAGTTCCAGCTTTCCTGTGTGACTTTGGGCAAATCACAAGTCCCGCTGAACTTCCTATTACTTGTCAGCGCTCTGGGAATAATACTGGTTCCCTAAAACTAAGTCTGAGGCAACAAGTTAACAAAACCTATGTTTTTTGTTTGTTTTTTTCATAAACTTGCAGCAAGGCCACTCATCTACTGCCCTTTCACTTCAGCAGGAGTTCAAGAGTGTTAGAAAGGAGAGTAAATTTTATAAAAAGAGGAAACACCGAGACAACATCTGACTGGCAGGGGTTCTATTGAGGTGGGATTTTTGCGTGCAGGAGAGACTTTCTTGTTAGTCTTTAGGAACATCTGACAGTCTTGGTTGGCTGCAAGGGGACAAATGAGCAGTCTGGGGACATCGCAAAAGAGGAAGGATTGTGTAGTGTTGGGCTGGAGGGTTTTCTGTGATCCCCCATTTCCTGGAACAAATGGGGGCTCTTTAAGGTAATGAGCTTCATGAGAAGCTAACTGCCGTGGCAAGCCTTCTTCTCATAGAATCGCAGGGAGGAAATTATTTTCATCTCAAATGTGGACATTGTAGGCAAATAGTACAAAAATTCATCTTCCCACCTTCATCTCCTGGGCACAGTTTGGATCCACTTTGTTGTTTCATATTCACAAATCAATCTTTATTCTTTTTTCTGAGAGCACAGAGGTTTAACTCTGGGGTTCAAGGTCAGATGTTTGACCTTGGGGTTCTTATTCTCTGTTCGTCATTGAAAAAAAGATGTTTTAAACTATTTTTTAAAAACAGATTTCTCTTTGAATGAAAACAAAGAAGTATGAAGTAAAACTCCCCTAATCGCAACAAAGAAGTATTTTTAAAAAATCTGGGGCATTAAATCACCATCCTTTTGGGTGACCTGTGTTAAATTACATGTCATCCAAGTCATATAAATTATCCCCAAAGATAGATGAGCCACTTCTGCCTTTCTAACTACTGGTAGCTATCCCTGCTGTTATGAAAGCAGCAAATTGCCTTTTGATGGAAATTGTGTGGGACTGCCTGTCTTCAAGTTACCCACTTAATCGACATTGCTGGCTAAGAATTGGAAGAGAGTTTGAGAACTTCACAGACAGGAAATGCTCTGAAATAGGCTTTTGCAGCATGTGGAACACCACAAACTTGCATGTTTCCCAAACTTTTTTTTCTTCCTGTGGCTTCTGGGACAACCAGTCTTTTATGGAGTGACATTTGCCCTTGCTTATCCCAACTTTAAAGACAAAACAATCTTCAGAGTCTGTCCACTTACAGATACTGACGTTGACACTGAGGAAATATCCCCAAAACACTTTCCTTCCCTCCCTGGTCTCCAGCATCTCCCACCACACCATCCTTTACCAGTATGCCTTCCCCTGGCTGGTTGCTAAAGTAGGAATTTGGGATTGGATGGGAGGGAAGGAGGTTTCCAAAAGGAGGAAGAAGGAACACCCATCTCCGCAAGTAATGAAGACTTTTGAAAAACTCTAGCATGCCTGGGTAAAGGATGAATGACTTAGGTTTATATGTTTGGGGATGAGAAGTGGATCAGTAAACAAGTACTTGTATAGGTCAAGGGCAGAGAAGGAACTTGGAGGAAACCAGCCTGGGAAAAAGGCCACACTGGAGTAAGTAACTGTCCTCAGTATACGAGCAGATCTGCCTGCAGCCCATCTTC
>CM053559.1:4453428-4565738 GCA_028646485.1 Cryptoprocta ferox | reverse complement strand
GAAAAACTCTAGCATGCCTGGGTAAAGGATGAATGACTTAGGTTTATATGTTTGGGGATGAGAAGTGGATCAGTAAACAAGTACTTGTATAGGTCAAGGGCAGAGAAGGAACTTGGAGGAAACCAGCCTGGGAAAAAGGCCACACTGGAGTAAGTAACTGTCCTCAGTATACGAGCAGATCTGCCTGCAGCCCATCTTCGTGCTAGATCATATTCAGAGACACACACTGCAGCCATCAGAAAGTCGTGAACAGCAATTCAAACCTTTACTCATTCTCTGGAGGAAGTATATTCTTAATGCAGCACACCCCGCCTCTCTCCCTCTCTCAGCCACTCTCACCTAATCCTATGCAGATGCAGTTAATCCCTGAAACTTCCATTTCTACTTAAACCCACACTTCCTAAACCTGCCTGAGTCTTCTTTCTTCCCTCCACATTACCTATCACTTTTATATCTGTTTTTCTTTTTTCTTTTTCTGTGAACATTTTTTTCTTCCCTTTTCCTTCACAATGTGAATCTTTTATGTGTCTTCTACTCACAACCTCGATGTGTACAAAAAGTGAGAGGGGAGAAAGAGGAAGATGTCCAGCTGGCAACACTAGACTTTCATGTCATTGAAGGGGAGAGGAGGGAGGAGGGAAAAGGCTGTGAATTTTCATATATTCATAATTTTTGCTCTTGTCTCATCATGTTGAGAGGAGGAAGATGTATGAATCCATCTTAAAGGAACTGTGGGGCCCGAAAGGATGCCAGGGAGGAAGGACAAAAGTTCAAAAGCTAAAATATGCTGCTGGCTTTCTCCTGGGCTGACTCCTGGAGGTAGGTCGCTTCTGAATCCAGCATATAAGGCTGTCTGGCAATTCCCCCTAAGCAGGGATGTACTTGAGCATTAGGAAGCAAGGTCATTGTTTTCCTGGTGACCAAGGACTCTTCAAGAAATAACTCCAATCTGACTCAGAAGTCATAGGGATGGCAGGGGACAGGCTTAGCCTGAAGTTTGGGGCTATGGGCAACATTGCATAACCTGGGGTAAAGCAAAAGGACTTGGAAGAAGCCTCAAGTTCTGTCATGCTAATTAGGGAAGGAAAGACTATGCACTTACTTTTTTTTTTTAATGTTTAGTTTTTGGAAGAGAGAGAGAGTGCGTGTGCGCAAGTGGGGCAGGGGCAGAGAGCGAGGTGGACAGAGGATCCGAGTGGGCTCCATGCTGACAGCAGGGAGCCCAATGTGGGGCTTGAACTCATGAGCCATGAGATCATGACCTGAGTGGAAGTTGGACACCTAGCTGACTTAGCCACCCAGGTGCCCCCAAACTCACTCTTCCCACAAGTGGTTTGTGATCTGGGATACTTCCTCCATCCCCAACTTATTGAAGGGCCACATGTAGTTACTGTTCCCAGGGCAGTGCCCTCATCCCTTCTTGTGGGGGCTTAGATAGGATATTTGGGTTTTAGAAAGTGAGTATGGTGAGAGGTTATATGTTATTTTAGTTTGAGTCTGTAGCAGTGCTTGAAAATCCATCCCCCCCCCCACCCCTCCCCTCCTTCTGTCCCTCCCTTCCTACCTTTCTCCCTCCCAGCCACCATCATTACTTGAGTATTTATGATGTGCCAGGCAATATGCTGGTCTAGTGCCATGTGCTAGATGGGAAAACAGCATCAGGGCACCTAGCAGCTGACCAATTAGACATAAGCAGAATGAGACTTAGATCCCAGGTCTCCAAACTCTGTCATCACAAAGCCTGCTTTCATAGTGCCACATTTTGAACTTCTGGCCATTTGCGTCTTTTCTCTCCTCTGTTGAGGTAGCCCAGTAACTTTCCATTCCTAAACTCAGTGGACCTTCCCAAGATGGGAGCTATTGAAAATCTCTTCTTTAATTAAAAAGTTTCCCCTAGAATGAGCATAGCTCTGTGGGCATTTCTTATAACATTAGTCACTGGAGAGGTTTAAGAAATGCATCTGTGGTATCTTGTAAGCTGTTGCACCAAACTTTTGTTTTTGTGCACCACCCCCAGCCAGGGCTGTGCTCTGCACCGTTGGTGCGTGCTCACAGCTTCAAATTCTGAGCTGGACAATATTGCACTTATTTGAAACAATGGTGGAGTGCACCGGGAGGCTAATGGGATTCCTTGATATAGAGGCAGGAAATAGTTCAGCCAGACAATAGAAAAACTACAGTAATAATTTCATATTTGGACATCCCAAGGCTCTTTCTCTTACAGTGTGTCAGGAATTCTTCTGGCTATGTAGTAATGTCTCTTATTTCTTCAGAAAATATGTCCATGAGCTCTTTGAGCCTTTTGATCACACATTATTATAAAGGATTTACATTTTAGTTCTTCTTTTTGACGGGAAATCAAACACAACAAGATTAGGACCAAGAAAAAAAAGAGAGTAGTTTGTCTTTTACAGAAAAGAGGGAAAACATATTGTTTTGGTCTTAAAGGTGACACATGAAAAAATGAATCTTCAGCTGTGAGTCTGAATTATGTCAAATCTGACCTTACTGTATGAAGCACTGCAGGGCGAGAGGTTGGGGGGCTGCCTTCTCTCCTGTGCTTGGGGAGTGGGTGTGACTACCAGGCTGGGAATGAAGAAGCTCAAAGATGTGAAACCTTGAGGCCCCGCCACATGCTACACCCCTGTGACATTTCTGCCTCACTCATGCAGGCACTGGACAGAGAGAGGGACAAAGTCACAGGATAAAGTCTCAAGGAGCCAGTGTCTAAAGAGTATCCAGCAGCAGGCTGAGAAGACCTAGGGCCCTAGAAGATGTGGATCTGTAGTCTAGGATTGGAGCACTTCTCTCTGGTGTGACTCACTGCCAGTGACTTTCCCTAACAGTTCCAGGCAGCAGAGGGAGCCCAGCATTCATTCATTTATTTATCCCTTCACTAATAAATACTTGGTGGGATGTAGGTTTAGCTAAAGTCCCTAATTTAATTAGCTGAGGTCATACTTTTATTTTCTCTGGAAGGGCAATGGTCATGCAAATAAGCACAGAGCAGCATTCTTCAGCAGCGCACCCTTGGCCCCTGCATTGTCGTGGACACTCAGACTGCAAGGAAATGGCCTGGCAAAATCTGGACTGATTTGGAAACCTCTATTTTTGCCATGTTGCTACCCTTTGTGCCTGATTATCAGAAATTGAACTATCGATCTATTTATTTTCCTTTAAGAAGCTATTTATAAATGTCTGCCTCCTGGTTCTTGTTGGCAAGAACGCCCTTCCTCTGGGAGGAGAAAGCAGAATCAGTGTATAGAAGTCCCAACTGGACAGTACCTCTGCTTCCGCAGTACCCTAGAGTGAGTCCAGAATTGGCTTCTCCTGACACTCTTGATGAGCCAGATGCCCTGGAGGCGCTCACAATTAGAAAGAAAACCAGGAAAACATGCCCATGCTCAGAATGACCAATCCTAGGGCCACGTAGTTAATTAAGAAGGGAGAGCTCATC
This sequence comes from Cryptoprocta ferox, assembly GCA_028646485.1. NCBI lineage: Eukaryota > Metazoa > Chordata > Mammalia > Carnivora > Eupleridae > Cryptoprocta > Cryptoprocta ferox. The sequence goes on along the minus strand of CM053559.1, from coordinate 4,562,281 downwards.
CACAGTAGAGCCCATACTCTGAGCCACACTGCCAGCAGGCTTCAGGGTCACACTGCCACTTACTAGCATATGAACTTGGGCAAGTTACTTAATTAGTCTGTGCTCCATTTTTTCTTATTTGTAAAATGGGATTAATATTGGCATCTCCCACACAGAACAGTCCTAAAAATTAAATGTTGATATGTGAAAATGCATAGAATACTGCCTGGTGCATAGTAAACAGTACCTTTTGGTATTTTGTGTATATCTACTTGTTTTATACTACTATAGAACCCTCACTGTCTACAGCAATAGTGTCTGGATTTTTGTTTTTTTTCTGGCTCATTTTGTAAAAAGTGTTATCTTAGCAGCATTGCAGTGGACCTTTAGAAATAGCATTCAATAAAGATTGTGTTTATATCTGCACACAAAGGCCAAACTTCCCTGTGCTGTTCTAATCCTTGCAGATGACCCCTGAACCCATGCAGCCGGACAGGTGGGTCTCCCATGGTCATGCCATGTTGCTCAGGGACTCAGCAAGTACCGTCCCCAGTCCTTTGGTCTGCAGTTTGATGCTTCTTTCCCTGGATTATTTTTGAAATATGTTGTTCACCACCTCCTAGATATCTAATGAGAAGAAAAGGGCTAATTACACTGAGGAACTTACCAGAGCTTGGTGACTTGCTCTGTGGATGGCATCTTGAATTCCCTCTCCATGCCTTCCTTTGAGTCTCTGGCACATCTCTGGCCATGGCTGGCTGGCATGCCATTCCCAGTCTTCCCAGGGCCTCTTCTCAGGGAAGCTAAGAGTCCTCCTTCCCAACTTGTGGTCAGATACTTCACCACCCTTTCACAGGGTACATTCCCAGTATTTCAATAATGTGACTTCAAGATATAAACTGGTTAATTCTAAAGAGCTTTCAATCATGTATATATTTGAGAGGATATACGTCATATATATCATATACAGGAAAGGAAATAAGACAGCCAATTCTTAAAATATTGGTAGCTTGAAATCAGCCATTTTCTGGCATTCCTGGTATATATAACAAATAAGAGAGACCTTTGAGTCAAAAGCAAAGCAGAGGGATGCTGTCTCTCAAGATGTCTCCTTTAAATATTGGCTCACTTATATAGAATCCATGCTTCTCTGCCTCCTAAAACAACAACAGAAAAACCTTTAGATAGGTTTAAACAACACAAAACAGAATTTTTCTGAGATAAATAATCTTTGTTGCCCTACTAAACAAGCTTCCCAGGAGACTCCAGCCATATAATTGAGAACAGTCTCCCAGGATCCATGAAGGAAGAGATATTCATTAAAGATCCCTGTGGGGGGGTAGCTAAATGCCAGTATAATTAAGCAAGTCTACCTAGAGACGTTTACTGGCACATTATTGGTGACAGTCCCTCCCAGAAGGCCTGGGGTGGCCTGAAGGACTCCTGCTCCCAAGCCAGACATCCCTGTTGCTCTCTTTCTCTGGGCCAAGCAGTGCATGCACATCTTTCCTTTCCCCTTTTACAGTTTCTCATGGAGGGGACAAGCCAGGGGCTGCCTTCCTTTAGCAGTTGGCTTCTCTCTGACCCATATATCACTTTGCAGGCAGGGGACATGGTGCAGAATAGCCAAGCAGATGTGAGTGTTGGGGGCCTGGTGAAGGAAGTGGAACGTTAGCCTGACTCAGAGCAGCTGCTTTGACTCATCTTGTGCCACCTGTATACCAAAGTAGGAGATGCTGGCCAAGACTGCCGGCACAGAGTCCCAGACCTGTGGATACAGCCCTGGAAATGTTGACCTCGCTAACACTAGAATCACCTGGTGCTCTTTTAAAAATGCAGATGTGTAAGATGCAGTTGAGACCAATCACATCAGAGTCACTGAAGGTGGCATCCAGCCATGAGGGGTGTTGAAATCTCCCTAAGGTTGAGAGCAACTGACTAAAGAGTGAAGGCAAATAGCTGACACAGAACTAGCTTGTGGTCCTCATTCTGGGGCGGTACAGCCCTGTAGGCGGACATCAGGAAACAGGGTGTTTTTGGTTTTTACAGCAACTGGGACTGCTGCTGGCATTTAGAGGCTGTGGACCACAGGTATTGGAAACCTCCTGCACTTTGTAGAATAGTTCTTCCCAATGATAAATGCAAGATTTCTGAGGCATGTGTGTGCGTGCCCATGGGTGCACACCTGTGTTGACTGTGAGAGATACTGAGCATACACAGTCCCATCCTTTGTGAGGCAGGGAGACCACCTGGTCAGTTTCAGTGTGAGACACTGTTGAGGCAGAAGCAAGGGGTAGGGGTTTTCCTTGGAAAATCAATAACCTGCTTACAGAGGCCTCTCCGTGTGATTTGTCTAGAGTGAGAAAGCTGGTGTGTGTGTGTGTGTGTGTGTGTGTGTGTGTGTGTTTAAAGCAAATGGTAAAAAGTCTCTCCTATTTCCTCTCAGAATCTTCTTGAATATGAATGCAAATAATGGCTAGAGGGCTGGGTAGGGGTGGTGGAGGATGAGCTCTCTGTGGAAATGGCACTACCTAGGATCGACTAAGGAGGCAACAACTTCCTACCTTCTTAATCTGGCAGATTCCACATGGTCCCTTGGTGCCCCCAAACAAAAGGAGATGACATGAGCTGGCCATCACCATGCTGATTATGACATACCTATGTGATCTACTATGACAGACTGGGAGTCAGCTTTGAATCATAAACGTGTTTTGTCCAAATTTCATCACCCACCTGCCCCGCCTGCCTGGCCTGGCTGGTGTTTCTGCACTGTTTCCAGCATCTCTCCTTACCCTACTGTACCACCTCACCCTGCACAGCACCACAGACATACCTCATCATCACGTGCTGCAGGTCTTCTCCACAACTGCAAGTCTGTGGGGGGAGGGGCAGTAAAGCAAAACGTGTGGAGCAGTGAGCTATACCGAGAACTCAACATGTCTCCCTAGACCTGCTTCCAGATCTGCCTCATGGGCTGTGGACACAGAGTCGTAGAATTTCAGAGTTCTGTTGAGGAGAAGAACCCGGTCTTGCTTAAATCACCATCAGCTGGATTTTCAGAAGTATTTATGAGCCACTCTGCCTGAGGTCCCAGAATGCAATGGTCGCTAGGTATGGGAGTCTGGTGACATGAGAGCCAGACTAAAGATTCTCAATTTCAGTTACATTAGAGTCATCAGAGGAAGGTTTTTCCTTTTTTTTTCTTTTATTTCTTTTTTATGTTTTTAATGTTTGTTTTTGAGAGAGAGAGAGAGAGAGAGAGAGACAGAGCGCAAGCAGGGGAGGGACAGAGAGAGGGAGACACAGAATCCGAAGCAGGCTCCAGGCTCTGAGCTATCAGCACAGAGCCCGATGTGGGACTTGAACCCACGAACCATGAGATCATGACCTGAGCTGAAGTCGGACGCTTAACCAACAGAGCCACCCAGGTGCCCCTCTGAGGAAGCTTTTATAAAAATACCAGTGTTGGACTCCCACCTAGACCATTCAATTCAGGATTTATGTCAGGTCAAAGTACATCTAAGGTCTCCGGGTATGATCACTCTAGGGTGACTGTGATCTACAGAGTTGGTTCACCCAGCTTAGAGCTGTTGATTCTGCTACTATGAAGGGGGAGAGATGCTCAACCCAAGGTCAGAAGGAGGTCTCTGGAAAAGGGAAGGAGGGGAAAACCAAGGTCAACCCTAAGCCAGAGAGGAGTGTACAACTACAAAGAGTCTGTGCTCTAGAGGGGGTAAGATTGCACACAGACAGGTAGAATGATGTTGACTCTTCTTTCAGCCATTCATTCATTTATTTGAGAATTTTTAGAGAGCATGTATAAATAGGGCATGAGGAGTGGCCCGCCAGGAAATGTTCCCCTGATCTTAACTAGTACAATCTTGGGAGGACAGCCGTGTATTTAAAAAACAAAACCCTTATGCCACCAACGAGAGTGACAGCTGACATGTTTATATTCAGGGGACTCACGCTCAATTCCAGATTCGAAGCAGGGTTTTGGGAGCTTCACAGAGGAACCATTGATTTAATAGCTTTCTTATTACCTTTGCAAACTGACCAAGGTGAATCCAGTCACATTTCAACTCTAAGGTTGGGTGATAAGGGCAGACACCAAAGAAGTGTGAGATGGGCGAGGGCTTGCGACTTCCCTAAAACCTGACTTCCCTGTAGCATGGAAGTGAGACTCATACCAAGTCCAGCCGTGTGTAGAGTTATTTATGAAACAAACATATCAGGTAGCACTCATCCAACAGATAACCTCCTGTTCTGTAAGGTCAGTAAAGTCATGGTCTCTCAGAAAACCAGAATCCTCTTGTTTTAGTCTGTTCAGGCTGCTTTAACAAAATATCAAAGACTGGGTGGCTTATAAACATAGAAGTTTAAATCTTAAGGGTTTTGGAGGCTGGAAGTTCAAGATCAGGGTGATGGTCTGATGATGATCTGATGATGATGATCGGGGTGATGGTCATGGTCTGATAAAGGTCCTCCCCCAGATTGCAGACGTCTCACTATGTCCTCACGTGGTAGAAGGGGTTAGGGAGCTCTGTGGGGTCTCTTTTAAGAACACTAATCCCATTTATGAGGGCTCCACTCTCTTGACCTAAGCACTTCCCAAAGACCCCACCTCCTAATGCCATCACACTGGGTGATGTTAGGATTTTGTTGGGTTGCAAACATCCAGACCTCCTAATCAATGGCTGGAAACAGGACCACTTGGGGATCACAACTCAGGCGCCATTCTTAATGGTGCAGGCAACAGCATAATTAGACTCTTACACCCCATTCCAGCAAAAGAGGGATGTGTATCTAAAGCAGTTCAGTCAATCCATATATTTTAAATACTTTTAATTTTTACCAACGAAAACCCATTTCTAACTTTTATTATGCTAATTAAGTCACTGTTCTCATAATAAAAGCCTATTTTTGACATCACTTTTCTAATTAACAAAACTTGGGGGATTGATTGCTATTTGGACGGCTGAAGCATGGACCTAGTCTCCTCTGGAGTGTGGCATTTCTGATATATTGCTAGCTGGCCACCTTGGGAATATAGGTCCTCTGTTAAGGCAGTTGACTGCTCTCAGAGGCAGAGCTTAAGCTACTTAGCAATTCCATAATGTTGCACTCTTTATGCTGGAAAGTATTTTAGAGTGACACCATGAGGAATACTCATATCCTCTGTTGAATGTTTTATGATTGAATTGTCTATTTAGTACTGGTCTCTACCCCTGTCCCCATGTTTCTGGAAATTACTCCCCCCTGCCCCCATTCATGATGATATTGATCTTACCCTCTCCATATGTAGCTGCTTGGTCCAGTGATGAACATGGCTAAGTGTGGCCAACTGGCCTCTCTTCCCAGGAAATTGGAAATTGAGACACAAAAGGAGAGGTGGCTAATTTTTGGTTAACTGGGCCCATTTGCTGGAAGCCTGGGAATTGAGGGGTGTTTCCTGCCTTGTGTGTCACATGGGAAAAACAGAAGCAGCCGGTCTGGGAAAGAGAAAAAACAAAACACAAAAGAAACAGAAGGAGACTCACAGAGAAGGAGGGCTCCTAGGTTTCCCAAAGCCTTTGATTCCTGGTTTTGGTGGCCATGAAAGGACCTTCCCCAGATCTCCTGCTGTGGGGAGCAAAATTGAGCGACGCTCCACTGTTTCCTCTCTGGATGTACCACTACATTAACATCAAAGTTCCCCTTCTCCATGCTGCTCCCTGATGATGACTGTCCACAGCAGGGCTGAAACACAGGCCCATTCCTACAAGACACAAGACTCAACTTGGAAACTTTGGTCCAAAGGCTCAACTTGCCCAAGACACTCTTGGAACTGCACTGCAGTCCAAGGCTCTTCCTGCCCAATTGTGTTTCCTTCCTCCTTTCCTCCATTTGTGCTCGGCATGCGTCATGGCCCCAAAGGCCCTTCCTGTCTTCTCCAGTTCTCTCCTCTACTTCTCTTACGGGAATTTCCCCCATTAAACTCTTGTACAATTAATCCCATGTTGGTAACTGCTTCTCAGAGGACCTGTACTGATACTGGTTCTGGTCTCTTCCTGATGCCTGATTATATTCCTCCTTTTATACTCCTAAACTCCATAAGTATATTTTCTTGCTTAATTCATGTGAATTAACCCTGAGAGGCATGTATTATTATCACCATTTTCCAGATGGGGAATACATTTCTGAGTTTGAGAAGTTTGTCCAGGATCACACAGTGGATCATATAGCTTTGAAAGTGGAAAGGTCACAATTTGAATCCAGAATCTTCAGACTCCAAAGCTCATATATGACTAAGGCACTTAATTCTTCTGCATGCTACATGCTGAGTTAGTTCAAAAGTTAAAACTTATCTGACTTAATATTTAAATTTTACTTCCTAAACCAAACAAATTAAGTCCCCTACCCCATATATCTGTATTTCTTGAGACATTTTCCTGTACTCAGATAACTCATTGTTCTTTCCTTCTTGACTTTTTCCCAATTTCTCTCTTTTTTAAGTTTTTATTTTAATCACATGGTGCTCATCACTATAAGTGCACTCCTTAATCTACATCACCTACTTCACCCTTTCCCCCACTTACTACCCGCTCTAGTAGCCATCAGTTTGTTCTCTAAGTCTGTTTCTTGATGTCTCTCTCTCCCTCTTTTCTTTTTGCTCATTTGTTTCTTAAACCACACATATGAGTGAAATCATAGAGTTTTTGTCTTTCTCTAATGGACTTATTTCACTTAGCATTATATTCTCTGGGTCCATCCATGTCATTGCAAATAGCAAAATTTCATTCTTTTTTATGGCTGAGTAATATTACATATATAATATACAGACACCACATCTTCTTTATACATTCATCAATTCATGGACACTTGGGTTCTCTTTTAAGAACACTAATCCCATTTATGAGGGCTTGCATTCATACCTTGGCATCTGTAAATAATGTTGCATTATATAAATATATATATATATGTATAAATATTAGGGTACATGTATCCCTTTGAATTCGCGTTTTTGTATTCTTTGGATAAATACCCAGTAGTGTGATTGCTGGATCATAGGGTAGTTCTATTTTTAGTTTTTTGAAGACTCTCCATATTGTTTTTCACAGTGGTTCTACCAGTTGACATTCTTACTGATGGTGTAAGAGGGTTCCTTTTTCTTCACATCCTCACCAACACCTGTTGTTTCTTGTGTTGTTGATTTTAGCCATTTTGACAGGTGTGAGGTGATATCTCATTGTAGTTTTGATTTGCATTTCCATGATGATAAGTGATGATAAACATCTTTTTATGTGTCTGTTGGCCATATGTATTTCTTCTTTGGAGAAATGTCTGTTCATGTCTTGTCATTTTTAAATTGGATTACTTGTATTTTGGATGTTGAGTTTCACAAGTAATATATTTTGGATAATAACCCTTTTTCTGATACATCATTTACAAATACCTTTTCTTATTCCGTAGGCTGCATTTTAGTTTTGTTGACCATTTCCTTTGCTGTGCAGAAACTTTTTATTTTGATATAGTCCCAATAGTTTCTTTTTTTATTTTGTTTCCTTTATCTCAGGAGATGTATCTAGAAAGAAGTTGCTCTGGTCAGTGTCAGAGAAATTGCTGCCTGTGCTGTCTTCTAGAATTTTTATGGTTTCAGGTCTCACATTTAGATGTTTAATCCATTTTGAATTTATTTTTGTGCATGATGTAAGAAAGTGGTCCAGTTTCATTCTTTTGCATGTGGCTATCCAGTTTTCCCAACAGCATTTGTTGAAGACAATATTTTTCCCATTGGATATTCTTTCCTGCTTTGTTGAAGATCAATTGACCATATAATTGTGGACTTATTTCTGGATTTTTAAAATTCTGTTCCATTGATCTGTGTATCTGTTTTTGTGCTAGTACCATACTGTTTTGATTATTATAGCTTTGTAAGGTAATTTGAAGTCCAAAATTGTGATGCCTCCAGCCTTGCTTTTCTTTTTCAAGATTGCTTTGGGTATTCGGGGTCTTTTGTTGTTCCATAAAAATTTTAGGATTTTTTGTTCTAGCTCTGTGAAAAATGCTGGTGGTATTTTGATATGGATTGCATTAAATGTTTAGATTGCTTTGGGTAATATGGACATTTAAACAATATTTATTCTTCCAATTCATGAGATGGAATGTCTTTCCATTTCTTTGTGTTGTCTTCAATTTCTTTCATCAATGTTTTATAGTTTTCAGAGTACAGATCTTTCATCTCGTTAGTTAGGTTTATTTCTAGGTATCTTATTATTTTTGGTGCAATTGTAAATGGAATTGTTTTCTTTTTTTTTTAACTTTATTTATTCTGAGAGAGTGAGAGAGAGAGAAAGAGGGAGAGAGAAAGTGGGGAAGAGGCAGAGAGCAAGAGAGAGAGGATCCCAAGCAGGCTCTGTGCTGTCAGCATAGATTCTGACGTGCGGCTCAGTCCATAAACTGTGAGATCATGACCTGAGCCAAAACCAAGAGCTGAAGTTTAACAGACTGAGCCACCCAGGTGCCCCTGAAATTGTTTTCTTAATTTCTCTTCCTGATTCTTTATTTTTTGTTTCTAGAAATGCAGCAGATTTCTGTATGTTGATTTTGTATCCTGATGGAATTTATTTATCAGTTCTAGCATTTTTTCAGTGGAGTCTTGGTTATTCTATGTATAGTATTATGTCATCTGCAAATAGTGAAAGTTTTATTTGTTCATTACCAATTTGGATACCTTTTATTTCTTTTTGTTGTCTGATTGCTGTGGCCTAGGATTTTCTCTACTAGGTTGAATGAAAATGGTGAGAGTGGACATCCTCGTCTTGTTCCTGGCCTTAGAGGGAAAGCTCTCAGTTTCCCCCCACAGAGTATGATGTTAGCTGTGGGTCTTTCATAGATGGCCTTTATTATGTTGAGGTACGCTCCCCCTAACCTACTTTGTTGATGGCTTTTGTTATAAATGGATGTCGTACTTTGTCAAATGCTTTTTCTGCATCTATTGAAATGATCATATGGTTTTTATCCTTTATTCTATTGATGTGATGTATCATATTGATTGATTTGTGAATATTGAACCACTTTTGCATCCCAGGAATAAATCCTACTTGATTGTGGTGAATGATTTTTTAAAATGTATTGTCAGATTTGGTTTGCTAGTATTTTTTGTTGTTGAGGATTTTGACATCGATGTTCATCAGAGATTTTGGCCTATAGTTCTGTGTGTGTGTGTGTGTGTGTGTGTGTGTGTGTGTGTGTGTGTCTTTATCTGGTTTTTGTATCAGGATAATGCTAGGCTCATAAAATAAATTTTGAAGTTTTCCTTCCTTTTCTATTTTTTGGAATAATTTGAGAAGAATATATATTACTCTTCTTTAAATGTTTGGTGGAATTTGCCCGTGAAGCCATCTGGTCTTGGATTCTTGTTTGTTGGAAGATTTTTGATACTGATTCAATTTATTTGCTTGTTATTGGCCTTTTCAAATTTTATTTTTATTACGGTTTGCTTTTGGTAGGTTATATGTTTCTAGGGATTTATCCATTTCTTCCAGGGTGTCCAATTTGTTGGCATATAGTTTTTCATAATATTCTCTTATAATTGTTTGTATGTATGTGATATTGGTTATTATTTCTCCTCTCTCATTTGTGATTTTATTTATTTGAGTCTTTTTTCTTTATTTCTTGATAAATCAGGCTAGACATTTATCAATTTTGTTGATTTTTTTTTCAAAGAATCAGCTTCCGGTTTTATTGATGTGTTCTATTGTTTTTGTTTTTGTTTTTAGTTTCTATATAATTTATTTCTAATCTTTATTATTTCTTTCCTTCTGCTGATTTTAGGTTTTGTTTGTTCTTTTTCTAGCACCTTGAGGTATAAGGTTAGGTTGTTTGAGATTTTTCTTGGTTTTTGAAGTACACCTGTATTGCTATAAATATCCCTCTTAGAAGTACACTTGCTGCAACCCAAAGTTTTGAACCATTGTGTTTTCATTTCAATTTGTTTTCATGTATTTTTTATTTCTTCTTTTATTTTCTGGTTGACCTGTTAATTGCTTAGTAGCATGTTCTTTAACCTCCATATATTTGTGGGTTTTCCAGCTTTTTTTTTTTCCTGTGGTTGACTTCTAGTTTCATAGCATTGTGGTCAGAAAAGATGTGTGGTATGGCTATGATCCTTCGAATTTTTTGAGGCTTGTTTTGTGGCCTAACATGTGATCTGTTCTGGAGATCTGTTCTGTGCGCTTGAAAAGATTGCATATGCTACTGTTTTAGGATAGAATGTTCTGAATATAACCAGATGTTAAATCCATCTGGTCTAGTGTGTCATTCAAAGCCATTGTTTCCTTTTGCTTTTCTGTTTAGATGATCTGTCCATTGATGTAAGTGGGATGTTAAAGTCCCATACTGTTATTTATTACTATCAATTCTCTTTTTGTGTGTGATTAGCTGTTTTTTTTTTTTTTTTTTTGCATTTGGGTACTCCCATGTTGGGTGCATAAATATTCAGAATTGTTGTATCTTCTTATTGGATTGTCCCTTTCATGATTTTACAGTGTCCTTCTTTGTCTCTTATTATAATCTTAGTTTTAAAGTCTTTTTGTTTTAAGTAAATATTGCTACTCCAGGTTTTCTTTTGATATCTATTTGCATGATAAATGTTTTTCCATCTCCTCACTTTGAAATAGATGTGTTTAGGTCTAAAATGAGTCCTTGTAGGCAGCATATAGATGGGTCTGCTTTTTTTAATCCATTCTGTTACCCTATGTCTTTTGATTGGCATTTACATGCCAAGTAATTATTGATAAATATGTATTATTTGCCCTTTTATTACTTATTTTGTGTTGTTTCTGAAAATTTTCTCTGATCCATGGTTTTCTGTGTTGTTTTTTTTTTAAGTGGTATATTTGGCTTCTTTCTGATCACCAGGCAGGCATCTCTGCACTGACCGGAGTGTCAGCTTTGTTTATTAAAAAAATGTATGGGGTACAAAACAGGAGTGGCAATTGCTTTAGACAGTGATTCCTGATGACAAATTCATTGGTATGTAAAAATTTCCCAGAACATAGATTGGTAGAAGACTCATGCATAATCTTTATCAATAGGTGACTAGATGCTTATCACATGGGGAAGGTAGGTATCTTTAACATTCAAATACAAGGCAATGTTTTTAGCATAGCAAAGGCAAGAGTTAGTTCTTTTGTGAGCAGGGGTCAATAGCCTGTTTTCTTGAGCGGAAGAAAAACAGGTTTCTCAGGAAATGTAATATTTGCTCCTATAATTACAAAAGAAGAAACTCCTATAATAAGTTTCTTCATAAGGTACAGTTTGCATATTTTTAGCATAAGAACCCAAGTCACTCCTGATGCCAGTCAGCAATGTGCCCTGGGGGTAGACGTCTTCGCCATCTGACAGCGGGAGCCCCTCCCTCCCTTGAAAACCCGTCTTCAGAAATGGCTTTCAGCACCCTGTGCATTAACCTGTCACCCTTCTCTGTGACTGTGGCTCCCTCCTCACCACAGCAGCCAAGATCCATTTCTCTCCCCAATTGCATCTCTGCACTTTCTACCTTTTTCGATGTGGTCTCTTCTTTACCTTTAGTTGTGGAATTTGTTCTGCCAGACTTCAGATTGATGTCGGGGGTATTTAGGATGCTTTGATAGTTATCTAGTTGTATTCATGGGATTAGGTGAGCCCAGGGTCTACTCTGCCACCATCTTCCCCCTCTCCTCCTCCTCCCTAACTCTTAATCAACACTGAAATATTCCCTAATCCCTTTAAACTCTGCACTTGATGCAAGTGCCATTTGGGGGTTACAAGATAATCATCTTCATTCCTATTGCAAATAAGAAAAGATAACACTTTCAGATTTAATGGCTACCATCTCTCTGCTATCTCTACAAATAAGCCACATTCACATTGGTGTCAAAGGTACAAGAGGCAGAACAAATAATACCTTGTCAAGGGACAGACATGGTACAAAATGCAAAAAGAATTACAAAGAGATTTTATGTGCTCTGCAACTCTGAGTCAGGAGAGATTTGGTAGTTCTCTCTACAATATTTAAAAATAAAGATAAAATAAACAGAACCCAAGTAAATAGTTTGACAGATTACCAAGAAATGCTATATTTCTGAACCACTGAAGCAAGGTTTTCTCTCACTTTAAATAGTCTAAATTGGGTGATAGAAAGTATGAATCCCCATCTGGGAACAAAGTACAGAATTAATACAATTATGAAATGGAAAATAGTTAAGCCAGAGCTGTCCCTTTCTTGGGAGAATTGTCCCAGGCCAAATATAAGCTGCCTGCCTGAGACATAACGCTCTTCCTCATGTCCTGCTTCTTAGCATATAGTCAAGAACTAAGTGACTTGGGGGATGGAAGACTGGTCCTCTGCCCCAAGTGAGGACTGGCTCTATGGTGTATTTTTGTGTTCCAGAGTTCTCCATGGGATCAGACTGAAGTCAGACTCCAGCTGAGATCATGTACTTGCTTAGCTCCTTTCTCTGCCTTGTCCTGCCTCTCTCATTCCCCATTGGAGAGTCGTCCCCCTAGTAAATCCCACCTATAAGTCCCCTTGTTTTAGGCTCTGCTTCTAGGGAAGCTGTTCTAAGATAGTGGCTTACAGGAGTTTTACTTTGGAAGAAGTAGAATGCAGACTAGCTTCTTAGATACTCTCTTGGACCCTTGGCAATGCTAGAGAACAAGTTTGTGTTTGGTGGGAGATCTTAAGGGAAAGGGGAAAGAAATGGATGGTGAAAAGTGAGGGAAGAAGGTGAAGAAAAAAATTCCTGATTAAAAGTTTGTAGTGTAGCAGATTCCTAAGAACCCATGGACATGAATGTCACTTTTCCAACATGTCCTCAAACTGGAAGATGAGGTAGTTTGAGGATGTTGCAACATATACTCTTGGATCTTGAGTCCACCTTTCCTATGCGTCTTGATTTGGCTTTATTTTTAAACACCAAAAAGATTTCCCTGAACTCACTTCCAGTCAGATTCAGTGGGGGTTTTCAGCTACTTCGTGGAAGTTTTACATTCCTCTAGCTAGCAGCTGGCATTGATTATTCTTCCACAGGACAATTAGAGTGCTGGCACCACCGCAGAGCACAGCATCTATAAAATGATTTGCTGTAACAGCTAAAGGAGGTTCTAGGATTAGTCATGTCTTTTGTTCAGAACAGTCAGAGAGCCACCACTTAACAAGGACACGTTCTGAGCTCATAGAGGTTCTTCAGGTAGCAGTAGAATGATTCAAAGATTTGGTGTCTGTGGTCAGCTTTCCCTTGCAGGGTTTGTAATGATTAAGTGAAATGATACTTTTAGAGCACTTAGCCCAGGGTTGGCATGAAGTAAATGCACGGTAAGTGTCACTCATCATGATGACAGTTACCGAGCCTCTCCAGCATTGATTCCATGTGCCCTTTCATTTTGCCTCTGCTCTTTGCTCTGTCTAGCTCTTGGTGCTTTGGGGTCTCACAGCATTGCCTCCTCCTGAGGTTGATCCAGACTCTATCTGTGGACTCCCAAACTCTTTGATCTTAGTTCTTAGATGATTGACTCCATATGACCCCATTTATTTGGTGACTCTTCCCCCCTGAGTCTCTGCCTTAGGCAACTTGTGCCTGGCCTTCCTATTCAACAATTCTTGCCCTTCAGATTTTGACAATTAACATGATCTCAGGTGGGAAAACTTCCAATTAATGTAGCTCAGGAATTACGTGGAATCTTATCAGCTATATTACACTAGTTTTCCCACTCCCTGAGATGAAGGGAATTCAGCTATTTCCTTCTGTTTTAGGAGTGGAAAAGCAAGGGCTTGGGGGAAAAAGTATTACTACAACTCTGTTAATCCCATGGTTGAAGTACTCCTTATCCCACCTTCAACCAAGACAGTATATTATTGATGATATGTGCATTAGAAAGTTGTGTTTAATGTTAATGTAGTTTGACCCACTTGCTAAGTTTTAGTTCCATTTGATTGGCTAATCATATGCTGTACTAGAAACACCTCATTGTCTGGTCATGGCTTGATGTTCTCTATTCTTCTGGTGGCTGAATGCATCACTGATGATGACATGGGGAGAAAATTTATGGGAGACAAAGTCTCTTGTACTCTGTACTTTTCAGCAGTACAACTGGTCATAACAACGTGTCAGTGCTTTGTGGCTTCAAGAGATTTGTGTTTGGGGAATGAGAGACTATGGTGGTAGTGTCAATTTGATCTTTATGCCTGAAAACCCTGCATTCCACATTCCCAATCTTCAAATTTCTCCAAATTTCCTACCTTAGGGTCCACACCAAGGCCTCCTCCTCTTCCAGTTCCCCAGCACTCCCACTTTGTGTGGGATATGGGTATCTCAGCTGAAGGCAGCTTTATCTTGAGCGCTCAACTTTACCCAACGGGCAGTTAGCCTTAGAACCTAAGACAAATAGAAACTTGAAGGAAATCTAGTAGTTTATTTGCCTTCTTTATGAAAAAACAATTCAGTAATGTTGGGGATAAGTTTTGAGCTTTTACTGTCTCTAGTCATTTTGCCTAAAGACAATGGGATGGATTCTAGCCTAGACTTCTCCATTTGTTAGCTCTACCATGGACATGGTATAGCACCTAATTAAGACTTTGGTTATGTGTCCTTAGAATGGGCACAGTAACTACCTGGTGGAATCACTATGAGGATGAGCATTCCTGGCACATAGGTGTGATCTAATAAATGGTAGATATTATCATTACAGACTGCAAGAATTAGTCACAATTTCACAGCTGGGATGGGACCTGTAAGGTTGAGATTTGCATAAAAGAAAACAAATGTACAAGATGCTATATTACCTTTCCCATAATTTCCCATTAGGTAAATGTATTGAGCATCATATGAAATCAACATACAGGCAGAGAAATAAAGACTGCAGATATAATATCCAATCAGGCTTTATTCACGTTTACTAGCTTACAACAGATATAGCTATATTGTTCAATCTTATGTCTTATAAATCCAGAATGTATTTCTAAATATCCTTTTGAAACAGAGGATGAGAAAGTGGAGAGATGCTAGGGTTGAAGGCAGGGAATAAAGCTCGTTTAACTCTAGGTATATTTAATTCATGTTTGTGAATTATTAGTACAATAAACACTGATTTCATTCATAACCAAGTAGGGCTATTTATGTCTGAATGAAAAGCACATACATTTGCTCACACAAAGCTCTATTGTGAACTAAAAAAAAAAATCAGTTTTTATTGTCCAAATAATTGTGCATTAACCAAAGGCTCAAAATGAGGATTCTGAGCATCATGAGCCTCAACTGGAATGTTAATGTGCTAGTTTGTTTATGTGGCATTAAAGGATAGGTTAGGGCTTAATAGAGGTGAACACGCACAAGAGTATTTTCCAGTGGCTTGGGTGCTGCTCACTTAAGCTTTATTATTTTCCGTTGGTGATTCTATAGCATACAGAGGGATAAGTCTTTGATTTATCACAGAGAATGAGAGGACAACAGTTCCTAAAGCAGCAGGGGCTGTGTTTATGGGCACTGTTTCACTTACAGGCTGGAGAAATAAACATCGAGAGCCACATACACAAAGCCAACAGGTGCTTTCAGAATGTACCACATATTGAGGCTCTAGAGGAGTTAAACAGAGGCCAGACACAAATTCTGAGCTCCCACTGGCTTAGTGCCTTCTTTACAAAGCCAATTTTCAGGGAATGGCCATAACTGTATGTATTTTATATTTGTATATATTATAAGACCTCCATAGGCAAAGAACACCTTTATGTAACTATTTTCCCCTGACTTCTTTGAAGAAATTTATAAATTTATAAATATTATAAATAAATTTGGAGATTTCACACCCACTGCAAAGCCAACCTGGGACTTGAACTTACGGCCCTGAAATCAAGATCTGAGCTGAGATCAAGAGTCGGAAGCTCAACTGACTGAGCCACCCAGGCACCCTGAAGGCAGTGAGTTTTTAATACATACAGCTGAAAATAGTTTGTCTATGTAGTGTTTCCTTTTATCATTTTCTTTTTTTCCTCTTTATGAACATGAATTTATTGAATAAGTAAATACTCAACACCTACTCACTAAGCACCAGGAACTTTGAGTGGGCTGAGGAAAGAGGACTTTACATTAGGATGGACAAGACACAGTCTTTGCTCCTAAGTTGGTCGCAGTTCTAGAGGAAAAAGTAGATAGGTGATGGGCATTTCATGTGATGAGTTGGTGACCTGGTAAGTGCTGTGTGGAGTCTAGCAGGAGCTCCTTACCTTCACTGAGGGCTTTCTGGAGATGTTCATCCTCAGATCTGAAGGATGAACAGGAGCTATTCAGTTAATAGAATAGAAATGAGAAAATGCTTCCCCAGAGAGAACAGCACATGTTAAGTTCCTGAGGCAAGAGCGAGCATGGCATGTTCACAAAACCAAGTGGAACTCTGTGTGGCTATAGAGTATGCAGTAGCCTTAGTTTATATGGTAGGAAGGTTGGAGGGTCGATTTGAATGTAATGGTGAGACTGGAGACGAGTCACCTGCACAGTGAGCCAGGGCACTGAGGGAGTGATCGGGGATGATACTGTGAAGGGTTTCACAGGAAGCCCATTGACAGTTGTAGATTTCATCCTGAGGGGAATGAGGAGCCACTGAAACAAGAGACAGGATCAGATTTGTGCTTTAGGAAGAATATGTAAAAGGGGTGCCTGGGTGGCTCAGTCAGTTAAGACAACTCAATTTTGGCTCAGGTCATGATCTCGCAGTTCGTGAGTTCAAGTCCCCTTTCCCCTTTCTGTCCCCATTTGCCCCATTCTGCTACTTCCTGCTTCCTTCAGATAACTACTTGTGTTCTTGTTTATTCTTTTAGTGTTTCTTTATGCAAATATTTATTTTCTCCCTTTCTTACGCCGATAGTATATGCACTCTTTCCCTGCATTGCTCTATTTACTTAATAATATATCCTGGTGCTCTTTCATATCAGTGTTAGAGAGCTTCCTCCTGCATAATATTCCATGTATCAGTAAACCATTGTTTGTTTTCTAAATGGCATTTCAAATCAGAGGGGAGAGGTAAACTATTTAATAAGCTGTATTGGGAGTACAGAGAATAGAACACACATGTAACTGTTTAGCAAAATATCTGGAAAGAGAAACACAAATTTTAGCAGAAATTATCTTCAGGGAGGGAAGAGGGAAGATGAGAGTAAAAGGCAGCTTTTATTTTTTACTTTATTTTCATATTACACAATTTATTTTTATGAGGATATATATTAAGGGTTACTTGGGTAATTTTATGACCATTATAAAGAATAAGGAAGGTGAAATTTGAAAACTAAATCTTCATGGAGATCTATGATTACTTTTGTACATTTTCGGAAGTGACAATTTCATGTCCAAGGTATTGCACATTGCTCTCGAGAAGTGCTCTCTGGAACTAATTTACATACCCATCGGGAGCATATGAGAGCACTCATTTTCTCTGCTTCCTGTCATTTGGATTTTTCTTTCTGTCCACGTTTTCCTCATCATATGTATACAAAGAATCCTTTTCCTGTTGAAAGTAAACTAAGAGTTGTTTAAACAGATATGAATAGTTGAATACAAATTTATTGTTTTAAATAGTAGTTAGAATTTAACTGTAATAACTTTCTGGAAGTGACATGTGTCCTTCGTGGACCTTCACATTCACCTCTGCTGATTGGGGTGTAAGTAAAGAGAGAGAAAAGAGGGGGCACCTGGGTGGCTCAGTCAGTTGAGCCTCTAACTCTTGATTTCTGCTCAGATCATGATCTCACAGTTTGCGAGCCCTGAGTGGGGCTCTGCATTGACAGTGCAATACCTGCTTGAGATTCTCTCTCTCTTTCTCTCTCTGCCCTCCCCCCCCCCCCAAGTAAATAAACATTAAAAAAAAAAAAAGAGGTAAAGGAAGGTTGTGAGGTTTGGCTATTTTGGGGGATATAAAGGAGAGAAAATAGCATTTATTAGATAACTACCATGTCACAGATGATATCATTTACGGTGTCTTACCTGTGAGGATATTATTATCCTATTTCATAGAAGTTAAGGGTCAGAGACTTTCAGTTACTGTTAAGGTCACATAGCTAGGATATGATTGGTTGGGATTTGAAGAAAGTGCTGTCTTCCTTTCTATCGCTCCTTCTCTTGGCCTCTTAGCAAATCCCAAAATGATGTTTGTTCCCAGATGCCCCATTTAGAACTAAGAAAATCTGAGAGGAAATAGTCAGCTTTTCCCAAATCATTAATTTGTACAGCTGCCCTCTGCTCATGTTGATGGTCTTGGGGTTCCTGGAGTCTGAGGCCAGCTTAGACCCAGAGTCCTGAATCTTGCTCTTTAACCCAGAATATTTTTCTCCTGGACAGCAAAGGGAAGCCCCTTTCAAAGAAAAAATTGAGCACATTGTGAAGAAAATCATAGAGATTTTAGATCAAGCCTTTTCCCTAGAGCTGTTTTTACTTCCCGACATCTAATTTATCCAGATGATTGACCCTGGGCTGGTAACCCTCAGGTCTGGTGGATCCTGCCACTGATCGCTCTGGGAACCGATTACTCTGGGCGGGGCTGGGGGTGCGGTGGCAGCATCTGTGTGGGCCACATGGGCCTCTTCAGCTTGTAGTATGTGTGGTAACTTACAGCCACTTGCTTTAAAGGTTCTATTTGCGTTATCAGCAAAGAATATGGAAAATAGCTCAATTTCAGCTGATTACTTAAAGTGCCTGGGAGCTGTTCTGTAATTTTCATTGCTGCTTGCTGGGCTCTTTAGCAAAGTTTGCAGGCGAATTTAATGGAACTCATTCAGCTCTGCTGAATGTAGACAGAGAAGGCACCAGCTTCCTGTTCTTTTTGTTTGGAAGCATCTGTTACCATAACATAGTAAACATTTAAAAAAAAAAAAAAAACATTCTGAGAACAGTCATCTGTGAGACACCTCTCCAGTGAAGAGTTAGGCCCTGACTTGGTTTTCCCACAACTTCACTGGGCAAGAATTGCCTCTGCTCTCCAAGGCCAAAGAGATGGGCTCTAACAAGGATTTCTAAGAAATAGCTCCTGGCCATCTAGATGGATGAGCTCTCCTAGCACTGGTTAGAATCAAATAATTAAACTCTGGTGTGAGGGTGCAATCATACCATGGTATTCAGCCATTAAAAAAGATGTTGTAGATCCCACTTCTCACATTTGAATGTGCTGATGAATCATTTGGGGATCTTGTTAAGACAAAGATCTGATTCAAAAGGTCTGTGGTGGGCTTCAGGTTCTGTGTTTCCAAGAAGTTCCTGGGTGAAGCTGATGTTTCTTGGTCCTTGGACCACACTTAAAGCAGCAAGGCTGTAGAAGTTTTTTAATTGCATGGGAAGGTGTTCCCAAATCCAATAAGTAAGAAACGACTGTAACATTAGAGTATGAACCCATTTATATGAATTATATATGTGTATATATATATATATATACACACTATGTTATATATATAATATATTCATGTTTTTGTATATTCATAAACGTATAAGTAGATAACAGTAAGTTTATCTGAGTGGTATGGTTTAGGGCAATGATTATCTTCATCCTTTTGGTTATCTTAGGTTTTTTAAAGCATATTTTACAATAAAAATATTTGATATTATAGTTTATTATCAAGTTGGTTTCCATATAACACCCAGCGCTCATCCCAACAAGTGCCCTCCTCATGCCCATCACCCATTTTCCCCTCTCCTCCACCCCCATCAACCCTCAGTTTATTCTCCGTATTTAAGAGACTCTTATGGTTTGCTTCCCTCCCTCTCCTTCACTATTTTTCCCTTCCCCTCCCCTATGGTCCTCTGTTCAGTTTCTCCTGTTTCACATATAAGTGAAAACATATGGTATCTGTCCTTCTCTGTCTGACTTATTTCACTTAGCATAATACCTTCCAGTTCCATACATGTTGCTACAAATGGCCAGATTTCATTCTTTCTCACGACCGTGTAGTATTCCATTATATATATAAACCACATTTTCCTGATCCATTTGTCAGTTGGTGGATATTTAGGCTCTTTCCATGATTTGGCTGTTGTCAAAAGTGCTGCTATGAACATTGGAGTACATGTGCCCCTATGCATCAGCACTCCTGTATCCATGGGCAAATTCCTAGCAGTGCTATTGCTGGGTCATAGGGGAGTTCTACTGTTAATTTTTTGAGGAACCTCCACACTGTTTTCCAGAGAGGCTGTACCAGTTTACATTCCCACCAACAGTGTAGGAGGGTGCCCGTTTCTCCACATCCTCGCCAGCATCTATAGTCTCCTGATTTGTTCATTTTAGCCACTCTGACCAGCATGAGGTGGTATCTCAGTGTGGTTTTGATTTGTATTTCCCTGATGATGAGTGACATTGAGCATCATTTTGTGTGTCTGTTGGCCATCTGGATGTCCTCTTTGGAGAAGTGTCTCTTCATGTCTTCTGCCCATTTCTTCACTGGATTATTTGTTTTTCGGGTGTGGAGTTTGTTGAGTTCCTTATAGATTTTGGATACTAGCCCTTTATCCGATATGTCATTTGCAACTATCTTTTCCCATTCCGTCGGTTGCCTATTAGTTTTCTTGATTATTTCCTTTGCAGTGCAGAAGTTTTTATCTTGATGAGGTCCAAATAGTTCATTTTTGCTCTTGATTCTCTTGCCTTTGGAGATGTGTCGAGTAAGAAACTGCCGTGGTTGAAGTCAAGGAGGTTGTTTCCTGCCTTCTCCTCTAGGGTTTTGATGGTTTCCTGTCTCCCATTCAGGTCCTTCATCCATTCTGAGTTTATTTTTGTGTATGGTATAAGAAAGTGGTCTCGTTTCATTCTTCTGCATGTTGCTGTCCAGTTCTCCCAGCACCACCTGTTAAAGAGGGTGTCTTTTTTCCTTTGGATACTCTTTCCTGCTTTGTCAAAGATTAATTGGCCATATATTTGTGGGTCCAATTCTGGATTCTCTATTCCATTGGTCTATGTGTCTTGTCTGTTTTTGTGCCAATACCATACTGTCTTGATGATGACAGCTTTGTAGTAGAGGCTAAAGTCTGGGATTGTGATGCCTCCCATTTTGGTTTTCTTCTTCAATATTTCTTTGGCTATTCAGGGTCTTTTGTGGTTCCATACAAATTTTAGGATAGTTTGTTCTAGCTTTGAGAAGAATGCTGGTGCAATTTTGATTGGGATTGCATTGAATGTGTGGATTGCTTGGGTAATAATGACATTTTAACAATGTTTATTCTTCCGATCCATGAGCATGGAATGTTTTTCCATTTCTTTGTGTCTTCTTCAATTTCTTTCATAAGTTTTCTACAGTTTTCAGCATACAGATCTTTTACATCTTTGGTTAGGTTTATTCCTAGGTATTTAATGGTTTTTGGTGCAGTTGTGAATGGGATCAATTTCTTGATTTCTCTTTCTGTTGCTTCATTATTGGTGTATAAAAATGCAACCAATTTCTTTACGTTGATTTTGTACCCTGCGACTTTGCTGAATTCATGGATCAGTTCTAGTAGGCTTCTGGTGGAGTCTATCGGGTTTGCCATGTAGATTATCATGTCATCTGCGAAACGTGAAAGCTTGACTTTATCTTTGCCAATTCTGATGCCTTTATTTCCTTTTCTTGTCTGATTGCTGATGCTAGGACTTCCAGCACTATGTTAAACAACAGTGGTGAACGTGGACATCCCTGTCGTGTTCCTGATCTCAGGGGGAAAGCTCTCAGTTTTTACACATTGAGGATGATATTCGCTGTGGGCTTTTCATAAATGGCTTTTATGGTGTTTAAGTAAGTTCCTTCAATCCCGACTTTCTAGAGGGTTTTTATTAAGAAAGGATGCTGTATTTTGTCAAATGCTTTTTCTGCATCTATTGACAGGATCATATAGTTCTTTTCTCTTGTTAATGTGATGTATCACATTGATGGATTTGGGAATATTGAACCAGTCCTGCAAACCAGGAATGAATCCCACTTGATCATGGTGGATAATTCTTTGTATATGCTGTTGAATTCGATTTACTAGTGTCTTGTTGAGGATTTTTGGATCCATATTCATCAGGGATATTGGCCTGTAGTTCTCTTTCTTTGCTGGGTCTCTGTCTGGTTTAGCAATCAAAGTGATGCTGGCTTCATAAAATGAGTCTGGAAGTTTTCCTTCCATTTCTATTTTTTGGAACAGCTTGAAAAAATGGGTATTAACTCTGATTTAAATGTGTGGTAGAATTCCCCAGGGAAGCCATCTGGCCCAGGGCCTCATTTGTTGGGAGATTTTTGATAACTGATTCGATTTCTTCACTAGTTATGGGTCTGTTCAGATTTTCTATCTCTTTCCGTTTAAGTTTTGGTAGTATGTGTGTGTTCAGATATTTATCCATTTCTTCTAGGTTGTCCAGTTGTCATATAATTTTTCATAGTATTCCCTGATAATTGCTTGTATTTCTGAGGGACTGGTTGTAATAAATCCATTTTCATTCATGATTTTGTCTCTTTGGGTGATCTCTCTTTTCTTTTTGAGAAGCCTGGCTAGAGGTTTATCACTTTTGTTTATTTTTTCAGAAAATCAACTCTTGGTTTCATTGATCTGTTCAACTGTTTTTTTTTTTGGATTCTATCTTGTTTATTTTTGCCCTGATCTTTAGTATTTCTCTTTTTCTGCTGGGTTTGGGGTGTTCTTGTGGCTCTGCTTCTAGCTTCTTTAGGTGCGCTGTTAGATTTTGTATTTGTGCTTTTTCTAGTGTCTTGAAATAGGCCTGGATTGCAATGTATATTCCTCTTAGGAGTACCTTTGCTGCATCCCAGAGAGTTTGGATTGTTGTATTTTCATTTTCATTTGTTTCCATATATTTTTAAATTTCTTCTCTAATTGCCTGGTTGACCCATTCATTCTTTGGTAGGGTGTTCCTTAACCTGCACACTTTTGGAGGTTTTCCAGATTTTTTCCTGTGGTTGATTTCAAGTCTCATAGCATTGTGACCTGAAAGTGTGCATGGTATGATCTCAGTTCTTTTATATTTATTGAGGGCTGCTTTATGACCCAGTATGTGGTCTGTATTGGAGAATGTTATCATGTGTACTCAAGAAGAAAGTGAATTCCATAGCTTCAGGATGTAGAGTTCTAAATATATCTGTCAAGTCCATCTGGTCCAATGTGTCATTCAGGTCCTTTGTTTCTTTAGTGATTTTCTGTCTAGTTGATCTATCCATTGCTATAAGTGGAGTATTAAAGTCTCCTGCAATTAGCACATTCTTATCGATAAGATTGCTTATGTTTGTGTTTGTTTTATGTGTTTCTGTGCTCCCAAATTTGGTGCAT
Organism: Cryptoprocta ferox; assembly: GCA_028646485.1. Taxonomy (NCBI): domain Eukaryota; kingdom Metazoa; phylum Chordata; class Mammalia; order Carnivora; family Eupleridae; genus Cryptoprocta; species Cryptoprocta ferox. The sequence continues at coordinate 4,539,020 of CM053559.1, read as the reverse complement.
AGAAATTTATAATTGTTAGCTCTTCCTGATGGATAGACCCTGTAATTATTATATAATGCCCTTCTTCATCTCTTGTTACTGCCTTTGCTTTAAAGTCCAGTTTGTCTGATATAAGCATGGCTACTCCAGGTTTCTTTTGACTTCCAATAGCATGATAGATATTTCTCCATCCCCTCACTTTCAATCTGAAGGTGTCCTCAGGTCTAAAATGAGCCTCTTGTAGACAGCAAATACATGGATCTTGTTTTTTATCCATTCTGATACCCTGTGTCATTTGGAGCATTTAGTCCATTTACATTCAGTGTTATTATTGAAAAATATGGGGTTAGATTCATCGTGTTCTCTGTAGGATTCATGCTTGTAGTGGTGTCTCTGGTACTTTGTGTTCCTTGCAACAATTCCCTCATAGACTCCCCCTTAGGATCTCTTGTAGGGCTGATTTAGTGGTGGTAAATTCCTTTAAATTTTGTTTGTTTGGGAAAACTTTTATCTCTCCCTCTATTCTGAATGACAGGCTTGCTGGATAAAGGATTCAGGCTGCATATTTTTCCTGTTGATCACATTGAAGATTTCCTACCATTCCTTTCTGGTCTGCCCAGTTTCAGTAGATAGGTCTGCTCCTAACCTGATGTGTATACCTTTGTGTGTTAAGGCCCATTTATCCCTAGCTGCTTTCAGAATTCTTTCTTTATCCTTATATTTTGCCAGTTTCACTATGATATGTCGTGCCGAAGGTCGATTCAAGTTATGTCTGAGGAGAGTTCTCTGTGCCTCTTGGATTTCAATGTCTGTTTCCTTCCCCAGATTGGGGAAGTTCTCAGCTATAATCTGTTCAAGTACCCCTTAAGCTCCTTTCTCTCTCTTCTTCTTCTTCTGGAATTCCTATGATACAGATATTGCTCATTTTGATTGCATCACTCAGTTCTCGAATTCTCCTTTCATGCTCCTGGATCAATTTATCTCTCTTTTTCTTGGCTTTCTCTTTTTCTATAATTGTAATTTGTAATTCACTTATTCTCCTCTCTGCTTCTTCATTTCATGTAGTGGCTGCCTCCAGTTTATTATGCATCTCATTCATAGCCTTTTAAATTCATCATAACTATTTTTCAGATCCATGATCTTCGCAGGAAAGCGTCTCTGCTGTCTTCTATGCCTTTTTCAAGCCCAGTAATTAAAATTATGACTATTGTTCTAAATTCTTGTTCAGTTATATTGCTTGTATCTGTTTTGGTCAATTCTTTTTTTTTTTAATGTTTATTTATTATTTTTGAGAGACAGAGAGACAGAGCATGAGCAGAGAAAGGGCAGAGAAGAGAAGGAGACACAGAATCTGAAGCAGGCTCCAGGCTCTGAGCTGTCAACACAGAGCCTGACGTGGAGCTTGAACTCATGAACCGTGAGATCATTACCTGAGCCGATGTCGGCCGCTTAACCAACTGAGCCACCCAGGCACCCCTGTTTTGGTCAGTTCTTTAGGTGTCACTTCTTCCTGGAATTTCTTTTGAAGAGAGTTCTTCCATTTGGTCATTTTGGCTAGCTTTCTGTCTCTTAAGTTTTAAAGGCTTGTTGTATGCTCTGCACCTGTAAGTGCTGCTATATTAAAGGAGGCTCATATACTGTCCATGGCCTGGCCATTCAGGAAGTGTTCTTTTAAGGGTGTCCCTTTGTCTCTCTTGATTTGACTTTGGTTATTTTATTTCCCTACTCGTAGTGATGTTTTGGACTTCCACCATGTGTACTTTGGTTTGTTCCTTGAAGTAGCTGCTATGAAGCCATCTTCCTAGTAGACTCCACCTCCTTTTCTCCCAGACTTTTGGGGTTTAGAGTCCTTTGGCTTCAGCCCTTCTTTGTTTGAAAGATGTGGGCGAGAAGTACAGAGCCTCCTATTTCTCTGCCATCTTCTTCCCCCCACAATAAAAATATTTTATCCTAAAGACATTATTAAAATGATCTTTAAAGCAGCTGTTAACAGAAAATACAGCAGTCTTTTCTAAAGCACCTATTTTCACAGGGGAAAAATACCACTATTTCACAGGGGAAAAATATTTCTATCAGGAGAGGAAAGTCTGGTGGGTTCTTAGATGGACCATTTAGGATTGTGGAATCATGGTAGAAAAACAAAGACCTTCTGATGCCATCTGGTGACTTGGCTTTCTTCATTCCATCAGTTCCCTGGAACATCAGTAATCTGCAACATGGCCCAAGGAATATGTTCATCTCCCATTTGGCAGAGATTTAAAAGTTTGGTTATACTCAATATCAGTGCAAATGTTAGAAAACAGACATATGCAAATACTTTAGGAGTAACTGATGCAACTTTTAAAACTATTGGGCAAAGTCTGTTAAAATTTCCAAAGCATCCATCTTTTAAAGCAGCAATGCCATGGTTGTCTTACAGATATATCTCACAGCGTGCAAAGATGTGCACATGCAAACATACACTCATACTAGGATCTTTGCTGCACAATGGTGTATAATCTAAAAAAATTAGAAATGACCTAAAGGCCCATCAATAGAGGACTAGTTAAAGAAATTATTCATATGATGAAGTCTATGCAGTCATTAAAAAAGAATGGCAGCTGTGTCCTACATACAGCATATCTACATCTCATGTGACATTGGAGCAGGCACTCCATGTTGCTTACCCAGTAGCCAATCCCTTGCCTTTTTGCTTCAGAGAATCTTCCCACTATCGACGCAGAAAATGTCAGCTCCTTGCTTTACCATTTTCCCCTGCTGCCTGGGCACGGGCTTATGATTAGATTCTCTGGGGAACCCCCCTCTCGTCCCCCACTCCCCCCGTAAACAAAAGAAACAATTCTGGAGAAACTCCTCTTTCCTGTCGGCCTGGCATTGCTTGTATGAGGATATCTTACCTGCAAGTGGCTGTTACCTTGCGGGCAAACAGAAGATGCTCAAAGTTGAGCCCCAAGAAGCTGCAGCCAGGGGAGCAGAAAGGTGTAGGAACCTGGGGTCTGGGTCGTGGGTGACCGCATGTACTGCTGAATTAGCCAACTTGGCAGTGACTTACCTCTGGACTCCTGTTCTGTGTGATGTTCTTATTGTTTAAGCTAACTTTTAGTTGAATGTTCTGTTCCTTGTCACAGACTGAGCGCTCATTGACACAGACTTGTGTAGGACTTTGCACATTCTTACATGTGGATCTATGTCACTTTAAGTGGCAGAATAAAATTAAATTATATGAAAACACCATAATTTGTTAAACGCGCAGGATATTGAGATTTAAATATAGATGTGCTGCCAGGAAAGCAAGCATCAAAACAGTTCTATTTAAAATAAACTGTTTCAAAATACTGTGTCAGTATTATATCAGTTATATTTTATATGTGGGTATAGATATATATAATTAAACACAGCTTACTTTTTTGTCTCTACCATCATTGCCTTTGATATAAATGTCAGTCCCTGGTTTTGCTGCTCACTTTAGGTTATAGGTAGATGCTACAAGTGCTTTAAGTTGAAAATCCAGTTTCATTATAATGAAAAAACAAAGCCTCAATCCTTTGTGATCGTCAAAACTTCTCATCTGACTTAGCTTTAAATATCCTCACCTCCTTGAACTAGGATCTGATGCTGGGAAAGGCAGGGGTGGTCTCCCTGCTCTCCATCTGGAAGCACAGGATCCAGGACTTTCAGTTCTAAAACCTGAGAAACTGCAGACAAACCAGAGCTAGTGAGTCATCCCAGCTTGCTGTGTCCCTGAGCATCTCCTGCCTGGGCTCGCTGCTGATTCCCAGGCCTGCTGGGAAGAAGTGGAAGAAGCACTGAGTTTGAGGGTGCAGGAGAGTTCTTACCTGCCCTGGCAGCATCGTGTGCTGCATGCCTGCTCTGTTCCCAGCCAGTGGCTAGAGCTGGCTTCCAGGTAAGCGTTCCAGCTCCCAGTCCCTCTGTCCTCCACCAGAGTCCTTTCTGTCCCGGTCCTCTCCTGCCAGTGCTGCTGCATTCCTCCAACAAGCAGTACACCTCCAACCTCTATCTCCTCACCAGGGGCAGCCTCCTTAGGCAGAACCCAAACGACTCTCTGGGTCTCCCTGGTGAGACCTCGGGCACTCCTGAGAAAGTAGCTGATACCAGCCACAAGAACTCTCCTGGCTCTACTGCCAAGACAGTGAGCCCTCCTTGCCACTGGATTTCCTCTGGGGAGAGCGGCCCCGGGCTTACAGTCACACTCTAGACTACAGTTTGCTTGAGTTATCTTGGTTCCATGTCTGAATCCCAACCTCATGGGAGAAATGTAAGAACTCTCCAAGGGATACCTTGAATGTCCCCTCCCTAGGCTTGGAATTGGAAGGGGGAACCTCCTCCTGTTCCCTGAGGGAGAGGCAATGGGTCTCACAGCACACTTCCCCCAAAGAACTCCCCATGCAGCAACCTCCTGTGTATATGCCGATCTCCCTGCAGTTTCCAAGAGTGGTGGACCTAGGCTCTTCCATTGTCTTGGTACATTCAAGACATACGTGTGTATGTATATGTGTGTGTACCCCACTCACTTTGGGTCTATCTGTTAGATTGATGCCTCAGTGGAAATGTAGGCAGGGAAAGCACCATTCTAACATCCTGCCCAGAGGAACAAACATAACCTTTCCAGTGGTTGCTTGTGGAGAGTGGAGCTGATGACAAGGGAAGGGACATTTACTTTTCATTTTATAATCTTATATAAAGTACGTATGTGTGTATATGTACACAGATACTCAGGCACATATATACATGTATACAGGTACATATATGTATATGTGTACTTACAATGTGCATATCCACATCTATATATCTATATATATATAGAAATATATAACTTGCCACAAACATTTGTCACTTTTTTAAGTAAAAAAAAAAAAGACACAGATGTGATTGTGTAAGAAAAATAGGGGAGGAATAGTCTAAATGCAATAATGGCTTTCTAATTGTATTTAGGCTACGTGACAACTAGCCGTAATTAAAATGGAAGCTTTTTTTCCACTGTTGAAAAAATGATTAATTAAAAATTTCATTCATTTGGGGCGCCTGGGTGGCTTGGTAGGTTAAGCGTCCAACTTCAGCTCAGGTCATGATCTCAGGGTTCTCGAGTTCGAGCCCCGCGTCAGACTCTGGGCTGACAGCTAGCTCAGAGCCTGGAGCCTGTCTTCAGATTCTGTGTCTCCCTCTCTCTCTGACCCTCCCCTGCTCGCACTATCTCTCTCTCTCTCTCAAAAACAAATAAAAACATTAAAAAAAATTAAAAAACATTTCATTCATTATTCCTACAAAAAGCACATTCAAGCTTAAACAAATTAGAAGAAACAAAATTCACTCTGAAAACATTTCCTCCAGGTTCTGTCTCCTCGGGCTATTTAGTGGAGACCAGAAGATGCTTTGGAGCCCGTGGCTGTGGGGAGTGAACTCTCAGGTTTCCAATTTGCACTGGTGCTAGATTGAATGGAATTCTGCAGCCATCACTCTGATGTGTGGGACTGCGCAGAGGCCTGTTCCGTTCTATTTCTGCAGATGTGTTTGATGAGCAGGCCCTCTGTTAACCGTCTTTGGGACTGAACTGTCATGTCTCAGAGATTTGCTTCTTTCGAGCTGTCTTATTATTGCCTCATAAACCATAAGTGAATAGTTCATTGCCAAAACCCACACTTGAAACACTCACCTGTCAACAGTATAATTCTCCTCATACTTTTTACTTCAACTTTCTCTGATTCGAGAAACTTGTAGAAACCCAGACCCTCCTGTTGGCTCTGAGTAGTCTTCCGCTGAAGCCAGCGAATCTGAATTATTGGCTAGAAATGCTCCAGGTTTCTGGGTGCCCTGTAGTATGCAGGGAAGGTTATGCCCGCCACCCCTGGGAATAACTCCAAGAAAGTCAGGCGTTACTGGAATTGTTGAGGGGTCAAAATGCTGTCATTAGAACCAGTAGGCCCAATGTCTGTCAGGAGACTTTCCAGTTAAATCCTGCATCTTCCAAATGTTTGCTTTATGTCCCAGAATGGTACAAACTCCAAGAACATAACACGAAGAATTGAAAATATTATAGAGGTCTAGAAGGTTCAAGATTCAAACATGTATCCTATGTCAAAGAAATTAAGGCATCCAGAATTTCATAGGAATTAAGAAATTCAACTATAGAAGCAGTATGAGTGTCTGTGTGTATGTGTGTGCACGCGCGCTTTGACCTTCAAATCCATATTTCTCACCAAGATATCTACGGTCCGACACTGTTTCCCTCCCTGAGTCCCTGCTCCCCTAACCTGTAGCTTCACCTTTTACTCTGTGCTCCAGCCCTTCAAACTTCATTCTGTTCTTCTGGAGAATTTCTTCCAAGTGTCTGGGCTCATCTTATATGCTCTGCTCCTGCCCTCTTCCCTTAAGTTCTTGTCCTGGCCACCTTCCACGCATCTTTTCTGTCTCACCGTACTTACCACTTACATAGGAAGGCTCAGGCCCTCCTGCTACCCTTTCTGTGCTCTGGGAAGCTGCCCCTGCCTAGAACAGCCCTCAGCACCTGCATCCCTGCAGTTACACCCAGGTGAGGGCAGCGAGCCCATTGGCCCTGCTCTGAGCTGTGCCCACAACATCTGGCACAGCCTAACACATGACAGTAAGTGCTCAAAGCTATTGATTGAATAATCAAAGAAAAAAGAACACGGAGAATGAATATACTTTTCTAAATTAGCAAGGTGGATGGCGGATAATTTTTTTCCATTTTTTCATAATACAAAAATAAATGTAATAAATAAAAAGTAATTTAAAAAGAGTAGTCATACCATATTAACAAGATAATCTTCATTGTTCTTACTCCTTTTAAGTTTTGTCCATATATCTGTCTTACATAGTTCTGTTTTTATTATTATTAAAATAATAGTATATAAACAAATTGCATTTTTCTACATAGTGTTCATGCTTATAAATTTGTTGGCTGTGTAATGTATTGAGTTGATACATTATACTTTCTCTAAAATTGCATCTTGGCCTTTTGACTGACATCAAGTATGTACTTTCTCTAACGATGCTCTTAATTTTGTGGTTGTATCAGTTATAGTGAATTCTCTAAACTCAATGAGGTACAGACATGAACAGTTTCTTGTTTTCTTCCAGTCACAGCCTCAGTTTCCCTGTCCTTCAGTGACATCTTGGGATGATCCCACAATTTTAGAGTAATATATCATTATTATTTTTTAATTGAAGTATAACATAAAGTGTTATATTAGTTTCAGGTGTACAATATAATAATTTAATAATTCTATACATTGAATACTCAGTGCTCATCACAGTAAGCATACTCTGAATCTCTTTTATCTATTTCACCCATCCCTACCTGTCTGGCAACCTGCAGTTTGTTCTTTGTATTTAAGAGTCTGTTTTTTTGTTTGTCTCATTTTCTTTTTGTTTATTTGTTTTGTTTCTTAAATTCCCATGTGAGTGAAATCATATGGTATTTATAATTGGCATTATACCTTTTAGGTCCATGCATGTTGTTGCAAATGGAAAGATCTCATTCTCTTTTATGGCTGAATAATATTACATTGCATATATATAACCATATCTTTTTTATTCATCTATTGAAAGACACTTCAATTACTTCCATATCTTGACTATTGTAAATAATGCTGCAATAAACATAAAGGTACATGTATCTTTTTGAAGTAATGTTTGTTTTCTTTGGGTAAATACCCAGTAGTAGAATTATTGGATCATATGGTAGTTCTATTTTTAATTTTTTGAAGAACCTCCATTCTGTTTTCTACAGTGGTTCCACCACTTTGCATTCCTACCAACAGTGCGCAAAGGTGCCTTTTTCCACATCCTACCAACAATTATTATTTCTTGTCTTCTTAACTCTAGCTATTCTGACAGGTGTAAGGTGATATCTCATTGTAGTTTTGATTTTCATTTCCTTGATGATTAGTGATGTTGAGCATCTTTTCACGTGTCTTCCGGCCATTTTTATGTCTTCTTTAGAAAAATGTCTATTCAAGTCCTCTGCCCATTTTTAATTAGATTATTTGTGTTTTGTGAGTGTTGAGTTGTATAAGTTCTTTATATTTTTTGGATATTATCCCCTTATCAGATATATCATTTGCAAATATCTTTTCCCATTCAGTAGGTTTTCCTTTTGTTTTCTTTTATGGTTTCCTTTGCTTTGCAAAAGCTTTTCATTTTGATGTTGTCCTAATAGTTTAATTTTGCTTTTATTTCCCTTCCTCAGGGAACATATCTAGAAAAATGTTGCTATGGCAACATAAATGTAAATGTAAACAATTACTGTCTATGTTTTCTTCCAGGAGTCTTATGGTTTTAAATTTCACATTTAAGTCTTTAACCCATATTGAGTATATGTATGGTATAAGTTTGAGTATGTGTATGGTGTAAGAAAGTGGTCCAGTTTCATTCGTTTGTATATAGCTGTTCAGTTTTCCCAGAACCATTTGTTGAAGTGACTGTCTTTCCTCCGTTGTGTATTCTTGCCTCCTTTGTCATAGATTAATTAACCATAGAAGTGTGGGTTTATTTCTGGGATCTCTATTCTGTTCTACTGATCTATGTGTCTATTTTTGTGACAGTACCATACTGTTTTGATTACTACAGGTTTATAATACATTTTGAAACCTGGGATTATGATACCTCTAGCCTTGTTTTTCTTTCTCATGATTTATTTGGCTATTAAGACCTTTTTGTGGTTCCATATAAATTTTAGTATTAGTCTAGTTGTGTGAAAAGTGTTGTTGACATTTTGGTAGAGATTTCATTGAATCTGTAGGCTTGGGTGGTATGGACATTTTAACAATATTGATTCTTCCAATCCATGAGCAAGGAATATCTTTCCATTTGTTTGTATCACCTTCAATTTCTTCCATCAGTGTTTTATGATTTTTGGAGTATGGATATTTAACCTCCTTAGTTAAATATTATAAAATATTTCTAGATATTTTATTTTTTGTGCAATTGTCATTTCTCATTATTGAAAAGTTCTCTCTGATTCAGTTGTAAACCCAATCACATCTCTCCTTCTTTTCCTCTCTGATTGTATCATGACCTCAGAACCTGTCATGGGTCAAGGATGTGTTTTTTTTTCACACCTTCTACCCTCCCAGGAGGGTTGGGTGGGGAGCAGAGGCTTGGAGAGAGGGAGTAAGCTATACTACATACCAGCCAGTGGTGGGCAGTGGCCTCGATTCTGGGGCTCTGCTGACATAATCTCCATAATCTCCTTGTGTCATGTGAGTTTTTCTCAGAGTGTGTTTTGCTTCACTCTGAGATCCTTCTGTCATTCTCTTAGGGAAAAATGTACTCTTCTCAAGACATGGCATTGGCTTACAATCCCCTGTATCATCTCATTTGGCTACTGGGCACTGCAATCCCTGCCTCTCCCTCATCCCTCGGCAACTTCACATGGAGCCATTTTCTCTTCTATACCCTCCAAGGGCCACAGGGGACTGTGGGGTGACTTCAACATGTTACATCCTGATCCTTTCTCACTGTTGTATGAGCTGTTCCAGCAGATCCCACCCTCAGAGATCTCCAGCCAAGATACTGTCCCCAAAGTGGGGACTGACATCCTCATTGTGAACACTCACATCTAGTGACCTCTTCCTTTTCCCTTCTCTGGATAGTCTGCTGATAACCAGGGTGGTGGGGTGATGGTTTGGGTAGCATCATTTAGCATCTGGCTTTAATTGTTTTCTGATCACTTAAAAATGTTAAGGGATGGTTATTTTATTATTTGATTGTGGTGATGGTTTCAGGGATGTATGCTTATGTCAAAACTCATCAAATTGTGCACTTTATATGCAGTTTATTATATGTCAGTGAGACTTTGATAAAGCCATTAAAAATATTAGGGAACTTGCTACCAGTTTGTCTCCTTCAACATTTTGTACAGTATTGTAGATAATGCTCTGTGAACATCATCACGTATATAAATGTTTTTATTCTGATGTTTCCTTAAGATAAATTCCTAGGAGTTGGATAACCATTTTTATAGCTCTCCATACATATTGGTATATTGCTTTTTCAAAGAATTGTGTCAATTTCCAATGTAGCCACAAGTAGGAACATACTAATTTAATAGCAGCCTTAAACTTGAGTGTTATTTAAAAAATGTTCCCAGATAAAAAATGGTACATTAATTTTTATTTTTTAGCTTATCATCAAGGATAACACATGTGTGTATATTTGGCCAATTTGTATTTCCTCTTATGAGGACTGCCTGTTCTTATTCTTTATTTACCTACTGATGTTTTGATGTTCTGTTATTTTGATTTTTGTAGATGTTGTCATAACATATTTGTGAAGTAGAACAATTTTTTTTCTTCCCAAAGCAGGATTTATTTCCATGGTTAGACTATGAGAACAAACTGACTAGGGTAATTGAGACTTGAGTGTCGGTTGTTGAGGTTTGTCAACTGCCTTTCCTGGTTTCTGGAATAAGGCTTTACCCTCTGTATGGGCAAATTCAGTTGATTTTTCCTTGCAACCCTCTCTGCCATAGGCACACATTCTCCTTGATTGTTAACATCTTTTTCTAAGTTTTCTGAAGCTAATCTTTTAAAGCTGTATGTTTCCTTTTAGGATAGTGATTTTAAACTGGGACAGTAGTAAATACAGGAAGTGGGAAGGGGGTGGTGGTGGCAAATGTAATTTAAAAAAAGATTTATGGGAAAAATTCAACTTCCCTGTCAAGGCAGTTATAAAGTTTTATTTATAGTATTTTGAAATTTCAAATAGTGTAAAAGATTTATGTACACAAATAGTGTACCTAAGATTTTTATACTTATCAAAACAGAGCAGAGCCTATAAAAGATTCAGAAACTCTGCTCTGTATTTCTTTTCGAGATGGTGGTTTAAGTTCATGTTTTAAACTACTCCACAAAAATGATACATTTTAACACACACACACACACACACACACACACATTCCAGATATATTCCATGTTCAAAAACAAGCTATCTATGTAGACAAATCAAAATGAAAGTATCAGTCGTAAGTAGGGGTTGAGGTGACAGACAAATAGGTTCTGAATCTAGACATACCCAGCATGGGTCTGAACCTGAGTTTCTGTGGGGTAGATAGGACCAAGAGCACCCCATGTGCAGATGGATGGCAGTCAGTCTCACAGAGTGATCGCAGGGGCAGGGCGGTATGTTTCAACCATGAAAGGATTATTGCCTGAGCCATACCTTCTATATATTTCATTTAATATTGATATTTAAAGGAAGATTTTTGTTTGTTTAAAAGAGTAAATACAATTAAAGCTGTGTAGCTATGGTGGCTAGAAGAAGCAGAGAAGACAGTGAAGGCTGACTCTATGTTGGGACATCTGCTGATTCAATGGCTAAATCTATGATATTGCCCCGGAATGGAAGCTCTCAGCTGCTGGCATAAGACTTGTCCTCAAGTATGAAATCCAGGAGCTGGGTGGGAGCCCTGAAAAACCACTGGAATTAAGGGAGTGAATGAAGAGAAAATATAATATGCTATCTTCTTAATGAAAACAACAAGGCATGGGAGTGCCTGGGTGGCTCAGTCAGTTAAGCATCCAACTCTTGATTTTGGCTCAGGTCATCATCTCACAGTTTGTGAGTTTGAGCCCTGCTGTCAGCGCAGAACCTGCTTGGGATTCTGTTCCCCTCTCTCTCTGTTCCTCCCCTACTTGCTCTCTCTCTCTCTCTCTCACGGTAAATAAAAACAAAACAAAAAAATAAAAGAAAATAACAAAGCACATTAAAAACCTGCTCTACAAAACCTGGCCGATGATAAAAAATTAGAAGAATAAATTTTTGATGAAACAAAAGTAATTAAACAGTCCCAAATGACTTTAAAATAATGTTTCAGTTATTCAGAAATAAAGGAAGAGGGGCACCTGGGTGGCTTAGTCGGTTGAGCAGCCGACTCTTGATTTTGGCTCAGGTCATGATCCTAGGGTCATGGGATCAAGCCCTGCAATGGGATTCATTCATTCATATTCATTCTCTCTCTCTCTCTCTCCCTCTCTCTCTCTCTCCTCTGCCTCTCCCCTGCTTTCTCTCTCTCTAAAAAAAAACAAGAAGAAAGAAAAAAGGAATAATAACCATAAAAGTTTTATGAAGTAAAACTTGCAACAATGAATCAAGGAGAAATGAATATTTTTAAAAGACTAATTTAGGGGCACCTGGGTGGCTCAGTTGGTTAAGCATCCGGCTTCAGCTCAGGTCATGATCTCATGGTCCATGGGTTCGAGGCCCGTACCGGGTTCTGTGCTGACAGCTCAGAGCCTGGAGCCTGCTTCGGATTCTGTGTCTCCCTTTCTCTTTCTGCCTCTCCCCTGATCACACTGTCTCTCTCTGTCTCTCAAAAATAAATAAATGTTAAAAAATAAAATAAATAAACATTAAAAATTTTTTGAAAAAACTAGTATGAGGAATTTACCTATAAAGAACAGAGAAATAGAGAAAAATATTAAAGAAATGTTATGTGGAATAGAAGATGGGTTGCAAGGCTCCACATTGGTTTCCTCCCACCTCCAAATATATCCCACCATGAATCCTTGTTGAGCTACTTAAGGATGTACTACACACACACACACACACACACACACACAAAAGGAAACCCAGAATAAAGAAATGGGATGCCATAGACAGTAGTGAGCAAAATGAGAGGTAAAAATATATTGGTAAATCAAATTAAATACAGTTTAAAAATAACATTTTAATTTGTTTAAAAATGATTGAAGTACAATTTAAACAGTAAATACAAAGAGGATGAAAAGGATAGGATACAATGGGTAATGCACACAAAGTTCATTACCTTGTTTGGAAGGATAGAGACATTGAATTACTTTAGACTTTTAAAGATAATACATAGTTTAATATTTGTTAAAATAATTATTAAAGGAAATGAAATGTGTAGCTTCTAAACCATTAGAGAAGGAAAAGAAAGACAGGCAATTTTATCAATCCAAGAGAAGGAATGAAAGGGAACAAAAAAGGAGGAGGAAGATGGTACACTGAATATATAGACAACAGAAATCAATCCAGGTATATCAATTATCACAATAATTGTTAATGGCATAAACACAAACTTTCTAAAGAAAAAGACAATTAGATTTGATTAAAACAAACAAGTGCTGTTTATAAAACACACAACTAAAACAAAACTACAGAGAACAGTTGAAAAAAAATAGACAAAGACTTAACAGTAAATACTACAAATAGAATATTGGTTTAATAATATTAATATTAAACAGTAGCATTAAAGCCAAAAGCAAAAATATTGATAAAGAAGCACAGTTTACAATTGTGAAAGAACAATTTTCCAGCAAGGTATAAAAGTTGTGAATTTGCATGAGCCTAGCAAAAAAAGTCAATATTTATAACAAAAAATGAACAGAATTTCAAGCAAATATGGACAAATTCATAATTATAGAGGAAGATTTAAATATAACTGCATCAGAAATAAACATACAAAAAACATTTACTAAGATTATATGACTTAAACACAATGAAAAAGCTTCACTGATAAAAATTTAAAACTTTGAATTAACATTCTTTCCAATCATATATGAAACATTTACAAGTTTATTGAAACAAATGTCAATAAATTTAAAAGAGTGTAAGTCGTAGGAAGTATGTTTCCTGACCTGATGGAATTAAATTAGAAAGTAATAATAGAAAAATCTCTGAAAAAGCCCCAAATATTTGGGAACAAAATAGCACACTTTTAATAACTTATGAATAAAAGAAGAAATCTAAAGGGAAATTAGAAACTATTTTAAATTGAATGAAAATTAAAATACAATATATCAAATTTGTAGGATAACAGTGAAGTCATAGCAAGTGAAGTCAAGTGAATTCTTGGAGGAGAATTTGTAGCACACAACATCGTTGTGAGAGAAGAAGAAAGATCTCAGATCAATGATCTCAAATTCAGCCTTAAGAAATGAGAAAAGAAGAACAAATTAGACCTAAAGTAAGTAGAAGAAAGGGAATAAAAAAGAGTAGCAAAGTCAACAAAATGTAGAACAGAACAGCAATGAAACTGAAAGCTAGTTCATTGAGAAGATCAATAAAATGGATAACTCTAGCTATATTAATCAGGGAGAGAAGACACAGATTACTAATATTGAGAATAAAATAAGTGACATGACTCTAGATTCTACAGATATTAAAAGGATAATATTGGAGTATTATGAACAATTTTATGTAAGACTCAAACTAGCAGAGCTTTCTCAAGAAGAAATAGATAACTGGTGGAGGATGACAGAATAGGAAGACCCTAAGCTCACCTCGTCCCATGGATACAACTAGGTAATAGCCACATCAGACCACATAACCCAGAAAATGACCTGAAGAGAGGCAGAATCCACTCTCTACAATTAAATATAGAGAAGAGGACACATCAAAGAGGGCAGGAAGGGCAGATACGTGGTTAGTAGCTAAGTGAATCCATGGGACTATTTGAGAAAGTGAGGGATGCTGCAGGCACAGAGAGGGGAGAGAAACAGATTCTCACAACATGAAGCCTGCACAGGGAAGGTGGGCTGCCATATTTCTCTTTGAAAAGCAGAGGGCTGAGTTTCATCAATTCTTACAATCAGTGGGGCTAAAACCTGGAAATTTAAAAATCAGTAGGCTTATGGGAGAACTAGTGGGGTGAGACGAAACTGAGTCCCTGCCCTTAAGGAGACAGTACAATACTATGCTATATGTTAAGTAACTTGAATTTAAATAAAAACTTGGAAGAAAAAAAAAAGACTATAACAAATAGTCCCGTGAGATACTGCATAGAAGCAGTAGTTTGAAAAATGCCTGGGGTGCCCAGGAGGGAGACTTTGTTACTAATCTCACAGCATGTGCCAGAGGGGCAGAGATTTTTGGGAGACTTCCTCAGGAACAAAGGCAGGCACCATTTATCTGCCCCTACCCCACAGCATAGACACATGGACACCTGTGGGAACCGGAACTATGCCAACACTTCCTAACTTGCTAACAACATACCCTGTCCACACATTCTCCTGTCGACATGCTCCCTCCAGCCATGGCTCAGCTCCAGGTCCCCCCAACCATGACTAGCTTCCCCAAACCTTTCTAACACCATGCATCTGCCCCAAGGCACTTCTGTGGATCCACTCCCTCCAATCAGCCTGCATTCCACAGGTCCCTTCACACTGGCTTAGACCCTGCTGGTATCACACACTCCACACCATTTTCTGTGCTGTCTGGTTTTATTGCATCACTAGCAGATGCCTGGTCTAACTGAAGCCCAAGGGTGGCCCCAGGATGGCCCACTAATAGCATAGAAACCAAAGACTTCCCCCAACAGGCAAGGAAATCCATTGCAGATGACTGAAATGAAGACAAAATTGGCTTGGCCACAATAGCTGGATGCACACAACGTACATAAGAGATACCCTTGAAGTGATCAGTTGTGGTGAGCAGGGAACACTGCACTATAAGACACACAGGACCTCTTCTTCATGAGGCCAATACTTTCAAGAGCAGGAGATGTATCTGACTTTCCTAACACACAGAAACAGACACAGAGAGTTAGACAAAATATGGAGTAGAAGAATAGGTTCCAAATGAAAGGACAGGACAAAATCATAGCAAGAAACCTAAGTGAAACAGAGGTGAGTAATATGCTTGAGAGAGAATTTAAAGTAATGATCATAAACATATTCACTAGACTTGAGAAAAGAATGGAGGACCTCAGTGAGACACTTAACAAAGAGATAGAAAGCATAAAAAGGAGACAATAAAAGATGAAGAACTCAATAAATAGAGTTCTAGAGGGAATAAATTGTAGGTTAGAAGAAACAGAAGAATGGATCAGTGACCTGGAGAACAGAGTAATAAAAGGAATCAAGCTGAACAGCAGAGAGAAAAAATATAATAAAAAGCGAAAATAGACCTAGGGAATTCAGCAACACCATCGAGCAAAATAACATTTACATTACAGGGATCCCAGAAGGAGAAGAGGGGGAGATACGAGGTCAGAAAATTTATTTGAAGAAATAATAGCAGAGAACTTTCTGAATCTGGGGAGGGAAACAGGGCTCCAGATCCAGGAGGCACAGAGAGCACCCAACAAAATTAATCCAAGGATGTCTGCACCAAGACACATAGCAATTTAAATGGCAAAAAGTAGTGATAAAGAAAGAATTTTTAAAGCAACCAGAGAAAACAGTTACATACAAGGAAAACACCATAAGGCTATCAGCTGATTTTTCAGCAGAAATTTTGTAGACCGGAAGGGAGTCACAGGATATGTTCAAAGTGCTGAAAGAAAAAAAAATCTGTAGCCAAGAATATTCTATCCAGCAAAGCTACCATTCAGAATAGAAGGAGATATAGTTTTTCAGACAAACAAAAGTTAAAGCAGTTCATGACAGCAGCCCTACAGTTAATGTTAATGAGACTGCTTGAGAAGAAAGATATAAATAAGAGTAAGAAAAGTAGCAAGCAAAAAAGCAGTAGAAATAAGTATATCTGTAAAAATCAGTCCAGGAACTTACAGAATAAAAGGATGTAAAAGATGACACCATATACCTAAAACATGGGGAGAGGAGGAGTAAAACATGGTTTGAAACTTAAGAGACCATCAACTTAATATAGACTTCTATATGCAGAAGATGTTATATACAAACCTAACGGTAACCACAAATCAAAACCACTTGTAAATATGCAAAAAATAAAGGAAAGGAATCCAAATGTATCACTAAAGAAAGCCGACTTATGGTGAGAGAAGAGAGCAAGGGAAGAAAGGAACAGAGAAGACCCACAAAAACAAACACAAAACAAGTAACAAAAATGGCAGTGAATACCTGCATATCAATAATTACTTTGAATGTAAATGGACTAAATACCCCAATCAAAAGTTATAGGGTGACAGAATGCATAAAAAAAGCAAGAACCATCTACCTGCTGCTTACAAGAAATGCATTTCAGGTGAGTTTCAGATGCATGCAGATTGAAAGTGAAGGGATGAAAAAGCATTTATCATACAAATGGCAGTGAAAAGAAACCCAGGGTAACAATATTTATATCAGAAAAAAAATAGACTGTATAACAAAGACTGTAACAAGAGACAAAGAAGAACAGTATATAATCATGAAGGGAAAAATCCAACAAGAAGACAAAACAATTATAAATATTTATGCACCCAACATGAAAGCACCCAAATACAAAAAACAGCTAGTAACAAACATAAAGGAAGTAATCAATAGTAATACAATAAAAGTAGGGGCTTTAACACACCACTTACATCAATGGACAGATCATCCAAACAGAAAATCAATAAGGAGACTGGCTATGAATAACACATCGGACCAGATGGATCTAACAGATGTATTCAGAGCATTCCATCCTAAAACAGTGGAATACACAATCTTCTCAAGTGCACATGGAACATTCTCCAGAACAGATCACATGTCAGGCCACAAAACAAGTCTCAACATATTCAAAAAGATCAAAGTCATACCATGCATCTTTTCTGATCACAATGCTTTCAAACTAGAAATCAACCACAAGAAAAAATCTGGAAGAGAACAAATTCATGGAAGTTAAATAACATGCTACTAAACAATGAATGAGTCAACAAAGTAGGTTTAGAGGGAACATACCTCAACATAATAAAGGCTATATATGAAAAACCCACAGCTAACATCATACTCAATGGAGAGAAACTGAGAGCTTTCCCCCTAAGATCAGGAACAAAACGAGGATGTCCACTCTCACCACTTTTATTCAACATAGTACTGGAAGTTCTAGCCACAGCAATCAGATAAGAAAAGGAATAAAAGGTATCTAAATTGGTAAGGAAGAAGTAAAACTTTCAGCATGTGCATAGCACATAATGGTATATATAGAAAACCCGAAAGGCTCGACAAAAAAAACTGCTAGAACTGATGAACAAATTCAGTAATATTTCAGGATACAAAATCAATATACAGAAATCTTGCATTTTTATACACTAATAATGAAGTAGAAAGAAAAGTAACAATCCCATTTACAATTGCACCAAAAATAATAACTTAGCCAAGGAGGTAAAGCACCTGTATTCTGAAAAGTAGAATACTTTGATGAAAGAAATTAAAGATGACACAAACAAATGGAAAGATATTCTACACTCATGGATTAGAATAACAAATGTTGTTAAAATGTTCATACTACCTAAAGCAATCTACAAATTTAACACAATCCCTATCAAAATACCACCAGCATGTTTCACAGAGCTAGAGCAAAGAATCTTTAAATTTTTATGGAACCACAAAGACCTCGGATAGCCAAAGCAGTCTTGAAAAAGAAGAACAAAATTGGAGATTTTAGAATCCCAGGTTTCAAGATATGATTACCATAAATCTGTAGTAATCATAACAAAATGGTACTAGCACAAAAATAGACACATAGATCAATGAGACAGAATAGAGAGCCCAGAAATAAACCCATGATGATAGAGTCAATTAATCTTTGACAAAAGAGGTAAGATTATGCAATGGGAAAAAGACAGTCTTTTCAACAAATGGTGTTGGGAAATTGGTCAACTACATGTAAAAGAATTAAACTGTACTACTTCCTCACACCAGACAAAAATAAACTCAAAATGGATTAAAGACCTAAATTTGAGACCTGAAACTGTAAAAATCCTAGGAGATAGAACAGGTAGTAATATCTCTGACATTGGTTGTACCAGTATTTTTCTAGGTACGTTTCCTGAGGAAAGAGAAATAAAAGCAAAAATAAGCTTTTGGAACTATATCAAATTAAATGCTTCTGCGCAGGAAGAGAACCAATCAACAAAACTAAAGGACAGCCTACTGAATGGGAAAAGATACTTGCAAATGACATATCTGATAAAGGGTTAGTATGCAAAATATATAAAGAACTTATACAACTTAACACCAAAAAATGAATAGTCCAATTCAAAAATGGGCAGAAGACATGAACAGACACTTCTCCAAAGAAGACATACAGATGGCCAACAGACATACAAAATGATGCTGAATATCACTCATCATTAGGGAAATGCAAATCAAAACCACAATGAGATATCACCTCACACCTGTCAGAATGGCTAAAATAAAAAACACAAGAAATAGGAAGTGTTGGTGAGGATGTGGAGAAAAAGGAACTCTTGTGTACTGTTGGTGGGAATGAAAACTGATGCAGCCACTATGGAAAACAGTATGTAGGTTCCTCAAAAAGTTAAAAATAGAACTACCATATGATCCAGTAATTCCACTACTGGGAATTTACTCAAAGGAAACAAAAACACTATTTCAAAAAGATACACGTACTCCTATGTTTATTGCAGCATTATTTCCAATAGCCAAATTATGGAAGCAGCCCAAGTGTCCATCTAGAGTTAAATGGATAAATAAGATGGGGAGATCTATATCTATATCTGTATCTATATCTGTATCTGTATCTCTGTCTCTATCTATATATCTATAACTCAGCCGTAAAAAAGAATACATTTGTCTTAAGCATTGAGTAATGCAGAGAATTGCATAGAATTGTTGAATGTGATGTAAAGAACATAGGAGCAAAAATTCTAAAACACAAACAGCAATTAGAATACCAATTTGTGAGAAGTGTAATATATCAAGATCAAGGGAAGGTTTGTTTCATGAATGCAGTGCCTGTCAACGAGGTAAGAAATGAAGCAAAAGGCATCTACATGGATAGGAACTAGCAAAACTCTTCATTCACAGACATGATTGCTGATGTAAAAATGCTTGGAATCTACAAAAAAGTTACTAGAACTAATAAGCAAGTGTATTAAACTGCAGGATACATGATCAATATACAAAAATCAATTTTTCTGTCTAGATACTAGCAACGAGCAATCTGAAATCCAAATTAAAAAAACAATACCCTTTACAGTTGCATCAAAAACTGGAGTGCTTGGGTTGCTCAGTAGGTTAAGTGTCTGACTCTTGATCTCAGCTCAGGTCTTGATCTCCAGGTCATGAGTTCAGACCATGTGTTGGGCACCATGCTGGGCATGAAGCATACTTAAAACAACGACAACAACAGTACCAAATACTTAGAAATCTTTTAAGAGATATGCAGACATGTACAATGAAAACTAGAAAATATTGCTGAGTGAAGCTAAAGTAGAACCAAAAAAAGGAGACATACTCTGTTCAGAGGTGAGAAGAGTCAATATTGTTAAGGTGTCAGTTATTCCTAAATGGATCCCTAGATTCAATGCGATCCCAATAAAAATACAGCAGATTTCAACAATTTAGTAGCATCTTCTACAAATTAAGAAAATACAAACAACACTATAACAGTTGGCAATTGATAAAATATATAATGGGAGATCATACACACACACACACACACACACACACACACACACACACTTGTGATTCCATATTTGTAAATTCACCTATTTGTTAAAATTTTTTTGTAATCCCCCAAATCACCACCCCCAGCACTTTCATGGTCATTCAGGGATGTATGCAGAACAGCAAAAATTTTGAGTCACTCAAAGCACATGTTTCCGACTGAGGCAGAACAGCTCGTTTCAGTTCTCATACTGTCAGTAAGTGTCCTTTTCATGGTCTAGTTACTGCCATGTTTTGCACATTTTTTTGTGCTTTTTGTTCATGATTTCATGTTTAAAATGGCCCCAAGAGTAGTCTAAAGTGCTTTCTAGTGTTCCTAAGTATTCCTAAAGGCAAAAATTCTCTGATATGCTTTATGGAGTGTTCAGGGATAAGGCATAGTGTTGTTGGCCGGTTCAAGGTTAATGAATCCACAATATATGTTACATAAGGTGTCTTTAAACAGAAACATATACAATACAAAATTCTTTATTGATTGGTGATGAAAATGTTGTGACCAGAGGCACACAAGAAACGGACCCTGTATTTCTCTAGGTAGCAGTGGTGTTTAGTATTTGATAATTCAGCATTTGCAGTATCTTTATAGCTGTGGCTACTATCAGTAATGAGAATGAACTATGTGTGTATGTATGCACCCACACACATACTATGTATACACAGCAAACATATAAAAATATACTTAAACTCACTGAATCTGGAAAGGCAGAATATAGAAATATTTCATGCTTATCAGAGTGGCAAACATTTTATACTCTGACAAACTGTTTTCAAGATGTGAGGAAATAGGAACTTTCGTGCACTTCAGTGATAGTTTAAATTGGTAAAAACACTTCAGAGAGCAATTTCACAAAATCTAATCAAGTTGAAAACTTACATTTCCTTTGGCTCAGCAATTGTACTTTTCAGTACAGAGCTCAGAAAAACTCGTATGTGTGATACGGGTTTGAATACTTCTAGTAGACTAATATCTATTTTAATTAGGATATGGTAAGAACTTCAGTGTGTATTCTAGACTGCTAAAGTCATTGGTATTTTCTTTTTTTTTAAAGTTTATTTATTAGAGAGAGAGAGAGAGGGAGGGAGGGAGACGGAGAGGGAGAGGGAATATCCCAAGCAGGCTCCATGCTGTCAGCAAAGAGCCTGACTCGGGGCTTGATCCCATGAAGATGAGAGCATGATCTGAGCTGAAATCAAGAGTCAGACACCCAACCGACTGAGCCACCCAGGCGCCCCTCATTGGTGTTTTCTAATACGACATTGAAGTCAAAGTGCAGCAATGCTTCTGGGGAATCATCCCATGGAAGGTTGCATGTACATATGTGTAAACCCATGTTATTAATATGGTACAGCAGTTCTGATTATGTCCTAATTTCAGTTTCAATTTCGTATAGTAAATTCATCATATGAACCCTTTCTGATACTTCTAATCTGCCTTGGGGAGAGTCCTGGGGCTAACGTATCTATTAGATTCTTGGCTTACAGAAAGGTTGATTTAAAGTGTGACTTTTGAGTTAACATATACATTTAAATATATAATACAAACTAAATAATATGTCTAACATATATGCCAAATATAATGATTAATAATAAACATGAACATTCACATTTTACACCTAGCTTAAGAAACAGAGCACTAGCAATTCCTGTGAAGCCCCCTGTGTATTATACTTTGTCCATCACCCTTGTTCCCCAACCTGGGAGAAAATCACTGTCTTGATATTTTTTTAAATGTTTATTTATTTTTGAAAGGAGAGGGAGAGAGACAGACAGAGAGAGGGCACGAGTGGCGAAGGGAGAGAGAGAGAGAGGGAGACACAGAATCTGAAGCAGACTCCAGGCTTTGAGCTGTCGACAAAGAGCCTGACACTGGGCTCAAACTCATAAAACATGAGATAATGACCTGAGCTGAAGTCAGATGCTTAACCAACTGAGCCAGCTAGGTGACCCCCGTCTTGATATTTGTGGAAATATTTCAAACTATTGATTTAATTACTTTAATGGTCATAGACTTATTTAAGTTTTATTTTTCTTCTTGGATCAGATTTAGTAAGATATATTCTAGGAATTTGTCCATTTCATCTGTTTTCACTTTTATTGACAAAAGGATTTTTATAATTTCCTCTCATAAGCTTTTAAACAGCTATAGCATCCTTCATTTCTTCTATTATTTCTTAATCTGTATTGCCTGGGGGTTGTCTGTTTTATTAGTTTTTTCAAAAGCCCTAACTTTTTTTTTTGACATGTACAATTTTTATTTGTATAATAATTTTCATTTTAATTTTTCCTTCAATCCAAGAATTATTTAGAAGTATGATTTCAAATTTCCAAGCCCATGGGCTTTTGTGGATATTTTTTAATTATTGATTTTCAACCTCACATTATCCTAAGGATATCAGTACTTTCAAATATCTCAATACTTGTTTTATGGACTACTAGGAGATTTTTATAAATGTTTATAAGTGTCTCAATGTCTGGAAAGAATGTGAATTCTCTTATTGTTGGGTGTAATTTGAAGTATGTGCCACAAAATAAGTGTTCATTATATGTGTCAAATCTTGGATATACTTAGTTGAATTTTTGTCTGCATAATTCATCAACATTTGTGAGAGGTCTGTCAAAATTCTTCACTATATTGGTTGACATATTAATTTTTCTTTATAAATTTGGAAACTTTTATCTCTGAATATTGAAGCTATATGTTTTTCTAAAATAGTAGTCCTTATTTTTTTAAAGAAGTTTCAGCTTTACAGAAAATTGAGCAGATAATACAGAGAGTTCTAGTATACCCTCTCTCTCTTCCTACTCTGCTCACAGTTTCCCTTATTATTAATATCTTGCATTAGAGTGGTACGTTTGTTATAATTAATGAACCAATATTCGTTCATTATACTAACTAAATTCCATAGTTTAAAGCCCAAAGTTTAGGGGTCACCCACCGTCTATGGGTTCTATGGATTTTGACAAATGTATAATGTCATTTATGTACCATTGTGGTATCATACATAATAGCTTCACTGGTCTGAAAATCCTCTGTGCTACATATATTCATTCCCCTCTCCCCAAATTCCTAGCAACCACTGATTTTCTTGGTCTATTGCCCAGAGACACAGGACCAACCAAGACCACTGAAACCGAATTAAGGGAGTCTTTATTACCGGCCGTGACTGCACAGAGTTAACACAGAACTTTTTAAATGTGCAGCCTTGGAAAAGACCTAGATGTCCATGGAAGTGCACTTTGCTCCTTGACCTTGAAGGTGGGAGGAGGAGCCAATGTGCCCGAGGCATTGAAGATGGTACAGGAACCAGCTATGTAGACCACACCCAAGTTGGTGCAGAAACAGGAGAAGGAGGGGAAGGCAGAAGAGGCAAGGTGACAGCAGGAGGCATTGAAGGAAAACCTGATTTAAAATCTTAGCTCAGAGGAGTAGGAGCCATGTTTCTTCCAACAAAGTGGAAATATGGAGTCCACATCAGGCCAGAAAAGACTGGGAATTTCCCCCAGGGTGGTTCCCTGATTTTTTCTGTATGTTTAAGTGAAGTTTCTCTAGCCCAGATAGGGAATGCCCAATTTTTCTGGCTGTAGTCATTGGCTGTTGTTTTCAAATTGTCCCTATCCTTCAGGGGAGGCCCCCTATCCTGTCCTTTTTCTTCTATGTCGTCAGGAATATTATCTTTGGAAGGGACAGGGAAAGTTAAATCTTCCTTGGTAGGTGCTGTTGCTTCTGGGGTTTTAGCTAATTTATCTGCCTCTAGCTGGGGGGTCCAAAGCTTTTTTTATGAGGTTCCACAGTGGCTGCCATGCATTATAAGCACATTCTGTTACCTGTTGTAAGGTATCCTCATCAAGATACATTTGAGCCTGAGCTGTATCGGAATCACCGTCTCCTAATAGTTTGTCAATAGTTATGTTCCTCTTATTTGATATTTTATTGATTGCTGCTCTCTTCCTGGCCAGATCATCATATTCTGCTTTCCATAGCAGATACTGGCCTCCTTTTGTAACCTGAGTCCAATCATAAGGTGTCATCCAATGGGATGCTAAGGACTCTAATAATGTAAGTATATAGGGTGCAAGTGACCCATACTCCGTACGTGCTGTTTTTAATGCCTTAATGATTTTATATGGGAGAGGTTCCCAGGAAGATTCTTCATCAAACTCTCCTTTGAATACTCAAGGAAGCATCGAACAAATTCCAAGTCTCTTTCTTTTTTTGCTTCCCTAATGGCAGCCTAAAGGCCGGCCCCTTTTGGAAATGGCAAGGGGAGGAGTGGCCCAGTTAAAAGGAAAGGCCCAGAGACCAGAGGGAAAGCCCCAGGTGTTTGAACGGGGAATGCCAAATTGTTAGGGGTCAGATTTGAAGCTTTCATTGTGGACAAATTAGGGACAGCCCCGGAGTCCAATTTAGTCTCATTTGGGGGGGTGGGGGGCTGTGGGCTTAAAAATAGCTCCAGATCTGTCTCCTGTGGGATTTAAAGCTTCTTTTATAAGAGTCCACAAGGAAATGGCCTCAGTGGACATCTTTTGGGGCCCCAGAGAGGCATAACATTGTTTGATCTCATCTCCTACCTTATTCCAAGTTTCTACATTAACAGTTCCTTCCTCTGGGAACCATGGACATTGCTCTTGTACAAGATGTAAAAAACGCACAACTTGCTGGGGCAATACTTTGACCCCTTCTTTGAAAGCAGGTTATGAATAATGTCTATAAAGAGTCCTCTTTCTTTAGATTCCTTATGGACCATAGTTTCTCAGAATTTGCGTTCTTTGACTCTTCACCAACTGGCCCTACCTATCTTATGCAGGGGGGTCCTAGGCATCCTCGGGTGAAATCCTAACCATCCCAACCAATGCTACCAACAATGAGAGTGTAATAAAAGAGAGATTACCTTTAGGTCCCTGTCCCTGTTTGGGTACCACTCGCTGGAGTCCAGCTCCAGCCGATCCAGGGATTCTGAAGGATGGACGGTGTCAGCACGAGAGAGATGAGAGAGCCACAGTTTTCTTTCTGATCATCTGGCAGGCATCTCTCTTCTGTCTGATTCTCTAGCTTTATTTATAGTGAAAGGTACAAGGAGCAGAAAGAGCAGCATGTGTTTAGTAAATGATTTCTCATAGATAATTTTTTCAGCAATATGGATTCTGCAGAAGTTACAATTCTAATCTTAGCAGTAATGATTGTCATAAAAAAAAACTTAGCTACAGGCACTCATGCTATTATATGGGAAGGGCAGGTATTTTTTAAGCGTACATTTTATCCATAGGATGCATAAGACCAAGATATCCAAAACCTCCGGTATGGCCCTAAGAAAGCGACCTTTAACCATGAGGCAAACAGCATTGTTTAGTAAGGGTCAGTTTTTTATGAGTAAGGGTCATTAGGCTGTTTATAGCTCTAAGAGAAAGTTCCTAGAAAAACAGGATCCCCAGGAGACACAATATCTACCCTCATGGCCACAAGGACAGATGATGTATACTTTGCATAAGTTGCAGGACTGACTTTTGCAACATTTACCCTAGCCCAGGAGGTATTAAGTTTACTAGTTAATTATAAGGTTTTTTCAGGGCAGAATGGAATGTAGGGGTAGACCTAGCGATAACCTTATACACTAGTCTTCTTGAATTACTGGGTTGTCCCTGACCAGGTGCAATCACTGCCCAGAGGCCAGAACGAGAGGACAGCTTGCTCTTGATTTTAATCGGCAAGGCACTCCGAGGTCTGGTTCGCAAGCAGAAACGATAGTTACAAGAGGGTAGATATTGGTCGCTGCCTGGCGGCAAGAGACCTTGCAAACTTGCCGTACCCTCACCAGGAATTTTCATTCAACTGGTGAGTTCCGGATGGCTCTCAACATTCTATTTCTTTAGTTTTACCTATTATAAAATGTTACATATTTATGTGTTTTTTTAAGATTTTATTTTTAAATAATCTTCACACCCAACGTGGGGATTGAACTCACAACCCTAAGATCAGAAGCTGCATGATCTATCAACTGAGCCAGCCGGGTGCTCCTAAAATATCATATATTTGGAATCATGCAGCATGAAGTCTTTTCAGATGGGCTTCTTTTACTAAGCAATATGCATTTGAGTATTCTTCATGTCTTTTTGTGGCTCGTGTGGCTTGTGTGGCTTGATAGGTCATTTCTTTTTTCTTTCTTTCCTTTATTTTTTTTTCAATTTTATTTTTAAGTAATTTCTACACCCCGTGCGGGGTTTGAACGCTCATCCCTGAGATCAAGAGTCGTATGCTCCACCAACTGAGTCAGCCAGGCGCCCCAGCTCATTTCTTTTGATCGCTGAATAATAAATATTCAATTGTCTGAGTGTACTAGAGTTTGTCTATGCATTTACCCTTTGAAGGATATCTTGATTGAATCCAGTTTCTGGCAATGATGAACAAAACTGCTATAAACATTTGTGTGCATGTTTTTGTGTAGATTTAAGCTTTCAATTCATTTGGATAAACACCTAGGAACACTATTGCTGGATCATAAGACGACTGTGTTTAGCATAGAGAAATTGCCAAACTGTCTTTCAAATTGGCTAAACTATTTTGCATTCCTATCACAATGAATGAGAGTTCTTGTTGCTCTACATCCTTGTCCGTAATTTTTTTGGGTCAGTGTTTTGAATTTTAGCCATTCTAATAGATGTGTGGTGATATATCGTTGTTTGAATTTTCAGTTCTCTAATGACGTAGATATTGAGCATCTTTTCACATGCTTATTTGCTGTATCTCTTGTTTGGTAAGTTGTCTGCCCAGATATTTTGCCTATTTTTAATTGAGTTGTTTGTTTCCTTATTGTTTAATTTTAAGAGCTCTTTGTATACTTTGGATAACAGTCCTTTATCAGATATATGTTTTGTAAATACTTTTTCCCATTCTGTAGCTTATCTTTTTATTCTCTTAAAATTGTCTTTTGCAGAGCAGAAGTTTTAAATTTTAATGAAGCCCAAATTGATTTTTTCTTTCTTTCACGGATTGTAGTTTTGGTGGTGTTTCTAAATAGTTACTACCAAACCCAAGGTCACCTAGATGTTCTCCTATTTTATCTTCTGGAAGTTTTAGAACTTTGAATTTTACATTTCAGTTGGTGATCCACTTTGAGTTAATTTTGTGGAAGGTATAAGGTCAGCGACTAGCTTTTGTATGTGTGTGTGGGGGGGAGACCATGTAGATGTTCAGTTATTACAGCATTATTTTTAAAAAAGAAATTTTTTCAGGGAACCTGGTTGGCTCTGTTGGTTAAGTGTTTGACTTCAGCTCAGCTCATCATCTCACAGTTTGTGAACCCGAGCCCTATGTCTGGTTGGCAGCTCAGAGCCTGAAGCGTGCTTCTAATCGGTGTCTCCCTCTCTCTCTGCCCCTCCCCTGCTATGCTCTGTCTCTGTCTCTCAAAAATAAAAATAAACATTAAAAAAATTTTGTTAAAGAATTTTTGTCTCTATTATCTTTGCTACTTTGTCAAAGATCAATTTACTGTATTTATGTGGCCCTATTTTGAGGCTCCCTATTCTGTTCAATTGATCTGTCCACTCTTTTGCTAATAGCATACTGTCTTGGTTACTGTAGTTTTATGATAAGTGTTGAAGTTGAGTAATGTTAGTCCTTCAACTTTCTTTTCTCCTTCAATATTGTGTTATCTAATTCTGGGTCTTTTGTGTTTACATAGAAACTCTAGAATCACTTTGTAAATATCTACAAAATAATAGATTTTCTGGGATTTTAATTGGTATTGCTTTGAATCAAGAGATCAAGTTGGGATGAACTGACATCCTAACAATATTGTGTCTTCCTATTCATGAGCACAGAATATCTTTCCATTTACTTAAAGGTCTGAGTTTTTCATCAGAGTTTTATAATTTTCCTCATAGATTTTGTACTTATTTTGGGGTACTAATATAAGTGGTATTGTGTTTTGTTTATTGTTTATTTTTTAATTTTTAAAAAAGTTTTTATTTAAACTCCATTTAGTTAACATATAGTGTAATATTAGTTTCAGGTATACAACATAATGATTCAACACTTCCATGCATCACCTGATGGTCATCCCAGCAAGTGCACTCCTTAATCCCCATCGCCTACTTACCCCATCGTCCCACCTACCTCCCCTCTGGAAACCACCAGTTAGTTCTCTATAGTTAAGAGTCTATTTCTTGGTTTGCTTCCTTCTCTCTTTTTTCCCCTTTGCTTATTTATTTTGTTTCTTAAATTCCACATATGAGTGAAATCATATGGTATTTGTCTTTGACTGACTTATTTGCTTAGCATAATACTCTTGAGCTCCATCCATGGTGCAAATGGCAAGATTTCGTTCCTTTTTAGGGAACACACACATATCCATATATATATCCTTTTTAGTGTGTGTATGTGTGTGTGTGTGTGTGTGTGTGTAATCTCCTACATCTTCTTTATCCATTCATCAGTTGATGGACACTTTGGCTGTTTGTATAATTTGGCGATTATACAAATTTGGCGATAATGCTGCTATAAACATCAAGGTCCTTGTATCCCTTCGAATTAGTATCTTTGCATTCTTTGGGTAATACTCAGTAGTGAGATTGCTGGATAGTAGGGTAGTTCTATTTTCAACTTTTTGAGGAAACTCCATACTATTTCCCAGAGTGGCTGCTTAGTTTGCATTCCCACTAACAGTGCAAGAGGGCTCCCTTCTCTCTACATCCTCGCTAACACCAACTGTTTCTTGTTTTGTTGACTTTAGCCATTCTGACAGGTGTGAAGTAATATCTCATTGTGGTTTTGCATTTGTGATTTGCATTTCCCTGAGAATCATTCATACTGAGCATCTTTTAATATGTCTGTTGGCCATTTGTATGTCTTTTTTGGAAAAATGTCTATTCAAATCTGCCCATTTTTTAATTAGATTATTCATTTTTGGGGTATTGAGTTTTATAAATTCTTTATATATTTTGGATACTAGTCCTTTATCAGATATGTAATTTGCAAGTATCTTCTCCCATTCCATAAATTGCCTTTTTGTTTTGTTGATTGTTTCCTTTGTTGTGCAGAAGCTTTTTATTTTAATCAAGTCCCAATAGTTTATTTTGCTTTTGTTTTTCTTGCCTCTGGAGACATATCTAGAAAGAAGTTGCTACAGGGTACTGTGTTTTTTAATTTCAAATTCCAGTTGTTCATTCCTGGTATATAGGAAAGCAAACTCAGTTTGTATACTAACCTTGTATACTAAAACTTTGGTATAATTGCTTATTAGTTCCAGGAGGTTTTCTGTATTTTCTCTTTGTTTGCATGAAGTTTATAATTGTCTTATCTTCTTGGTGAATTAAAATATTTTCACTATGTAGAGGCTTTATTTATCCTAGTAATGCTTTTTACTTCAAGGTACCTTTATTACTTATGAAAGTAGCTATAAAATCTTTTGTCTAATATCTGCCTTTCAGTTTTTTTGATTTTCAACTTTTCTGCATCTTTAAGGCCTATCATTTGAAGACAGCACATAGCCATATCTTTGTGCCTGTGTGTCTGTCTATGCACACATACCAAATACGACATTATATTTTAACTGATCAACATTTTTTTGCTATTAAATTCAAATTTATTTCCATTTGATTATAAGACATATTTTATATGACTGTAATCCTTCAAAATGTACTGGTAGTTTTTTAAAAAAATTATTATAGCGAGAAAGAGGGAACACGAGCTGGGGATAGGGGCAGAGGGGGAGAGAGAAAGAGGGAGAGGGAGAGAATATTAAGCAGGTTCCATGTTCAGTGTGGAGCCAGATGCAGGGTTCATTCCCATGACCCTGGGATCATGGCCTGAGCTGAAATCAAGAGTTGGACACTCAACTGACTGAGCCATCTGGGTGCCCCTGGTAGTTATTTTATAGTCTGTCTTTCTAATGTTCTTGTACACTGGAAGAGAATGTATATTGTGTTGTTTTGGGGTGGAGTATTCTATAAATGTCAATGAAGTATGAAAATCTCTAACCATAATTGTGGAATTTCTGTTTCTTAATGTAGTTCTTTCAGTGTTAAAACTACATTATTAGATGTATAAGTGTTAAGAATTATTATGTCCTTTTGACTTCTTTATTATGCTGAGATGAGCCACCTATTAATATTCTTTATTCTGAAATTTACTTTATCTTATATTAATAGTTACTTTAGATTTTTAAAAATTAGTATGACATGTTTTTCTATCCTTTTAGTTTATAGCTATCCTCTCTTTATAGAATATACTTCTTGTGGCAGGATACAGTAGTCTTGCTTTGCTATCCAATCTGACAACCTGTGTTTTTGCTTTTTTTTTTAACCCAATTAAAAACTGGGGTATTTCAACCATTTACATTTAATGTGGTTCTTGATATAGTTAGATGTAAATCTGTCACCTTACTATTTGTTTCTATTTATCTCATCTGTCCTTTCTTCCCTTTCTCCTCTTTCTGGGTTTTTTTTTTTTTTTTGACTGAGTATTTCTTATCAATGACTCCCTTTTATCTCCTTTGTTGGCTTATTAGTTATAACTCTTTGGTTGTGTTACGGTTTATGCTATGCATCATCAAGTTGTCACAGTCAACCTTAAGATGATACCATACTTCTTGTAGATCATAAGAACTTTACAACAATATACTTGTTCCTACCTCTCTAGCTTTTGTCCTGTTGTTGTATATTTTACTTGCACATACTCTATCAACTCCATAATATTCTGTAATTAGTTTCGTTTAAATAATCAATTACCTTTTAAAGAATTCTAAATGATACGAAAAAGTACATATTAACTACTGTAGTAGCTATTAGTTAATATGTAGATCCATATTTCCATCTGGTATTTTCCTTCTGTCTAAAGGACTCCCTTTAACATTTTTGGTAGTGCAGATCTGCCAAAGATGAATTCTTTCAGACTTTGTATGTCTGAACAAGTCTTTATTTGGCCTTCAATTTTATTTTTTATTTTTTTTTTTTGGCCTTCAATTTTAAAAGATATTCTTGATGCGTACAGACTTACATGTTGATAATTTTTATCATTTATATTGTTTCTGAAGAGAAATATACTGTCATCCTTATTTTTGTTTCAGTGTTCGTAATGTGCCTTTTTTCTCAGCCTGATTCTAAAGTTTCTTTTTACTTCTGGTTTTGAGAAATTTGATTATGATGTGCTTCTGTGTAATTTTCTTCATGTTTCTTATGCCTGGGATTCATTGAGATTTTTGGATCTGAGGTTTTATACTTTTTATCAAAGGTGAAAAATTTTCAACCATCATTTGCTGTCTTTACTCCCCTTCTCCCATTTCTCCTTTGGTAAGTTTATTTATACTTATATCAGGTGTCTTGAAATTGTTCCTCAGACCACTGCTGCTCTTCTCATTTCTTAAAATTTTTTTCCCAAATTTTATTTTAAATAGTTTCTATTGCTGTGTCTTCAAGTTCACTAATCTTTTCTTTTGAAATGTTTAATCTTCTGTTAACCTAATCCAGCATATTTTTTCATCTCATAAATTGTAGTTTTCCTCACCAGAAGTTTCATTTGGGCTTTTATTATATTTTCAATTTCTCTGACATTTTTAATATATTGAGAATGGTAATAATTAATGGTTTGCATCATTGTCTATTACCTAACA
The DNA here is from genome assembly GCA_028646485.1 of Cryptoprocta ferox. Lineage (NCBI taxonomy): Eukaryota > Metazoa > Chordata > Mammalia > Carnivora > Eupleridae > Cryptoprocta > Cryptoprocta ferox. The sequence continues at coordinate 4,507,087 of CM053559.1, read as the reverse complement.
TCTGTCTCAGTTTTCAGTCTAGTTTGATAGGTTTCTCTCCCTATTGTAGGTTATATTTTCTTTCTTCCTTGTATGTCTGGTCATTTTTGTTTAGATGTGAGATACTCTGAATTTCACCTTGTTGGGTGCTCTATGTTTTTGTATTCCTATAAATATTATTAAGCTTTGTTCTGGTTTGCAGTCTACTTAGAAATAATTTGATCCTTTTAAGTTCTGTTTTTAAGATTTTTGAATGGGTCAGCATTTGGTCTAAGACTGATTTTTTCCATGATGAAATCATGACCCTTTTGAGAACTCTGTCCAGTGCCCTGTGAATTAGGCGGTTTTTCAGTTTGGTGGGAACAAGCACAAGTCATGACCTGAGGCGATCCATGGTTACTGTTCTTATCCTTTAGGGATAAGAATAGGGTTTTATACCCTAGTTCCCTCATATGCATCCACTGATCAATGTTCTTCTATACAGTCAAGGAGGCCCCTGCAGATCCTTGTGCATCCATCTCCTCTTTTGTACTCTATCCACAAACTTTAGCTGCCTTTATTCCCCTGTCCCCCAAGTCCTCCCTCTTGGGATAGAGTCAGGGAGTCTATCAGACTCTTCTGGCATTTCCTTCTCTGTGCCACTGCCTAGAAACTCTGAAGACAGTCTGCTTGGGAAATCATATGGCTCACCTCCTTTGCTTCTTATCGTCTCTCAGGGAGTGCTCTCTTTCATTACCAGTTATCCAATGTTGTAAAAACCATTGTTTCCTTTATTTTGTCCAGTGTTTTGGTTGTTTCAGATGGGAGATTAAATCTAGTGCCTGTTATTCTAGCAGAGCTGGATGTGGAACTCATTTCATTGTTGATGAATGATATGTTTGGAATTTTTTCCTACTAGTTTATTTTATACTGTCTCCTTATCCTGAATTTCCTGTGTTTTTTTCTATGTGTTTTTTCTTCCTTTTTATGACAATAACCAGATATTCCATCTATTAAATGCTGATCCTGTCTATTAAACCCAGACCTTGAGCTATGTACTTTGCATAAATTTCCTCATAATAATCCAAGAAGGAGGCTACTATTGCCATGCTTCTTTTACATATGAGGAAACTGAGTCACAGAGCTTTCAGTGACCTCCCTCAAAGTTACACATTGGGGTTTACATCCAAGTCTTTCCTTAAAGCCTTTGCTTTATCTACACAGTACTGTCCTGCCACCAGCTGAAATCTAATATGGCTGTATCCTAAGAATGCTAATTTATTGGATTGCTAAGCTAATTAGACAGTTCCTTTGGACTCAGTGGTCAGTGATTTGGTTGTCTCACTGCCTTTACTTTCATTATCTATGGAGCTAATCCAGAGTAAACTCTGGCTGATGTTGTCAAATAATTTAATATTAGCAGAGTAAGTTATGACGTTAGTAACAAAATGAAAATGCTATGAGTGATTAACCACAAGATGTCTTTGGGAATGAGCTTATTGGTTTGGGGGAGGGTGGATTGTAATAATAACTTACTTAAAATTATCGTTTTACTCCACTTTGTGTAGAAAGCTAATATCGGATGTCTAGTAGAAATTATCCCTCTGAATTTTGTCTCTTCATTATCGATTCCTTGAAGGCTTATCCTGACTTGTTGACAGTCCTTGCTCTGTAGCCTACCACATGCCCAGAAGATACTAGAGAGCAAATAAATAAACATGTGTTTTGAAGGCTCTGCTCTTTCAGTGCTAAGCCATTATAGTCTTCATGTTATGCCCACCTCTTCCATGGGTGGAGAGGTCTGTCTGCCAGGAATCCTCTAGGCCATTCCCTGCACTGTTTTTTGTAAATTGTCATCATCATAGGGCAATGTTGCCTTTTAGGAAGCCGCCTCTGTCAGCGCTTCTGCGCCTGCCAGTGGAGCTACATAATGTCATAACAGGAATGCCTGACCTCATGCCATTAAACATTTATTTGGTGATCCTTAAATGTACCTGAGGCTGGTAATGTGACAAAACAGTAATCCATTAAAAGTAAAGGCAGTGAAATCTCTTTGGAAACAGGTAGTACTGTGACATGGTGTGTCATGCTCCTCATTGCTGAATTCTGAGTGTTTTCAAATTTTTTAATTTTATGATATAAATAACTGAAAGCACCTTTCAGAGCAAGACAAAAATGGAAGGCCCTGTGAGTATTCCAGTTTGTTAGAGTACTGCTGTGCACTATAGTGGATAGGCATAGCCTTGCAGACAAAGCTGGAAATGTATAGCAAGCCCCAAAGGCACAAGGCTACTTCCCACTGGAGCTGTCATAAGAACAAATGGGAAAAGCAAGAAGTCTGTACCACATGGTGGAACTTATCCCAGAAAATTAAATGGATATAATCCATTTAATTCCAGCTTCACAAATGGCATGTTAGACATTTGCTGCAGGGGATAGCCTTGGGATCTGAAATATCTCTTTCTGAAGAAATGAAGGATTTTTGAGAAAGATTATTATTAAGAACTCGAACACAACATGCTTTTCACAGTAAAGAAAAGATAAGTGCTGAGATGTGAAGACACTGTATTCCTCCAACAAGTGAGGGACGCGAGTGAGGAGCAAATGTGCTTCGGCATTCAGTAAGCATTTGTGGAGGGCCTCGGGGGTGTCAGGAATGGTGCTAGGTGCTAGCGCTGACGATGGGATTGAGTAAGATACAAATATGACCCTGAGATTTGGAGAGGGATATGTAAAAATGTGTATATGGTAACTGAGTGACGTAAAAGTATATAGGTGCCGAAGTGTGCAAGACTGCTAGGGAGAGGAAGAAGGCTTTGGGGAGGAGAGGAGCACTGAGCAGTGCTCAGTTTTCTGGGGAGAAAAGGGCCATCTGGGAAGAGGCAGCAGCACATACAAAAGCATGGAGTACTGAAAACAACCCACAGCTCTGCAGGAGATCCGGAGTAATCTGGTCGTGCATGCTTAAGAATGACTGGAGATAACACAAGAGAAGAGTATTGGGGTGAGGTTGGGGCGACATTGTCTGCTGTGTAAAGGAAATTGGACATTATGCTGTGGATTTAAAGTAGGGGAATAACCAGTCAGATTTGTGTTTAGGAAGAGACTGCTGGAGGTGGTATGGAAGGTGAATGGAAAAGAAAGAGGGACTAGAAATGCACAGATGCTAAGAGGGCATTGTGGTGCTGAGGTGGAAGATGGTGTATGCTAAATCGTGGATGATATTGTCTTTAGGTCTTTGCTGTTATTTGATAATGCAGTTTGTCAAAAGCCATGGTCTTCATCGTCACGTGTTTGGCTGCGTGATTGGAGGGTGTTGCAGTTGTCTCCCAAGGTTTTGTGCTTTTGCCCAAACTGGGTAGAACTGTGCTTGGGCTGAGTGTCAGACAGGCCTGCATTCAAATCCTGCCTCTTCCTTGATTGAGCTGTGTGACTTGAGATAATTGGCCTCTCTGGCCTAAACTGCCTCATCTGTAAAATGAAGTAATGGTGCCTTTAATAAATTTTGACTGCTTCAGTGTTGTAGGTCTGCTCACCCTCATGTCCAGCATGGGTTGTGTGAGCAAGGAAAGTTGTGCTATTGGCCAAGCTTGTGACTCCCTGAAGTTTTACACATTTTCATGGATTCTGCTCAGTGCATGGTTGTTAATTGACTTGTTTGGATTGAAACAATGTCTTCAGCTGATGGATTTAATCTCTCTCCACCTAAACTCTTCTGTGTGGTCTGCTATCTTTTCCTCGTTTCACCTTAGTGTGACATGAGAAACTGCTTATGTTGACTTTCCAGTGCATTGCTCAATTACATGATTAATTTTGGAAACACAGGGTGTGAAGATATCATCTGTTAAATTTTCTCACTCATTCATTTATTCATTCATTAATTCATTCACAAATAATGACAGAATGTCTAAGTGTGCCAGATACTGTGCTAAGCACAGGAAAAAATGAATCAGACCAGGGTCTTATCCCCCAGAAGCCCAGAACCTTTGAGAGAAGTAAGCACATGGTTTATAATACAAATTCTGTGGAATTTCAGAGAGGAGAAGAGAAAGTAGGGCTGTAGTGGGCAGAGTTAAGAACACAGAAATGACAAGGGGCAGATCCTTTAGCCAAAACTTGAAGCACGAGTTCATATTTATTATGCTGGCAGTGGAGTTAAAGAAGATTCAGAATTCTAGTTATTCTTGGCATAAACCACCCCCAAAATTAGGAACTTAAAACAACATTAATTTTTTTATTTCTTTAAAAAATATTTTTATTAATGTTTGTTATTTTTGAGAGAGAGGGGGAGAGAGTGTGAGCAGTGGAGGAACAGAGAAAGAAAGGGACACAGAATCCAAAGCAGAATTCCAGGCTCTGAGCTCTTAGCTCAAACTCACAAACTGCGAGATCGTGACCTGAGCTGAAGTCAGACACTTAACTGACTGAGCCACCTAGGTGCCCCCAATTTTTTAATTTCTTATGATTCCATGTATTGGTTTGGTTTAGTAGGGCAGTCCTTCTGCTTCAGGTGGTGTTGCTTGGAGCCATTAATGCTGGGAACTCTGATGGGTCTGGAAGGTGCTAGGTAGTTTCACTCATGTGTTTGGTGCCTCAGATGGGGTGGATAGCATGGTTAGGGTCTTGCTAAATTGCAATCTCTCTCTCTCTCTCTCTCTCTCTCAATCCCTCTTTCTTTCTCTCTCCCCATGGGGTCTCTTGCCATTCATTTGTCTAGTACAAGTTACTTTACATGGTGGCTGGATCCCATGAAGGGTATAAATGAGAGCTGTAAGGCCTCTCAAGGTCAGACTCAGAAGTGACACAGCATCTTTTCTGCCATTTTCTATTGGCCAAGGCAAGTCCTGAGCCAGTTTTGATTAAAGAGGAAGGAATAGGGTAACTCAGTAGGTTAAGTGTCTGACCCTTGGTTTGGCTCAGCTCATGATCTTGTGGTTTCATGAGTTCAAGCCCTGGGTCAGGCTTTGCACTGGCAGCACAGAGCCTGTTTGGGATTCTCTCTCTCTCTCTCTCTCTCTCTCTCTCTCTGCCCCTCCCCCACTCATGCAGTCTCTCTCAAAATAACTAAACTTGAAAATTTTTTTTAATAAATTAATTTTAAAAAAGAGGAAGGAAATAGACTATGCCTTTAATGGGAGGGGCAGTATGCATGAATAGAAAAGGAAGAAACTGTTGGTGGCCACTTTGTAGACTGTCCTTCAGTCCAGCCAGAGGGAAGTCTATGCTCACTGTAAAAAAGACAAGGTCAAGGTCAGTTGCTGATGGTACAGGGGAAGGAGAGGGTCAGTGGTCTAAGAAGAGTATGAGAATGGTAAGAGTGTGGGACAGGGATACTTAGAGGATTACAGAATCATGTTGGAGGCCATACTGCATCTTGTGGTGATGATCTTCAGCAGTACTCCTCAGAGGCAGGAGTGGAAGAGACTTGTGAGAGATCAGACCCATAGAGAAAAGAAGTTCTCTTGGGTTATTGAGTGAGATAGTAGCAGAACCAGGAGTCAAATCCAAGCCTCCCACCACCAGAAAGTCCTAGGCTTTCTGTGAAGAATAAAAAGTTTCCGCTGATATAGACAGATCTACAGACTGCTGTTTTTGTCACTTCTTAGATTATCTAGTATTGGAGAGAAGGTGAACACAAAGAAAGAGGGTAAGGATAGGAGTTGTATCTTTCTAGAACACAGGCTCCTAGTATTCAGTTTGAAAAGTAAACATGTATCAATCTTTCCCAAAGGGGCTTGCAGTCTAGAAGGAGACAGCATTCCAAGAATTAAATTCAATATGATATGACCAGATAGCAATTCACCAATATACTGAGATGGAGTGGGGTCAAGAGTTAACATTTACTTTGTGCTTACCATTAACAGGGACTGTGCCAGAAACTTTAGGATCTTTATACTTAGAGAGAAACTTAAAGCAGGAAGACAAGTTGGGAGATCAGAGTCTCAGACCTAAGACTTTGAGAGGATCCTAATTCAAATAACTTAGAGTTCTTGACTTCTTTCTGGTGGGAAAACCAGTAGTGAAATAGTAAAGTCTAAGACTTCAGGCTATCTCCATTGGTACTTGTTTTACTTGTTGCTTTTCGAAAAATTACTTTGAGGGCAGTGGGGAAGGTGGATTGGATTAGGGAGATGCTCAAGGAGGAAACCAGTTGGGGGACTAAGTGTCTAAGATGAAACAGTTTTGAGTGCTTCTTATCCCAACTAGTGGGTTTTTTTTTTTTTTATCAGCACCCCTCACAGTGAAGTGGAGGAAGTAAAGGCACACCAAACAGTGACAGTGGTTCATCCCACTAGTGATGCTCTCGAGTGGACTGAGTAGAACAGGACTGCTTAAAGAATTACTGCTTTAGACAAACGAGGACAAAAGAATAGGTTTGTATGGGTCCTTTTTACGTCCCCTTCCAGTAACTGCTTCTTAGTCCTGGCCTCTCTTCTGTTCTCCCCACAGCAGTTATCCTGTATTCTATTTCACCAAACCTTTATGGAGTATCCATGTGTACCAGACAGGGCTAAAAAGCACTAAGGAAACAACTGAATAAGATTTAGTTTTAGACAAAGTGAAATGTTTTGTGGTTAGAAGGTTATAGACTTTTATTTGGGGAGAACCCTATGCTCTAAATCATACTCTGGAAGCATATGCTTATCCTGTCTCATGAGTGTCTTTTTTAGGATTTGATCTGATTTTTAAAAATCCCTGAAATATACAAAGAACTGGATATGCAGAATAAACTAAGTTCCCCTTTTCTCCCCAGGACAGAATGATGGAGATTATTCAACATGGAGGCATATCATGTTAAGTTGTTATAGTAACACGGTAAGAATTCTTTAGGCAGTAAGCCTAAAAAAATTTCACCCACGGGGAAAAATTGCTTTGGCCTTAGACATTCCCATGATCACAATATTAGGAGACAATGAAGCAATGTCTATAAAATTCTGAGGAGAAAAAAATCTATGACCCAAGAATACTAAATTTAGTCAAGTGTTTGCTATATAGACAGGCATCAGGCAGAAATCCCCAAGCACACAAGAATGTAGAGAATTCAGCATTTCTGAGTCCTTCTTGAAAAATCTACTTGACAGTAAACTCTAGCCAACCAAGACATGGATCAAAGCAAAAGTACTCAGGACTAGAAAAGCTACATGGTAAAAAGAAAAAGTGAGTAATAAATCCATTTAAACTTAGAACCCAAACTCCAAATCCTGGAGTAACAGAGTTATTCCAAAATCCTGAGGATTAGGAATAAAGAATAGAATGTAAATGTTAAAAACCTTGATGATGTTTTTAAAAAAAGATAATAACAAATGAAAATTAGAAGGTGGGAATAAGTGCTACTTTCCTCACCTTCCCTAGCAGAGAATTAGTTAATGCTGTCTGAAACTGGAGTATGAAGTTAATATATGTAGGTAAGACTCCACTCTCTGAATGGTTTTTGTAATCTTTTCTTTTTTAAAAATTTATTTTAATTTTATTTTTAATTTTTTAATGTTTATCTATTTTTGAAAGAGAGAGAGAGAGACAGAGACAGAGACAGAGACACAGCATGAGCATGGGAGAGGCAGAGAAAGAGAGAGGGAGATACAGAATCTGAAGCAGGCTCCCGGCTCTCAGCTGACAGCGCAGATCCCACCACAGGGCTTGAACTCACAAACTGAGAGATCATGACCTGAGCTGAAGTCGGATGCTCAACTGACTGAGGCACACAGGTGCCCCTATAATCTTATTTTCTTCAGCTTATGGAGCTTCCTTAGTACTATCTCCTGCAGAAGAAGACTTACCTAAAGACCAATAGTTTCTTTGGTTTCATTTTTTTATTATTAGAATTAAATAAAATATAATTTAATATACTTCACCATTTTTTCTCTCTTCTCTCTGTCTATTCAGCTCCTACTAGGTACATATGTGTATAGGGAGGTATCTGGAATAATGTTCATCTAATATTAATACTTTTTTCTAAATGGTAAAGATTCGTTTTTTTATATGTGCTTTTCTCTGTTGATTGATTTTAAAATAATAAGCAAATATTTTTTCCATAAAAACAATAATATTAGATTCCATGCTTGTAGTTTGGGTGTTAACTTTCTCTCTCTAGGCCTCAGTGTCCTCACTGGTAAGTGGGGTGAATAATACAGTGAAGAATAGTACCTGCTTCTGAGGCTTGTTGGGAAGAGCAAACAAGAGAATGCCTATGGGGCACATAAGGCAGCATCTTGCCCGTCATGAACCTAATACACATTAACTTGAAAAAAGTTATAAGGGGTGCTTGGGTGGCTCAGTCAGTTAAGCGTGTGATTCTTGATTTTGACTCAGGTCATGATCTCACGGTTTGTGAGTTCAAGCCCCGCATTGGGCTCTGTGCTGATGGCACGGAGCCTGCTTAGTATTCTCTCTCTTCCTCTTTCTCTGCCCCTCCCCACTCACTCATTCTCTCTCTCTCTTAAAGTAAATAAATAATAACCTTTTAAAAAATATATAAAATCATGTAATGTTAGAACTAGAGGAAACTTCAGTGATTTACTTTTTAAATTTTACTCATGAGAAAACTGAAGCACAGAGAACTCTTCCCCAGGATCATATGGCTAGTTATGGCAGAAACTTAGACTTCCAAAGGCCAGTACTTTGTACGTCTCATGCTCTTTATATGTTTTATGGAAATAAGAACAGAGATACATATCACATACAATCACCAAATACTTGGGCTAATATTCAAATTACTCTTCACTGTTCTCAGAGCCCACAGCAATAAATATAGCATAGGAAGGAGTGCCTGTATGCCTGCTAGGCTAGTGAGAACCCGGTTTGCAATTAAAAATTTGCCCCAGGAAATTTCACAGTATATCACATGTGTACAGCTAATTAAGAGGTAACTGCAATGGGCCCTTTTATCTCCATCCAGCAAGAATTATTCTTGTCTTCTTATTTATCTTCTGCCTTGAGATGATAAACTGAATAGCTACTTGCCAATTGTTCAACTAATTAAACTTCTGATGCCACTGTGTGGCAATAAACATGGCTGTCCAGATAGAACCTGTCTCTCAAGTCTTTCCCGAGTTGTTGGGAGAAGCCTATTCCACTATTAATAATCACGACAGGGTGGGAAACAAAATAGAAGACCTCCTTGCAGCAATTTCACGTGATATGTCTACAAACTAATGAAAATTTGTGATTCTTAGAATAGATGGGGTTTTGCAAATGGTGGGAAAAGAGAGATGGAAAAAATGGAAGAGCATTTCATGAGCCATTTTAATTCAAAATGCGACATCAAGAAACAGCCTCCCAGGGAGAGATGTGATTGAGTGTTATTGTGAAATTTGTTGGAAAAAAAATTTCTAGAATTGCCGGCCTCAAAGCCAGAGTATCGATGTTATCATTTCCTGGTACATTCTCTATACAAAGGAGCAATTAGATGAGTATAAACTGGGCTGGCTAACGCAGTATTCAAAGTAACAGGTCCAGACCGTCCGGCTGCCTAAATTGATTAATGATATGCAAATGGAATTTACAGACTAAAGTCATCCGTTTTCCTCTTCCAGGCTGTCTGTCTTTTCTTAACTCCACTCCTTGCTTTCGCTAAAAGGAAAAGAAACCATTATGAACATGGGTTAGGCAGTAAATTACTTTCTCTTATTCAATCTCAGCTTTCTGAGCTATGATTCAAGCCATCAAAAGTCTATCTCCAGCCTATAGAGAACTGACATATTCATTGTGGTGTGTCACTCCTCAAACTCTGCTGCCGTCATTTCAACTACCCTTAATTTAAAATACTGTCTGCATCAGCCAGAAGCCCTAACAAATGGAGCGCCTCATCACCATACTAATTGAACGAAAAATGTTCCATGATTTAAATACCTATTTCTTCATCATTTCCCAATCTCTGGCTTCCATTTTGTCAGGCATGAAGTTGATGATTAAACCCAAGGCATAATTATTAGCAACAGAGGAACTGTTGTCTCGTCTTGCAGTTTCCTGACCAGGTGCAAGCTCTCCGCTCCTTACTGAGCATGTCTGTCAGTCTTATGAACAATCCCAGCAGAATAAGTGACTGATTTTCTCTTTATAATCACAGAGGCGCTTTACAGCAAACTGTCACACTAGACCTCTACTTCTGAATGGCATAATGAACGTTTCAGTGTACTGAGAAGTTTATCTATTGAAAGGAGGTGTCACATTTGGAGCTAGGACGCTGACATCTTTTATCAACACACCTACCATGGCTGCTTCCCACCACATCGCCTCTGCCACTTCGACAGTTGTGTAAAATGAGGAAGGGATTACAAAGCAGGGTGCGAGAAACCTGTTTACAGGTTCTGGCTTTGAGCGAATGTGAAAAAAAGAAGCTTGCGTGGGCCTGGCACTCTGGGTAAAGGCAGGGAGTCGTTGTGAAGAGTGATTTCCGAGGGAGAAGGGGGACAGGGTGAGTTCAGGAGTTGGAGAAAAACAGTTTTTGAAAGCACATTTCAGAGACGAACAAAATAAGCCTGATTTAGTTCAGTTTTAAGTTATTTGAATTTGCTTCACCCAAATGGGTGAACTTGTCTGCCAAGCTATCAAAGAGAGACTATTGCCTTGTTTGAGTTTGATGAAAGATACACTCAAAGTACTTGTCTTTCTCTACTTACCAGTAGCCTTAGAAGTTGTAGCTGGCTCCTCTAACTTGGCCAGAAATAGAAGCCCTGGGTTTTGAAAGTCTTCATGTTTTGGAACTAAATTCAGGTTTGTGCAGACTTATTACAGGATCTGCTTGTATATTTGAAATCCTGGGCTTTTGCCCATAACAGGGACCATGTACGTCTTGAGGAGAACTTTCCATTACATCTTCTTTTCTCAGAAGCTATAGCTCTACTAATACCCATTTATTTTGAAGTTCAATTCAAAATGTAGAAATCTTTTAAAACTCAAATTCTGACTAGGCAGACTTTTCCTCTGTGTTTATACTTCCTTTCTTAGATCCATATGGATACCTGTGGATTTTGAGGCTACATTCATGATCCATTTCCAAGACATTTTATTTTCATTTTTCTCAGCTATAAGATTTGCAAATAACTTGAGTCTTTGCAAAAAATGGATATATCTGATGTGTATTTATAAACAATAGACCACAGAAAAAGAACTTTGTCTTTTTAATTTACATTTTAGAAATTTAAGTCCTTGACAACTTTGACATGAATAAGTAGCTTGATCCTTTGGTGATTAATTTTTGTTTTTTTAACCACTAGAAACAATTCATGTCTCCCAGAGAAGAGTAGAATGTCCAGGGGCACCTGGGTAGCTCAGTCGGTTAAGCATCCAACTCTTGATTTTGGCTCAGGTCATGATCTCATGATCCGTGAGATGGAGCCCCATGTCAGGCTCCACACTGACAGTGCAGAACTTGCCTGGGATTCTCTCATGTCCCCCTCCCCCCGCCTCCCCCCCGCACACATGTGCACACGGTCTCTCTTTCTCAAAGTAAATAAAATAGACTTTTTTTTAAACAAAAGGAGTAGAATGTCTGTAGAAGAACAGATCATTGCTGGGTGCTTTTGAATAAAACCTCCTCCTAAATGAGAATTCAAATATGTTAAGTCATGGATCTCCCCCCACCCCCCCACACACCTTTAAGGTAGCATTTTTAATGTCATATTTATATCCATTCAGACTTTTAAAAACTACTTCTTACATGTCAAATTCAAAAACAATGAGTATAAAATGCCAGAAAACTGGGTGGAAAGGTGAAAGAGTCCTAATTTAAACACTCACTGGTGGTGACCTTGAACAAGTCACTTAACATTTATTAATCATCTATAGAATAAGAGGTTATAACTCCAGGGTTCCTTTCAGCTTTAAAAACTCTGTGAACTGACTCTTAGTGCTTTGCAGAATGAAGAATGTAAGATACTTGACTTGGATATGCTTAGACTCTGTCTGCTAATCCTATATCAGAAAATAGCACCAGGATAAAGAACTCCATTGGCACACAAATATTAATTTTGATGTGGAAAAAGCGAGACAATGACTGATGAATATCCCTCGATACAGAGGAAGTATTCGTTATAAGGCAGGCTTAAACCAAGGAGAATATAACCATCCGATTTCGGCTCAGGTCATGATCTCACGGTACGTCGGTTCGAGCCCCGCATTGGGCTCTGTGCTGACAGCTCAGAGCCTGGAGCCTGCTTCGGATTCCCCCTCTCTCTCTACACCTCGCCCACGCATACTCTGTCTGTCTCTCTCTCAAAAATAAACATTAAAAAAAAATTAAAAAAAAAAACCCAAGGAGAATATATTGTTCTTGTGTGACAGGAGATTTTTATGACTGGGATAGAGAAACGTCTTTGAAATTTTTTTAATGTTTATTCATTTTTGAGAGAGAGAGAGAGAGTGCAAGCCAGGGAGGTGCAGAGAGCGAGGGAGACACAGAATCCGAAACAGCCTCCAGGCTCTGAGTTGTCAGCATAGAGCCCAACGCGGGGCTCGAACTCACAAATCTCAAGATTATGATCTGAGCTGAAGTCAGACGCTTAACTGACAGATCCACCCAGGTGCCCCCAAAATCTTTTGTTGTAATGAATGTACTCCTTGTTGTGAGAAGAGTGACATTTTCAAAGCTGATCTTAAACTCAATATAGTCTGGGATGCATTCGACTTCACTGCCAAGTTCTTAGAAATTATTGATGATAGTGATGAGTAAATGTTAAAGGAAGAAGGAAAGAAGGAAGGAGAGGAGCAAGAGTGAGGAAGGAAGGAAAGGAGGGAGGGAGGGAGGAAATAAAACAGTTGCTCACTGAGTGTATTTAAACAGAATACATTGTTGAGGTGCCTGGGTGGCTCAGTCGGTTGAGCGTCTGACTTTGGCTCAAGTCATGATCCCACAGTTTGTGAGTTCAAGCCCCAGGTCTGGCTCTGTGCTAACAGCTCAGAGTCTGGAGCCTGCTTTGTATTCTGTGTCTCCCTCTCTCTCTGCTCTCTGCTCTTCTCCCGCTCATGCTCTGTCTGTCTTTCTTTCAAAAATAAATAAACATTAAAAAAATTTTACATAGAGTACATTTCGAGTACTTGTGCCGTAAAATGTGCTAAGATGAACTGAGTCACAAATATATGACTTTGGAGGTTTTCAAGTCAGTTCTAACATGACAGCACATCTTATGAGCCTTGCTGATCTCTGCCCCACTTGGTGGTGGTTTAAAAGTCATCCTATGATACATTATATCATGACAAACAATTTGACCCCTGTATACACTTTGAAGAGAAGGAAATATTTTGGCCAAGATGCTGAGGGTGGGGGCTCTCTAAGAGAGCACCTCCCCCAATTCATCTATCAACCATCAATAGTATAAGCCAGGGATGTGGAGAATTTTCCACCAGCCCTTTTGGTTTGGGCCAATTCTAATTGGCCACTCATGGTGACACTGGCCATCAGAGGGCTGCTGCAGAGGAGCTGGGGGAGCACCCTGGTTCCCCTAAATGGGCAGTTTCTCTCTTCCTCTTCTGGCAGCCTGAACCTCCGTGTTCCTGTGGGGTTCAGGCTTTGTCTACTCTGCTATCCTCAGTGGGGCAGACTGGTCATACTGTCTCTTGCTCTGTTCAGTCCCCATCAGGACAGGTGACCGTCAGAAACAACCCTCTGTAATTGCTCCCTCTCCGGTTATCACCAGAGGTCTCACAGTCTGGACTTGCTGCATTTCAGTGGTTCTCCTATTTTCCTGCTCTAAGACTCACAGCATAGTGGTGTATAGGTAAGTCAGAAGATTCAGGTGCAGCTAGCACATAGCCTATAAAAACCAGGAGAATGCAAAATAGCTGGAGACACAAAGCAGCAACAAAAGCTCAAATGTGAAAGAATGAGTGACTCTGCCCAGCGCTTATAGTCTATCATGGCTCTGGCTGTTGATATTGAACAGTGAATGAAAGGTTCTCTGAAAGAGCAAGGATTCATTACTTTGCTTCCATTCCATATAATAAATCTTTGTGAAAGTGACAAGCCTCAAAAGAATAAGAGAGAGAGAGAGAGAGAAAAAGAGCAAGCGAGCAAAGGAAAGCCAATTTCTTAGGCATAGGAAGTGTGTATAGAATAGCAAGAAACGCCTCTGCCCCAGCTCTGGACGAGTAAGGGTCCCTTTGCTAACATTCCTCAAGGACACAGAATTGGGGAAGACTAGAACTGCCTTAGAGAGTAACAACTCCGTTTCCCCTTGGTTTTCAGATGATGGAACTGAGACTCTGAGAAATTGATTGACATTCTCAGGGTCACCCTAAAGAAAAGTGGGAACAAGATAAGACTCCAGACCATCAGATCTTGCTGTGACCTTGTGAAACCAATAAGAACAAGCTTTTGGAATAGAAAAAACTGGTAATGATGGGAATTTATTCATTCACTTATCAAACATTAGCCCTAGTCAGTGCCAAGACCCACTTCTAGGGTCTGAGAATATAGCAATGAAACAAATAGTCCTTCCCTCATATTCACATGATGATAGTGTTAGATACTAATAAGTGCTAAGACAAAAAATAAAGCAGACAATAAGAACAAAGTGTTACAGGTCCTGTCTTATATGATAGGAAAGCTCTGTCTGAGGAGGTGACATTTGATCAGACACCAGAACAAGTGAGGAAGCAAGTCATGTAAAGACCTGGGAGCAGGATGTGTCAAACAGAGGCCTCGAGGCAGGACTGTTTGTGTGTTTAAAACCTCTGGGAAGCCAGTGTGGCTGGGTAAGAATGAATCAGAGGAGGAAGTAGTCAGGACCAGATCCTGAAAAGCTTTAGAATTTGTGTGATGGGAGCTATTGGAGGATTTTGAGTAAAGCACTGATGTTGTGTGATTTACTTTTGAGAAGGATCAGCCTGGTTTCACTGTGGTTAGTAGATTGTAAAGTATAAGAGTGTAAGCAGGGAGACCTGCTTGGTAATCCAGGAGAGAAACAATGGTTTCTTATGACACTCAGAATTGATTTTCACAGTTCTTTTTTTCCTTTTTCCACTAGAGGAGCTAGAAAGCCAAATGCTTTATTTCCTAGCTGCCTTTGCAGCTCAAGGTGACAGAATGACATGGTTTTGGCCAATGAGATAGATATGGTAGTCTGCTTAGATGGCGTTGGAGAAATCATTGCTTTCTTGATAAAAAGGGTGACTCAAAATAGTTGACATTGATTCCTTTCATTCTTTTTCTCTTTATGATCTTCCTTCCTTTCTTCCTGGAATGTGGACTTGATGCCTGGAGATGCAGTAGTCAATTTATGACCATGAGGCAATAAGCCAAGAGTGAATAGAAAATTAGACAGAGCCTGTATCCTTCATGACATCATGGGGCCACAGCATCAATCTTTGACTGCATACCTCTGGATGATCTTTACACAAACCTAACAACGACCCTCTACAGACAAGGGTCAGCAAACATTTTCTGTAAAGGGCCAGACAATAAATATTTTAGGCTTGATGGGGCTAGATAGTTTCTGTCACAATTACTCAACTCTGCTGTTGTAGCACAAAAGTAGCCATAGACAATATGTAAAATAATGAGGATGGCTGTGCTCCAAAAAAACTTTCTTTACCAAAAAAGGTGACAGGCCATATTTGATCTTGGGGGCCTCATTTGCTGATTGTTTAAGCTACTGCAGTTGACTCTTCTTCTTGCTTGGAACTCTAGCCATTCTTAATTAGCACCCATAGATCAGAGTGGCATCTTTGGAGGTCGCAAGAGGCAATTAAACTCAGAATATATTTGTTGTTAAGGATGATACCAAAGTCTGAAGTGTGTGTGTGTGTGTGTGTGTGTGTGTGTGTGTATGTGTGTGTGTGTATAATTATTGAGTAGTTGGAATTAAAGTCATGGGACGGGATGAGATCACCTAGGGAGAGAGTGCAGATAGAGAAGTTCAAGGAGTGAGCTCTAATGTGTTCTAACATTTAGAAGTTAAGGAAAAGAAAATGATTGAGCCAAGAGGACTTAGAAGAAGTGCTCATATATTGAGGAGGAAAACCACAAGGATTTCCTAGAATCCAAGTGAAGAAAATGTGTGAAGTGTGTTAAGTGCTTTAGAGAGACTGAGTGGGAGGAGGATAGAGAATGGACCATTCAATTTGGCATCAGGAAAGTCATTAGGGCTTTGACCAGAGAGATTTTGGTGGAGTGTTAGAGACAAAACCATAATTTGTGTGTGTTCAAAGACAAATGAAATGTAAGGAATGAGAAAATCAAGGTATGAACTCTTTCGAAGAGTTTTCATACAAAGATAAGCAGACAAATAGGCAATAGAAGAGAATAGCTAAAGGAGGTTATGGGAGATATTTTATTAAGTGGGAGATACTATGGTTTCTTTCTATGCTGATGGAAATAATTTATTAGAGTTCCAGTCATGATGAACTACGTAACTTGGACCCAATATCCCACTAAGGATGACTAGACAAATTGAAACAAAAAAGTTTTAAGTCAGCTTAAAAACATTAGAGAGCTAAAATCACAGGACTGATATCCAGGAAAAGACAGAAATCCAGGGACGCTCAGCTGGCATTTGGGGCAGCTTTGACCCTGATGACATGTGCATCTCCAAAAGAGATGTCATAGAGGTTGAGTAGTGCTTTTGAAAGCTACATGGTCCTAGAAGACAAGTGGGAGTTCAGCTTAATACCTGCCCCCCTCCCCCGCAACCTTTGGATCGAGGTTCTGAAGGTCTGTATCCTATGAGTAAGGGTAAAGGGGAAGTAAACCAGCCCTCACATGAATTGTAATGTATCTTTGAAACATTTGGATGACTTAGAAAATACTGATCCCTGAGATGGATTAAGATGATGGGTTGCTAATACCTACTGAAGACTCGCAGAAGGGAATGAAAATCCTCATTGAAAGAAGATACAGTTATCCTAGGCTTCAAATAATTTTTCAGATTTTTCAAATGGAATGTCTGAAGCACAGAGAAAATGACACATGAGCAGACAAAACAACATAAAATGAAAATAAGCACAAACAACAGATAATGGAAGTAGACCTACAACAGCTCTAGATATTGGAATTATCAAACACAAACTTTGAAGATAATGTACTTATCATGTTAAAGGAGATAAAGTCAAGCTGGAGACCTGGGCACTATTGAAAAAAGTAGCATAGATTCAAAAAAGAACTAAACAGAAATTCTACACCTCAAAACATAACAACTAAAATGAAAAACTCAATGAATGAGCTCAACATAAGATTATACAACACTGAAGAGAAAATTATTAAAATAGAATATAGGTCAGAAGAAAATATCCTGAATGAAGACAGAGAGATTAGCATCATAGCAATTATGATGAGAGTAACTAACATATGTGTAACTGGTGTCTCAGAGGAGACAGTGGAATTGAGCATATATATATATTTAAATGCACATCTAGATAACAAAGTAAATCACAGAGACAAAGAGAAAATATTAAATCCAGCCAGAAAAAAAATGACATTATCTGCAAAGGAGCAAGAATTGTATAGCTGCCATCTCAACAGAAGGGATGGACTCCAGAAAATATTGAAATGGTATTTTCAATGTGATGACAATCCTAGTGAATTACACCCAGCAAAAACAGTGTTAAGAATAAAGGTCAGGGATGTCTGTATGGCTCAGTTAGCTAAGCGTCCAGTTGGTTGATCTCAGCTTAGGTCTTGATCTCAGGGTCATGAATTTAAGCCCTGTATTGAGCTCCACACTGGGCATGGTGCATGCTTTAAAAAAAAAAAAAAAAAGAATAAAGGTCAAAGAAATATTCACACAAAACTCAGAGATATGTTACCAGCAGACATGCAACAAAGGAAATTAAGCATGTTTTTCAGATGTGAGGAAGATGACTTAAGATGAAGATTTAGAGATGCAGGAAGGAATGGAATGCAATGGAAGTGGTGTTTTCTGGAAGTTGACAAGCTAATCATAAAATTTATATAAAGATTCAAAGGATCAATAATAGCTAAGACACTCTTGAATAAGAACAAGATATGAAGCCTGCCTCTAACTGAAAAACTACCCATAGTTATTAATTATAAAGTTACCATAGTTGACAATTTGGTACTGATAAAAGGATAAGAAAATATACCAAAATGACAGACTAGAAAGCTCAGAACCAGACCTATGCATATTTAGACATTTGATTTATGAAAATAGACTTACTGACAATAGTGGGATAGAATGGTCTTTTCAGCAAATGGGGCTGGGACATTTCAGTATCCATGTGATAAAAGTAAAATGATTTCACACTGTACAAATAAAACTATGGATTGTAAATCTGGAGATCTAAACACAAAATACTAAATAATAAAACATCTCTAAAGTAATGTAGAAGAGTAACTTCACAATAGTCAAAAGGCAAATGTCTCCTAAACAGAGCCCCGAAAACACTCACCATAAAAAAGATGAATAATCTTGACTACTTTAAAAGTAAGAACTTCTTTTCATCAAAATACATGATTAAAAGAGTGAAAAATCAAGCCACTGAGAGCTAGAAGGTATGTGCAATACATATAGCCAACAAAGGGTTTATATTCAGAATATATAAAAAAAAATCTTACAACTCAATAAGGAAAAGACTTATTAGTAGAAAATGGACCAAAAATTTGAACAGGGTACTTAAAAGGTCAATATTAGTTGAAAAAATCTCAACCTCACTGGGAATAAGGGAAATCAAATTAAACTATAGAGATATGGGTGCCTAGGTGGCTCAGTTTGGTTAAGCATCGGGCTTCAGCTCAGGTCATGATCTCACAACTGGTGAGTTCGAGCCCCAGGTCAGGCTCTGTGCTGACAGCTCAGTGTTTGGAGCCTGCTTTAGATTCTGTGTCTCCCTGTCTATCTGTCCCCTGCCTGTTCGTGCTCTGTGTATGTCTCTCTCTCAAAAGTAAATAAACATTAAAAATAAATAAATAAAAAGGAAGAAGACTTCAGCTGATATACAGGAAACTCTGGGTCTAGGAGAGCCTTTAGAGTTATCCCCCATTGAAGCAAGGTGGCTAGGCCTTGTTCTCCCCATCTAAATCAGTCATTGGATACAGGCTTCCCCCAGGGAGGGGACAGACCTGGAGTGAGGCATCTCCGAAATAAGGTGATTTCTGGAGAAGAAATATTTCTCATAGTTGATGAAATGATTGCCTTTGTCCTGAAGAAGGAATGTGGGTAGCATTACAGTGTTCACTACATCAAGATAGTTACCCTCAATGGACAGGATAAGTTAACTCAGTATCTCAATGGTATCATGAAGGACTTGGTTTCTTTCCTTCCTTCTGCTCTGCTACCTCAGTGTGTTGGCTTTTGTTCATAGGCTGGCTTTTCTCATGACCCAGAGATGGCTACTACTATTCATGCTTCTGAAAAAGATGATAGGCCACTGTCTTGTGAACTTTTGAAAAGTGAGAGAAATGGTCTCAGGAGCCTCCATGGTCTTCACTTCATATTTCACTGACCAACATTGTGTCACACACCATTCTTAAACCAATCCAAATGAAAGAGAACGGAACTACCCATAATTGGTTTAGATTAATCAAGATTCTTCCTCTGTGTGAGAGGAGTAGGTGGATAGTAGCTTAATCTAGGTTCCCCTGAATTTCTTTAGCAAGGTAGAATGGCTATTGGGTAGGCAGCCATGGAGTCTGTCAAGAAATAAAACTAAAGATCATAGACTCACGGCAGTTGGGTGCAAGATGGAAAAAGAGAAGAAAAGTAGTGCATAGACATATCTGTATTGAGATCAGCCAGCAAGCCAATCATGAATGGTTTACATCTGTGTGTGCTGGACTTTCCAAATTCCTTAACTGGCTCATGTTAGGGTGACCGTACTGTTTCTTGACATTGTGTCTCACCAAAATAGGAGATGCTTGACTTAAAAAAAAATGGTTACAGCAACAGATTATTTCCACTGTCTTCTACATATACTGCTTATTCAACACAATTTTGTACCAGATTTTGCCAGATCAATCTACATTTTAATGCAGAATAAACATCCGATCTAGAAATCAAGTCTGTTCAGAGACCAGTGAAACATGTCCACAGTGTACTATTAAGGTGCCATGCTGTCAGACTTGAAAGCATCCTGCTGGAGAAAATAATCTATAAACCATGTTTCCTTATTTTACTTTATTTTATTGGTAAAACTCCATTGGCTATTATTTTCCTCTGTGTCCATACACTGATTTACTGATGTGGAACTGGACTAATCAGTGACCTTTCAAGTCCACCCTACATCCCATCCTGAAATAGCAAAGCAATTCAAGGACACACTTCTGTTCATTAAGTACAGATCTCTTTTTTTCTCCCTCAGGTTCTTTCAAAACACATACTCTGTTGTATCAAACATGTTGATAAGTACACTCTAAATAGGTTTGAAAATAGATTAAAACGTATCACTCTAATGTCACATAATGCATGTGCAATAGTACAGCCATGCCATTTTGATCATTCTGCACAAATGCCGCAGAAATTGACCATTAAGGATTAACTGAGCTCCCAGTACATTTGAGGGACCTACCTCTTCAGAGCATAGAATTAAGAAGCATTCCTTACCAACTGAGTGCAATTCTCAGGAAGAGTCAAAGCGCTTAAAAATAGCATAAGCCTTTTGATCATAGAGGGTTCTCTGAGAGATACAAATATTATTTCAAGGGAAATCAGATCAGAAATACAAAATAAATAAGAGCACCAAATTATTAAGGAGGCCATTTTAAAGTTCCATAATATCTGATCTATCCTGTACTAAGCAGTCTTTTAAGAATTGCTTGGCAGAAGTTGTTTTTTTTTTAAATTTTATTTATTTATTTTGAGAGAGAGAGAGAGAGAGAGAGAGAGAGAATGAGTGAGGATGAGCAGAAGAGGGGCACAGAAAGATCGAGAGAGAGAATTCCAAGCAGGCTCCATGCTATCAGTGTGGAGTCCAGTGTGGGGCTTCATCTCAGGAACCATGAGATCATGACCTAAGCCGAAACCAAGAGTCAGACACTTACCTGTTTAACCAACTGAGCCATCCAGGCACCGCTGTTTGTTTGTTTGTTTGTTCGTTTGTTTGTTTAATGACTGCTAAGATTTCATTTTCAGATTGACCAAAAAGCTTCCAGTTTTGGGAGCTTTTATGTCATTAGATTAGCATAGTGAGCCACTTTAAGATTATGAGGTATTTTACAAGTAGCAGCTGCCCCTGGAAACTATGAACAAATGTACCAGTCATCAGTGCAAAGGTGATGTAAAGGAAACTTGAAACAAATCTCAACTTTCTCTGGTCTGGCAGGAAAAGCAGAGTTGTGGGGACCTCTTTGGCAGTTTTGGGGAATGTCCACACATGTCACAGCAAGGATCCTTTTCAGGTGGATTATTCCTAACCTCTCCTCACCCAGCTCTCCTCAGAACCTCTCCTCACCCAGCTCTCAGGTCTCTGTAGTCAGCTATTTACCTTGTCTTGTGGACAAGATCATGGAGAGGAAAATATATGTCTCATCTACAACCATTTCTCCTTCCAGATCTATGGAAGATTTTACTAAATATTAATTATGTCCTGTCACTCTCGCATCCCCTCAAGTTAAGAGGAGACCTCAGAATCCTTCTTTGGGATGGACTCCAAGGGACTGGAGATTGACTCAAAGACTTTGCCTGTGATTGTTATTTTTGTCATCGTTATCATTATTCATACTGTATAATAATAAGCGAGCTGTTTTGGGTCTCCCTTTTACATCCTCTTTCCCACCCACTGTTTGTTAAATCGTGGTTGTTGGAAACCCTTTATAAAATTCTCACACGATATTTTTGAATTTGCTGTTGATTTTACTTTAAGTCATTAATCTTGCTCAGTTAAAAAAAAATCTCTAATTTAGTTTTCTCCACTGACATCTCTTTGTCCTGCTTTGAAGTATGCATAGCTTCTTATTGAAATGTTTTCACTTGACCACAAGGAAACATGTCCAACTCACTGAGGACTGTTCTGGAGAAAGCTCCATTTTTCTCCCTTTGGTGTCCCTTTTGTGTCCCTTTTTGGCCCTGAGGTTCTCCTTGTCCAAAGACTGAAACTTCTGGTTCAGAGGAAGCCACACTGCCTGGGAATAGCATAAAAGACTCCACAGAAGAGTTTAATTTGGGCAGGAGGGACTGGATAGAGTTTTTCTGGGAATTCAGGCAGGCTAGCACAAAACGCATCATGAAAAAGGAAAAGCCTATCTGTGGCCAACCTGCTATTTGCCTATACAACATTCATTATAACGCTTCTATCTTACTTGCAAGTTTAATTTGCTTTTGGGAAGTAATGTGCGCAGCTAAAGCGACATCTTCTACAACTGTCTCTGGGGATCCTGGGACTTTGATGACATCACTGAGCTGTAACACAAGCTCTTCCTTGGCGACCTCTATACTACTTACTGCCTGTGATAAATAAACCTCTTAATTATTTAAATCCCTGCATCACCGTTTTTTTGCTCAGGGTGAATGCAATCCTAATAGAGCAGGGTTTCTGCTGACCTCAGCACTACTGACATTTTGAATTGAATCTTCGTCCTGCGGGGTTGGGGGTGGAGGGTTGTATTGTACCCTGTAGGACATTTAGCGGCATCTCTAACCCCTATCCACTCAATGCCTAGTCGTGACAACCAAAAATGTTTTCCAGCACTGACAGATGTCCTCAGGCAAGAGAGGGAGCAAAAATCACTGTGGTTTCTGAAGACAGACCCTCAACAGGCCTGGATGTATGAATCTATCTATGTGCCTAAGTGGTTTGAGTGTATGGTGCTTTTATTCAAATGTATCAGAGTCTTTACAGTGCAGCTTCTAGTTCCCTTTTTAGAGCACTCCCCTCTTGAATGTTTTTAGTTCTTCTGTGGCCTTTACAAACTAAGCACTGTCTTCCCAATCACTGCATTTTCCCTTGTCAATTACTGTCACCTCGCTCTTAAATTTAACGTAACTTTTTAACTTAACTAAAACAAAAAGATTCTGCTTTTCTCTTCCCCCGGGATACTCTTCTGTTCATTATTTATATTTAATTTGTTAGTAGTTTGGAATTCCATTATGAAACCATGAGGAATTATTTCTATTTTATGAATAATATTTAATATTTTTTGTGACTGTCCAAAATATCAACTACATAAATTAAAATAGCCTAATATCATCTACAAGAAGCAAGCTCCACACCTTGATTAATTTCTTGACATAATTTCTGTTCCTAATTCTCTCTTTCTATTATTAGTAACAACAGCTACATTTATTTTGTGGTGGAAGCAGGAAAGGGAGGATAAAATGAACCTGAGGTTACCAGCATTCTACCTAGGTAGTGGAGAATGGAGGTACATGCCTTGGTGGCAGATGGCATCTTTGGGCACATGCTGCCCTGTATCAGGACACCAGCTTGGTGAACAGAGTGCAGGCTGAGAGACTACTCAGCCTCCCGCCCCCCCAGCCTGTACCTGGCACATTAAATGTCCAGCACAATCAGCTAGAGTGGCTTAAAGGAACAGGACATTGGTTGCAGATGAGGTTCTTGAAGGCCATTTTTTCTTTTGTTAACACTGAGAAAGAGGTTTCAGAACAATGCTTCAATCTGTTGCCCAGCAAAACAAGCACCTCTGGTTAGGATTAGCTCCTGTATGTTGGTTTCAAGAGTTTAGGAGGCTGGGCATCAACTGTATCCCAAGGTAATATTTTTAAAATTACAGACACAACCTCCAGATAAGGGAAGGAGTAGCCTATCACTTCTACATGTCATCCCTAGGCTTCCGGTTTTACAAGACAAAACATCTGCAAGTTTAATTGCTCCATGAAATTATCCTTATCCTCTCTATGGTCTTTGTAATTGAAAACAGAAATTCCTTCTCCGTGCTAAGAGTCGTCCTTGTTAAGTTATACCAACTGGATATACGTTTTTGTTTCTAGTGAAATTAACAAAGGATTTTCTGACTTTGGGCTCAATTCTGATACCCGAAACCCATGCTGATTAGAATGTTGATAAAATAATATATACTTTTTTGGAGTGCCATCTGAAAGCATAATGATAGTCCCCTTGGGAAATTGTAGCAATCAAAGCATAGTCTGTGAGCCTCTGGTTACACGTTTCTTATTAAATAGAAAAATAATAGAAATGTCAGAATAATCATAAAGCCAAACAATTCAAAGTCTCATATCTACAGACTAAGATGAAAAACATATTGACAGGATATTACTGCTCTTGAAATATAGAAGGAAAACCTGACAGGATTACAGAAGTGATGGTCTATGGTGTCTTTATTTCAGAAACAAGAGAATATAGAAAGAAGTCTGCAATAACTCTTTCACTGCGGGTGGAAAGAGAACTGGGAAAGTGCATCTTTTATGCCTAGTAATGGTTCTTTACATGGCAAGTTGGGACCTTCGGGGCCTGGATTCCTCTGAAGGAGGGTTAGAAGGTGCTGTTTAAGCTTTTGTTGTTTGTTTCATAAACAACATTAGAACCATTCACTTGATCAAGCCGGGTCTGAAACAAATTTAGTTCAGTTTGTGCAGAGGTTTGGGAGGCCAGTTAGAAGTCAGTGGGCATGAGAGCTGGGGACCCAAGGCAAGGGTGGTCTGTGGCACAGAGCTTCAGCGATCCCCCCCCCCCCCCCACCAGAGGTTGGCCAGCGGGGTTACTTTAGTCAGGTTACTCAACCTCTCCAAATGCCAATTTCCTAACTGTATGGATGGTATTGGTGACGGCTGCCTCACAAGACTGAGGGTAAAAAAGAGCGGATCATGTATGTGAAGACCTTAGCAGTGGGGTTTAGCACATAGTAACCAATAATAAGTAAATAAACTGAAAAAAGTCATTCTAAATTTTAGGTTACTGAAACATCTCCTGAATCAGAACAACTAGGGGAAGGGTCTAAGAATCTGCATTTTTAATAAGCCTACCGTGTGAGGGTAATGCACCTGAGTTTTGAGAGCCATCCATTCATTCCCACCTACAGCAGCTCAGAACCCTCTTTTGGAATCCACTCTAAAGAGCAATTGACCAACACTACCGTGAGGTTTCCTCATTCACTCAGACAAATCTGGAAATCTAGAATCTGGCAACAGCTCTGGACAGATTTTCAAGCAGCTCTGGAAGAGGCAGTTTGGGGCAGCAAGTTGCTTCTCACCTCTCCTGTAGGGCCCTGGGATGAGGACAAGGAATGTAGATGTGGCAGGTTCATTGGCCTCACCCCTGAAAGCGAGCTCAGGACAGGAAACAATAGGTGCTTCTCTAAGATGCTCTAGTGTTAAATCTATATTCCAGTGGAACACAGATGACAGCTTCTCTGACAAGGGACATCCAGGGGGTAATCTGGGGCCACTCCAGTGCCCAGCCCATTCACTCCTGAGCAATTCGTTTCTATGTCTGGGCAGAGGCTGGAATATAGGTTTGCTTGGTTTAGGATAAGCCCTGGAGAAGAAGGACTTCCCTAACTCCTCTCTCTCAAGGGAGACAAGAATGTAACACATTTGCCTTCCTCACTCACCTTTCTCCTTCCAGCCCCCTCCAGAAAGTCTTGTTTTAACTGTAACAGCTATATTACTCTTAAAAATACGAACACGAATATTCTTTTAAAAGAAAACAATTCTATATGCTAGGCATTGTGCTAGAGACTTTACAAATCTTTAGCTCCTTTCCCCCTCACAGCCACCCTGTCAGGTAAATGTCATTTTTCTCATTTAAGACGTGGCAGCTGAGGCTCACGCATGTTAGGCGGGAGCTTGTTCCTAAATGACACGCAGGATTCCATCCCAGGTTCCCACCACAGGTCTGTTTGGTTCCAAAGCTTGTCCTTTTCCTTTTCTAATTTGACATTATACTTATTTATTGACCTGCTTATTATTTCTCTCTACCATGGAACCCAATGATGTGCTTGTGCATATGGGTACACACATGCACACATAAAAAATTTAATGGGCTAGATATGACTCTTTATGTTGTTTAATTGTAACACTAACCTTCACGCATGCTTATTCAGATGATCATCTTGTTTATATATTTTGAACTTAAAAAGTCAGGATATATTCATCAACAAAGGAGTTTCCTTCTTTCTTTCTCATTTGTGAATGCGTCTATCTGAGGAGGCAGCAACGGGGAAGAAAAGTTGAAATTGAGGCGGTCTCAGAAAATCTGGAACAAACAAACAGTTACTGTCAACTGCCCATATAAAAAGTACTAAAAAAGACAGTTGTCAGTCATCATGGCTAGTTGCTTAAAAACTGCAAAACACAGTTTCTCTTTTCCTCTTTGTCATTTATCTGTTTTTTTCCTAAAGGAAAGTGTATATGTGTTTTCTTCCCTAGAAATAAAAGTCAGGAGAAAAGGGACAATTAACCACCCAGGGGAATGAGTCAGGGTTGATAAAGACATGGAGAAGCCAAGGACAAGGGTGGTCATTTCTTCCAGAACTCTCATGAAGAGGGTAAGGCATCTGCAGTCACATCAGGACCATTGAGGGTGATGAATGGCAGGCACTGGGCTGGGAGAACTGCAGACACAGAAACCAAATAGTTTCCCTTATAAAGCAAAACAAAACAAAGAGGAAATTAATGGCTTATTGAAAACAAAGGCACAATCTGGTGACTGCTCTTAGGAAGGCTTCTCCCCTCAGCCCTGGGCAAACCAGAAAATCCAATAGGAAGTTTTTATCGTTTAATGGCTGGAAGGGGCCATTAGCATCCAATACGCCAAGAGGCACACCAAACAGAAATATTCCTTAGATTTGTAATTAACTCTTCAAAGTGCTAAGTCTGCTTAAAAAAAAAAAAAAAAAGTCCCCTGACAGTTTAAGGGTGGGAGCAGTGCTTTTTTAATGCATAACTTATCAAGATCTACCAGGCACTGAGAAACTCTCCAGCCAATTAACATCCTTGGAAACTGCTTTAGTGAAGGAAGGCGAAATGGGCAGTTTAATTACATAGGCATATGTGCCCTTATTTCTCTAATTTCTCAATTAATGGGTCTGCAAGTAGCTTGAAGGAGAATAATTCAGTAGCCTAACATCCCAGCAGGAGACTCTAAACCTGTTAGTGCCAACTTTTTTTTTCTTTAAAACTAAATGTAAGTTGTGTCTATTGCTTTCCAAGTAGAAAATTATTCCCCTGTACAAATGGGCCTTAATAGAAAACTACTGGGAATAGAGCAGTATTTAAAGTGATCTCCATGGGAGCCTGTTTGTGGACTTACCTGCAATTCAGGGAGAAATATGTAGTCATGGGGGAACGCTGATGTCCAGGGACCTAGAGAATGACTGGATATGCATGCTTGACTAATGAAGAAGCAGACAAGATCAGTCACTGATTTCACAATGCAATATGAGGATTAGAAATACTGAGGCACTAATTCTCAAGACTTAAAGACTGCTTTGGTTCTTGGTTTCTGGTTTGTTGTTTGTTTTAGTTTATTTTTTTGAGAAATAGAGAATGAGTGGGGAGGAGCAGTGAGAAAGGGGGACAGAGGATCTGAAGCAGGTTCTGTGCTGACAGCAGCAGCCGATGTGGGGCTCGAACTCATGAACCCTGAGATCATGACCTGAGCTGAAGCTGCATACTTAACCCACTGAGCCACCCAGGTGCCCCTGCTTCAGTTCTTCGGCATGCAGATGCTTACCTAATGATTAGAGATAACCGTCAAGTGGGGACTCTGCTAAAGGAGATTTTCACATTGTTCTGTTTTTCTGTGTAATCTTATGTTCAAGATTCTGTGCCATCTTAAAAAAAATAAACCCTATAATTCCATGTTTTTATTTCACTGTCAAATTGGAGATCATTTTTTTTTTTTGGTGGCAATATGCCACTATCAATTGCTTTATTTTGCTATAATTTTGCAGTAGTGGTGTCACATTTGCACAACAGGTAATCCTGTCAGTGAGTGTTTAGGTTTAGCTCAGTAAGTACTTGCAAGATCCTATCATGGTGTGGAGGAAATGTAAATTGGGGGAGCTACTATGGAAAACAGTAGGGAGAGTCCTCAAAAAGTTAAAAATAGAATGACTGTATGATGCAGCAGTCCCACCCCTGGGTATGTCCCTGAAGGAAATAAAGTCACTATCTTGAAGAGACCTATGTTCACTGCAGCATTACTGACAGTAGCCAGACATGGAAGTAACCTAAGTGTCCATTGATGGGTGAGTGGATAAAGGCAATGTGAGATAGATATATGTAGCCCCCACAATGGAATATTATTCAGCCATTAAAAATGAGGAAATCCTGACATATGGGACAACATGAAAGGACCTTGATGGCATTATATGGAATGAAGTAGACAGAGAAAGGCAAATACTGTGTCTCACTTATGTATATAATCTTGAAAAAGAAAAAGCCAAACTCATTGAAACAGAGTAAAATGGGTTTGCCGGGGGGGCTGGGGGAGAGGTGGAAATGGGGTAGATCTTGGTCAAAGGGTACAAACTTCAAGTTATAAGATGAATACTTCTGGAGATCTAATATAGAGCTTGGTGACTATAGTTAACAGTACTGTATTATACACTTGAACATTGTTAAGACAGTAGATGTTAAGTGTTCTCACCATACCCCCCACAAAATTGTAAGTATATGAGGTGATGGATAGGTTAACTAACATTATTGTGTAATCATTTTGCAATATATACATATATCAAATAATCACCCTATACTTATACAATGTTATATGTTATATAGCTGTTATATCTCAATTAAGGTGGAAGAAAAGAGATCCTATCATGGGATTTATCCCACACTTTAACCTGCCTCCAAATCAATCATTCCCCCTAGCCTGGGTGAACCGTGGTTGAGGTACAGAGCTTCACTTGGGATTAGTAATAGAGGTCTGTCCCTTTCAGCCCCTAGTCAGAACACACTTATAGAAATCTGATGGGGTTTACATTTTGTTCCAGAAAGGGCCTTGAAAAGTAAAATTTCATTAGTCCAGGCCAACTGGGATATCTTTGTTTTCAGCTTTCCTTTCCAACCTGGGTCATGAGGCTGGTGAGTGGAGCCAAGGGAGACAGGTTGAGAGAAGACATTTCAGAGACTTTGGATACACAACACTAGTGGAGTGTGGCTGGCTTCTTCCATATCAGGATTTCCTCTCATGGCTTAGCTTCCAGCTATTCAGATGCCTAAAGCAAGTGGTAAATCGCTGTCTAATGCTAGGGGCCTCAGACGCAAACCATAGGCCAGCTTATAAGGGCTGTGGGTTTTTAAGGTCACTTGTTAGTCACTAGTAATAACTTGGAATACTTCCTGCATCTCCAGGCCAAACCAGAAAGTGTGTTGAAGCCATAATAGAACTGAAATACAATATGATAAAGTTTTTGATTTATCTTAAATCCTTGTGCTTGAGAAAAATCTAGCCTACCTAGAAAGGCAGAGAAGACAGAGAGGGAAAGATCCTACAAAGGCCTCCAGAGCTCTGTTCCTCCTTATATCCAAGGACATGTCAAAAACATCCAGCTTCCTTTTCCTCTAGATTTGTATCTTTTCTCCCAGCAGATTTGTATCATTCATTCTAAGAGCTCAGGGTTTCCCTCCAACTCATGAATGGAACAAAGAAAGGGAGAGGAGAGAGAGGGAGAAAGGAAGGGAATAAGAAAGGAGATGAAAGAGGGGGTATCTTGAGATGGAATTACCTACAGGTGGCAGTAGAAAAGAGAAAAGTAACTTGCACACTGTTGCTGTCTGTGGAGCAGGGCAGGGAGCCAAGTGGTCCCAGTATGGTGGAAGGAAGAAAAAGCAGAATTTGGGGAGATGTAAGGAGTATCTTGATGGTATTATAGAAGGATTTTAACAGCATGGCGGATCATAGCCTCTGGAGATGGCTATGGAAATACCTTCCATCCCACAGGCTCTTCTCCAATGTGACCTTGCCACTCTCCCATTGAGGGGAAAAGGTTTAAGCCTTTTCCCCAGGAATTCGGATGGGCTTACGACTCACTTGTCACTAACAGAATACAGCTAACGTGATGCTACATGACTTTCAAGAGTGGATCATAAAGGTGATATAGCTTCTGCCTTTTCTGCTGGGACGCTCACTTTTGGAGCCCACCTGGGTCGAGGATGTCATGTTGTGATTCTTCACACAGGCCACAAGGAGAAGCTACAGGTAGGCCCTCCTCTCCATGGCCCCCATTCAGGCACTGGACATGTGAATGAAGAAGCCTCCAGGTGAGCCCAGCCCTCCTCCATCACCGAGTCACTCTCAGATACTCAGGTCTTTAGCTGAGGCCCCAGACATCATGGAGCAGAATCAAACTGTCTCTGCCATCCCTTTCCTGAACTCTTGACCAACAGAATTGTGGCTGTCATTTTACACCGTCAAGTTTGGGGTCATTTGCAGCAAAAATAATTGGAACAAAGAGCAGTTGCCATTCTCATTTCAAATAATTGTCTCTCCTGCAATTTTAATACTGTTTTCAAATCTAGGATTATGATACCCTTTCATCAGAGGAGCAACTGAAGTGTGCTCAAGCAAAACCCTCTGGCCCTGGGGAGATGTGAGTCAGTATCATCTAATGGCAAAGCCTTCTGGATACCTAAACTTCCCAACTCCTTGATGAAATAATGCCTTATCTATGCAAAGAAGGTGTTTGTGGGTAAGATGAAGACCTGCAGAATTCACAGATGAGAAGAAACACAGTCAGAGTTGTAGCTGGTAAAGGTTTTGAACCACTCCAGCCCACCAGCCTATCGGCCCGTTCTCAGTTTCAAGCACAATGATGGTCTGCTTGAATCCACCAGTGAGCACTCAGTCATCCACCAAGAGAGCCTGTTTTACCTTTGGACGTTTCAGACTGATCAAACAGTAGTGTTCCTTACCCTGGGTCCAGGCTGCTGACTTATGGTTTTCACGCTTGGGACTTTGTTTTACTTTATAAGCCCAAGTCTAATCTCTTTTTTCTCAAAAATTTAGTGGAGAACGAATAGAGACCATTAGAATCAAATTGTTTTGTGCAGGCAGCATTTAAATGTTGTATACGCAGACCTCTCCACTTTCCCCACCAATTTTAACCATTATAAAATGTGTGATTTAATGGCAATTAGTACGTTCACAGTGTTGTGCAACCATCACCTCTATCAGATTTCAAAATGTGGACTTTTAAACTTACTCTTTCTCTACAGCCTTCTTTATTAAGCTTCTTATCTTTTAGAGTTCCTCTGGGATAAGAGACATAATAAAGAGCGTGTGTTGAGCTCCCACTTCAGGATCCTTATCCTTCCCTGCCGTGAGTTGAGAAGGAAACAGAATGGTTGGAAGGACCTGACCCGGGTGACCGGGTTTAGGTCTTCCACTCAAAGTCCTTTCTTCTCTCCATTTGAAGGGCCAAAGAGGGCATGATTACTTTCTTTATAAAGACTGTGTATGGGTATTTTGCAGTTGTAATAATTTTAGTATCTGAGTTATATTAAGGTTTGAAGCAGCAAAAAAGAGGAGTCGAGAAGGTGGGCATAGATTGGCTCAATGAATATCTACAGGTGCCTGAGGTGTGATGCGAGTTTCTAGTCACCAGCCGCTTGGCTGTTACTCCATAAACCTCCTGGGAAATCTCTCTGGAGGCCAAAAGAGAGCCCTGGGGGTCCCGAGGAATGATTTGGGACCAGTGAAAATTATGTCTGCCTTTAACACACTCTGAAATATTAGAGGAAGAAAAGAACTTAAAGATCATTTAGTCCAACCTACTCATTTTTACAGATGAAGAAACTGAGACCCAGAGAAGCAAATTTAATTATTCATAATCCCACAACTAGTTAGTGACAGAGCAAGAACAGGAGGTCAAATCAATCTAGAGGTCATGGGGCTTTGGAAGCAGACAGATCTAGAGTCAATCCTGGTTTTATCAGTTATCAGTATAATAGCCCTACAAGCCAATAACTAAATTCTGGCAATTTAAGCAAGATAGATAAAAAGGACCTGTACAAAAATGTTTATGGCAACGTTATTCAAAGTAGCCCCCAAAGATAACTATCTAAATAGCTATTAACAGGACAGTGGATGGACAAAAATTGTAGTGCATTCAAACAACATACTACACGGAAGTAACTAGTGATACAGCAATATGGATGAATCTCAAAGACATGATGTTGAATAAGAGAAGCTACAAAAGAGTACATGCTATTTATACTGTACGTACTTACTGTGTCATTCCATTTATATGTTCAAGAATAGTCAACTTCGGGGGCACCTGGGTGGCTCATTCGGTTAAGCGTCTGACTCTTGATTTTGGCTCAGGTCATGATCTCACTGTTTGTGAGTCCAAACCCTGGTCATGCTCTCACAGGTCATGAGTTTGAGTCCTACTTCCAGCTCTATGCTGACACTGCAGAGCTTGCTTGGGATTCTCTTTCTCTCTCTCTCCTTCTCTCCCTCCCTCCCTTTCTCTGTTTCCCTCCCCCACTCATGTGCACATACTCTCTTTCTCTCAAAATAAATAAATAAACTTAAAAAATTAGTCAACATGTGTTCTTGATTGTTGTAGGAATACACAAACAGTGACTGCCTATAAAGGGGTGGAGATTGACTGGAAGTGGGGCACAGGGAATTTTCTGGGCTGAGGTGGTGGTTATATGTGAATATACACTTATCAGAAATGAACTGACTTTGTACGTAGGATAATGCTTCCCATTCTATGTCAATTTTACTTCAATTTGAAAAGTGTATTTACTTTTTAAAAACATACAAATGCAACAGAGTTTTTTTAATTATGAGAAAATACTCTGATCAACTGTATGCCAAAAAATATGAAAAAGTTATTAAATGGTGAATTTTCTAAAAAATTCAAAATTATCTTAAGAAATAAGATTATCTTAAGAAAAAAATGGACACCTGAATTAACCAAATACCATGGACAAAATCTAATCAGTCCAAATCTCCCCATTCTCCTCCCCAGATACTCGAGGTAAATATAGAAATGAGTTTGACCAAACCACAAAAACAACCATACAAAGCAGTTGACCCTTGAACAACGTGGAGATTGGGGCACTGACCCCCCCCCTTGCAATTGAAAATAACTTTCATCTCCCCCCAAACTTAACAATGTCGCCAAAAAGCCTTACTGATAACAGTTGATTGACACACACTTTGTTGTGTCATATGTATTCTATACTGTACTTTTATAATAAAGTAAGCTAGAGAAAATGTTATTAAGAAAATCATAAGAGAGACACCTAGGTGGCTCAGTCAGTTAAGTGGCTGACTTCAGCTCAGGTCATGATCTCACTGTTCATGGGTTCGAGCCCTGCGTCGGGCTCTGTGCTGACAGCTCAGAGCCTGGAGCCTGCTTCGGATTCTGTATCTCCCTCTCTCTCTGACCCTCCCCTGCCTCACACTCTGTCTCTCTCTCTCTCTCTCTCTCTCAAAAATAAATAAAACATTAAAAAAATTGTTTAATAAAAAAATAAAAAGAATATCATAAGAGAAAATACATTTGCAGTACCATACTGTACTGTATTTATGTAAAAAAAAAAGCCATCTATAAGTGCATCTGTGCCTTTCAAACCTGTGTTGTTGAAAGGTCAACTGTAAATCGGAGAATTTAAAAAGAAGAAACCATTACCTAACCAATTTCATAAGGCTAATAAAACTATTTTCAAGAGCAGGACAAGGAAAGAAAATTACAGACCTAATATAACTAAAAAGAATATATGAAAAACTTACAGGTAAGGTAGTAGTTAAATTCAGAAAGTCATTCTAAAAATTATCAACATTGCTGTACAGAGGTGTAATTGATGGACTTTTCAATAAATGAAGCTGGACTAATTTGATAGCGTGGAAAAAAAGAAACAAACCTTGATTTTTTTTTTTCATTATACTCAAAAGTCATTTTGAATGAAGTCAGCATAGTGGTTACATTTCAGGAGTGCAATTGCTGGAAAGAGGTCAGGAGAGGTACCCCTGGAATGCCAATATTTTTTTCTATCTTTATTCCTCTCCTGGTTAATTAGGGGCATTTGCTTTGTAAATGTGCATCAATGTATGGTATATTACTATTAAAATTATTAACATCTGGGAATCGCACATACACTTTGTTGTCATACTTTGCAGTTTCTTTTATGCTTGAAAATCATTGTAAAAATAATTCTTGTGGGTCCATATGTGCTAGGCAATATAAGGAAACGGGCTGCCCTAGATGGGATGGGTAATGGGCACATCTGTCCTCTGCAGCCTCTGGAGAGAAAAATCACTTATTTGATTGATATTTTTAAACTCAACATCTGGTCATGTCATCCCTCATTTGTAGGCTTTGTAGGCTTACAGAAGAAAATTCAAAACTCCTCGGCAAGATATATGAAGGCATTCATTTTCCAGTAGTTTAAAGTCCCAGATGTGTCTGCCTCCTTCAGTGTCACATTCCCCTGCCACTGAATGGGTCAGTCATGTGGAAATGCTCCGAGGGGGTTTTCATCTCTGCATCTTTGTTGTCCTCTGTATATAATAACCCCCTCACCCCCACCTCAGCCCATCAGTTTGCTATAAGGCTTTTAAAGACTCAGTTCACATGTCTCTTTTTCTCTGAGGTCTTTCTCAATGCACCCCAACAGAGCAGAGTTTTCATTCCCTTTTTTTTTTTTAATGTTTTTTAAATTTATTTTTGGAGGAGTGAGGCACAGAGCATGAGGGTGAGAGGGGCAGTGAGAGAGGGAGACACAGAATCCAAAATGGGCTACCAGGCTCTGAACTGTCAGCACAGAGCCA
The DNA here is from genome assembly GCA_028646485.1 of Cryptoprocta ferox. Lineage (NCBI taxonomy): Eukaryota > Metazoa > Chordata > Mammalia > Carnivora > Eupleridae > Cryptoprocta > Cryptoprocta ferox. Next base: position 4,472,533 of record CM053559.1, on the reverse strand, counting down.
GATGTGGGGCTCGAACCCACGAACTGTGAGATCATGACCTGAGCCAAAGTTGGACGCTTAACCGACTGAGCCACCCAGGCACTTTTTTCACTTCTTTATACAGCCCCTTTGTTTATAGTTGCAATGGTTTGTGTGGTTTTTTAAAAAATTAGTTTTATATCTAAGTCCATAAGCAACACATTTAATCCTTTTTCAAAGAGAAACCATTGCCAATAAGGTTAAAGTCTCCTTTGACCACCATTCTTAGTCCACATTCCGTCCCCTCCCATGTGCCCAGAGGGCTGAGTGTATTCCTGGGGACTTCCCTCCAAGACTATATGTCTTAGAGATCTGTGTTGTTACATGTAGAAGTATATCCCTCCTGTTAACTACTGCCTCAAATTCCATGGTACATATACACCACATTTTCATAGGAATTATTCTATCGATGGACATTTGGGTTGTTTCCAACTGTTTCCAGCCCAGCGACGCTACAGTAAACATTTTGTGCCTGTATTTTGCATTCATGTGAGTGGGGGAAAATCTCTGAATGATGCAGTATGTGAAGGGGGCATTAAGTGTATATTCCTCAGATGATTTTGAGGAGGTGATATGGTGAGACTGCAGCTTTTAAGGGGCCACACCCATGCCACAGTATTTAACAAACTAATGATGACAGCACTTGACCTCGGCAAGGACAGTGTGTAAAGCAACCTGCTGTGACCAGCGAGGCAGGTACTTAATGTTCCTGGTTGTGTGCTCGTACCTGGAACGTCAACCCTGTTCTTTGTGGTTCTAAGGCTTGTCATGAATTCCAAGAACAAATGGACATGAGCAGATGTTTTCTCAAATGATCTGTGATTTTTTTTATCCTCCCCAGTTGCTCTGTAATTATTTAAAAAATATATTACCCTGATGCAAGCAGTGTATTGGTGATGTAGGAGCTGCATCCGGGTCTGGGAGATGGCACACGGGGAGAGGGTACATTGTGCTCTAGGAGCACAGCAAGGTACACATTTGGCTTTTGTCAAATAGGGGAGTCAGGGTAATGGAAAGTCTCATGTGCCTGTGGCGTGAGAATTTTGGGGTCCAGCTGTTAAACCTTCTTTTATGAAGTTGGCATTATTGACATTTTGGCCAACTAATTCTTTGTTGTGGGGTGCTATCCTGTGTGTTGTAGGATATTAGGCAGCATCCCTGGCCTCCTCAGTGGATTCCAATAGCATCCCCCCAGTATGACAACCAAAAATGTGTCCAGACACTGCTCAATGTCTCCTGGAGACAAAATGCCCTTTGTCATGAAAGTACCCTTTTGAGTCCTGAGGTAGCAAGCAACAGAAACAGATTCTGGTTAGCTTAAGTAAAAAGTGGAATTTAGTGGAATAATACTGGATTATCAGAGAATTAGCAGAACGCATGAGCCCCCAAGGCTCCAGAAGGGCAGCTCCAGGGTCCACACATAGCAGCGGGGGTCACAGGCCTCCTCTCCAGAGCCCCGCTGGGAGCAGGACTCCATTCCTTTGGCCCCACGTTGTGTGACTTTCAGCTCCCAGCTTAACATTCCTGGGAAGAAAAACTTTATTTTTTACCTTTGTAGGCCCAGTGCCCTCCTTGATCATCTGTCATGACAGCCAGGTACACAGAGTTACTCAAAATAGAGGATGTGGGACCCCCTTGGTGGATACAGGGATACAGCCTAGGGGAGATGGGTTGGAATTTCCAGACTTAAGCAGCTATTCCCGTAGGCACTGGCTGATTTATAATAGGTAATAGAAATGAATGATAAAATCAGGCACTTTCAGGGGTGCCTGTGTGGCTCAGTGGGTTAAATGTTTGACTCGATTTTGGCTCAGGTCACCATCCTGCAGTACATGAGTTCGAGCCCCATGTGGGGCTCTGAGCTGACAGTGAAAAAGAACCTTGCCTGTGATCTAACCTAACTTCCTCATTTTTGAGAGAGAGAGAGCCTCCCAGCTCTCTGCCCACCTGTTTCCCCAGACCTCAGGCTGTACACTGATGTCAATATTGCTCTCAAGATGGAACCTCATTTCCTTGTACCTCTCCTTCCACTCTGCCAGCTCTGGGTATGGAGCGAGGAACAAGTGCTACTTCGTTGGAGTGTATCAGCTGGGATCAACTTGCTTGACTCTTGTGAAGGGCCTGACTCTTCAGTGGATGGGATTCTGTTTTGGAAAGTGCGTACTGGCCCACAGTAATTCTACCCAAGGGCCTTGCCATCTCCAGCTCCTCCACCCCTCACATCCCTCAAGCCTCTTGTTCTTCTTCTGTGGCTCCCCAGCTGCACCCCCCACCACCTACAGCTGTGACCACCCACCCCCTGGCCTCGACACCAGTCCCTCCCCTTCTCACCCCGATATAAAAGCTGCCATGAAAAGCTTGTGTTCCCTGACTCTAGCTTTCTTTCCTTTTATGGCTCGATCAGAATGTCAAGACTTTCCTCCCGGCTCACTCTTCTCCTCTCATACAAAGGGTGTCTGAAAGGAAATATATAAGGTATTCTGAAATGATGCTGTCACCTTTCACTCCAAGGAAGAAAAATTATGCTGGAAAAGCATTCACTGTTTGTTCTGGGGAACAACTGGGACATTTGATAGCTGGCATTTTTTTGGCCCCATTGGGAAGTTAATCATTTGATTTGGTTGATGGAGTCATTTCGTTGGTTATGCTTTGTTGTGTTTGGCCTATATGCTGAGAAGAGAGAAACCACAGAAGTTTCTTGGGTCGAACCACCTCTTAAGGCAGGTTTCTTAACATTAGGCAGATCATTCTCTGCTATGGGGCATCCTGTGTGTGATGCGATATTCAGCAGCATCCCTGGCCTTCACTCCCTGGATGCCAGTAGCACCCCTCCCCACCGCGACAGCTCGGAATGTCCCCAAAAGTTACCAAATATCCCCTGGGGGCTCACATCACTCCTGATTGAAAACCACTGCCTTAGGGACGTCTAAGATGGATCATTCTGATGCCGCATTATTAAGCAACCTTCTGTTTCATCTCAACATTTCTCCAGTAGGGCGCAGCCCTTAACTGAGGGATTGCCAGTTATTGGTTATCAGACCTGGCTCCTTTAGCTGCATCTAAATCCTCCTGAAAATTAATACATGGGTGATCTAGCTTACAGATCTATCAATTGTTCACCTATCACCTAAGTGTCACTTAGGTGAGCCCCTCTTCCAGAGACTAATACGCCCTGAGGTCAAACATTTTTTGAAGTTTTGAAATCTGTAAAACTGATCATCGAAACCTGCACTAAGGAATTTTGGCTGACCTGAAACAGCAGCACAGAATAACTTGCTCTTATACCCCGAGGAGGCAGAGAGGCCTGGGGAGAGAGACAGGAACGATTCCATACATCTATGTTAAAGATTACGGACATTCTGTCCTGACGTGGCGTGGGTTTCTGTAAATTAATGAGGTCATCTGAGTAATATTTAGACTGCTAAATAGGGGGCGGACGATACTGTGACGAGGAGGCAGTGTTAGTTCATGTGTGGTTTTTCCCCAGAGCAGGGGAGCCAGAGGGGATAACAATAAGAAGGAAAGAGCCCTCTGTTTGGCTGTAGGACTAGAAAAACCCTTTCAGCCCCACAATCTCATGTTATAATAGAAACAGCCAGAGACACAGGAAAAGAAATTGTGGGTATATATATAAAAGCATTACACACATGTATGTACCTTTATAAATTAACCAGTTTACAAATAATATCATTAAAACATGTTTCTATTTAATTAAAATCAGTGATATCCCTTGAAAAACTCCTTGTTTTTGAGGCTATAATGAGATAAATATCTTTCCTTTCTTATATTAAATTTTGGTTCTTCGAGTTATTTTTTTCCTTCTGAACTTGAACAGATCCCAAGAGTCATTGTCCTAAATGCCAGATAAGTCTTAAATAGGTCAACTGCTGAGAGCAGGCCTCTTAATTTACAAGCTGATGGAGCATGTTCTGGTGTGTCCCATGTGACAGGACCACATGGAGTGAGTGTGACCTTGGTTCATGAGGTACAGTATGAAAGACACATGGAGTGACCTTATTTGGCAATTAGAACAGGTACTCAAGGGAAAGGCCAACTGTCAGTGATAGTTTCCAGTTCTGGGGTACCAACTACGTGCCAGACACAGTGCTTCTGCTAATTAGGGTTCATTATCCCCATTTTACAGGAAACAGAGGCTCAAAAGGAGTAAGTAAGTTTCCCAAAGAATCCACACTCCATTTTCCAAGCTCTTAAAACTATATGTTGCCAGTAGATGGTGGAAGATGTGCACACATGCATATGGTTATGTGTAATTGATGTGAATAGGCATAGAAAGCTACAAAAAACCATCTAAGCAGGGAATGCCATGGCGAATGAATAGGCATGATGATGTCCCCACATGAGGGTCCTGGTAAGCATGAGTGCTAGTGACTACAGGCTTTTCTACTTTTTTCTATCATTTAGGATACAAATGAAATGCAAGATAGCTCTGGCTCTCAGCCAGTCATGCTTGGATGACAAGGAAGAGATGAACCCATGCTGCTGTCTGAGCAATTGGTGGCAGGAAGCGAGCATCACTGAGAAAATCAGAGCTTCTCTGGGAAAGGTAAGTTCATGTCTCTTCTCTTTGCATGTATATTATGATGTGGGCAGCTCCTAGTACAATAAGCATTTTTTAATGTTTACTTATTTTTGAGAAGAGAGAGAAACAGAGACAGAGCATGAGTGGGGGAGGGGCAAAGAGAGAGAGAGACACAGAATGTGATGCAGGCTCCAGGTTCTGAGCTGTCAGCACAGAGCCTGATGCGGGGCTCAGACTCATGAGCCGTGAGATCACGACCTGAGCCAAAGTCGGATGCTTAACCAACTGAGCCACCCCAGGTACCCCATAAGCATCTCAGTTTTACCAAGCATCATGTTTTTCTAAAATTATGACCCAGGTGGTGACAATCTGTGGCCAAGATGCTACCCAGAGTTGAGTGCGGGCACAGTAGAGAAGTTTCAGACAGGTCAGTGGGTGAGCATGTATTTCAGATGAAAGCATTGTCATCTGTGTCAATATTTAAATAAATTCTTCCTGGTGCCTGAAACACTGCCTGGAGAGTGAGCTCTTGATTAGCTGACATCCTGTTAACCAGAATTCTCTACAAACTGTCACTTCTGCACATCTGTTCCCCAAATGTGATTGATGGTTATGATGAAGATGCTGTAGGATTTCAGGGGAGACTTATAAATCACCTAAGAAAGTCTAAATGAGGTTTACAAACATGTTAGGGCTTAATTTACTTTTTTATGGGTTTAAATTCTTGAAAATTGGGATTTTAGGGACAAAACATACACAGTGATTCTCTCGAAGCTGCTCAGTGGCAGAATGGACCTCTCTAGTTGGTAGGTTTATTTTACTTTGCTCAAATGTTCAGAAACAAGTCCCAGAGCTCTGCTCTCATAATTACAACCACGAAGATCAATTCATAGAATTATAACAGTAAAGGAAAAATATGGTGAGTCCTGGTAGGAAAAATAGGGGATTCCCTGTTGTCTACCTTTACTAAGAAGGGGATAAAACAAAATACAATTGAGGGCCTGGAAGTACCAAATCTGAATCATTGTGACAAAATGTGGAACTTAAGGGTCTGATCATGGGCTGGGCATCACACATCCATCTGAGTAATGTGCATTGTTTATATTGATTTCTGTATGAATTAGAAAAGAGAAACTTGACCTTGATTACAAAGATAGATTAGCAGCATGGATGATGCCTTCCTAGCAAATGGAAATGCGGAATAGTAAATCACACCAGGGTGTGCTTGAGAGAGACCTGTATCCCTGTATCATTGATGAAGGAGAGTAAAGAGCAACGGGCTACAGATCCACAGAGGATCCATATTTTTCTCTTGTGTCATTTGAATTGGGAACATAGACTGAAGCTTTAGAGGCTGCAGTCAGGACTTCCAGTTTCCAGTTCCACATGTACTGAGCTTAGGAGTTGCCACTTCATCCAAACACTAAGTGAAAAGCTGAACAGACTGAAATATCAGTAATGCTTCTGAGATCCATAAGAGGGGAAGGATACAGGGCAAACCCCTGCCCTGAGACTGAAGAGACAGGTGACTACGGGGTGTCATAGAGCACAGACCACCCAAGCAGAAATCACCACAGAAGCCGGGGCCCTGGGAAGGAAACCCTGATCTGTAACGGATTCACTGCTGGAGACTCAGTGTGGACAACTAGGAGAGTGAAAAAGTCCTGACTCACTAGTAGGGGGTCCCTACAATATTCTGAGATTTACCTCCAGGAGCAAGCTGGTAAGCCAAATTCCCACAACAAATATAGGAGAAAATAAGTCCCCTCAACAACTTCTGGCAGAGGAAGGGGAAAGAGAATCTATGTGAAATTTACCAGAGCACTCTTTCCTAACAAGCCTGCCCACAGGGAAATTTAGTTTAACCAGAGCTAACCTGCTGGGGTTAGAGCCTAACTGACCGCGGGGGAAGGGAAACGCCCAGTTCGAGCCCTTGCTAGCCTTCTGTTGCACCTAAGAGGGGAGAAAAAAACCTGAGAAACACTTAACGAAGTTCACAGTTCGGAGGCACAGTCTCACTAAGAGACCTCAAGCTAATTATAGAACAGTGGAACACTTCCCCTCCCCCACACCTCACCACCTCATTACCAAAGTCCTATTTACAGAAGCTCCTTTTGCCTGGTACGTCTTGTCTGGCTCTCAAGAAAAAAAAATTAGAAAGCATACCAAAAGGCTAGGACCACAACTTGAAGAGACAGAACAAGCATCAGAACTGAACGTGGTAGGGATGTTAGAATTATCAGACCAGGAATTTCAACATGGGATAGTAAATATGCTAAGGGATAGACAACATATAATATAAGTAGAGAGACAGAAATCCTAAGCAAGAACCATGAAAAAATGCTGGAGATCAAAAAACTGTAACAGGAATTAAGAATGCCTTTAATGTGCTTCTTAATAAACTGGTCACAACGGAGGAAAGAATCTCTGAGCTAGGGGATGTTTCAGTAAAGACTCCAGCTGAAAGACTTCTCTTGCGAAAGCCTTGGTTTTCTCTTCTTAAGAACAGTTAACAATACATTTTCCTCTAACACAAGAGTTTGGAGGAATAATTAATAATAAATGACGCAGAAGCTAAGCACTAATCACGAAAAAGGTTTATCATGGTAACCACTTAAGCATGTACTTCTGGCAAATCACCAGAAAATTCCACACTTTTTTCTTGTTTAAATAATGAAGGTTATGTGTGCTCTGATAATGTGAAATAGAGACAATTTTTTCTGAAAGAAGATTCCTGGAAAAGTTGTATTTAAAAAGATTAGCTGGTTCTGAATGGGCATACTCCATCACGTTTCTCCCACTGGACGCAGCTATAAAGCCTGGAGGGAACGCAATGAGGAGGACTTTGAAAAGTAAGTGCTTAGATGAACATTTACACCATTAAATTCCTATACACCGTTAAATTCAAGTTGACACTTGAACAACATAGGTTTGAACTGTGAAGTCCACTTATACCTGGATTTTTTTTTCTCTGAAGTCTACTTTTACCTGGATTTTTCCCCCAATAAATACAATATAGTAATGTAAATGAGTTTTCTCTTATGGCTTTCTTAATAACATTTTCTTTTCTCTAGCTGTTTATAATACACATAATGTACAAAATAGGGTTAATCAACTGTTGGTGTTATCAGTAAGGCTTCCAGTCAGCAGAGTATTAATAGTTAAGCTTTTGGGGAGTCAAACGTTATATGCAAATTTTCAACCACACAGGGGTCAGCACCTCTAATCCATGTTGTTCAAGGGTCAGCTGTATTAGAAAAGGAAAAAGATCTTAAATCAATCAACTTTCTTCTGAGGAAACTAGAAAACAAGAACAAAATTAAACTTAAGCAAGTAGAAGAAAGGAAATAATAAGGTGCAGAAATTAAGAAAATTGGAAACAGAAAAACAAAGAAAATCAGTGAAACAACAGTTTGTTTTTTGAAAGAGCAATACAACTGATATGCCTCACCTGAAACTAATGTAACATTGTATGTCAACTATACTTCAATGAAAATTAAATTTGAAAAAACAGATAAGCCTCAAGCAAGACGGAAAAAAAAGGAACATTTTCAACTTGATAAAGGGTATTCTTCAAACACGTACAGCTAATAACACACTCATTGGTGAAAGATTGAATACTTGCCCTAAGATTAGAACAAGACAAGGATTCCATTTGTACTATCCAAATGCCCTTCAACTAATGAATGAATAAACAAACATGATGCCTTCATACAGTGAAATGCCACTCAGCAATAAAAAAGAACAAACTATCGATACACACGCAACTTGGATGAATCTCAAAGACATTATGCTTAGTGAAAGAAAGCTCATATTGGAAATTTACTGCTGTATTATCCCATTTATTTGATATTCACAAAAGGACAAAACAAAAGTTCTGGAAGACAGATGAGAGGTTGCCAGTGGTTAGAGGTGGAGGAAGGGGTGACTACCAAAGTGTAGCATTTTTTGATTTATTGAGGTGATGGAACTATTCTGTATGGTCATGAAGGTGATGGTGATGGTGGTTACCTGAATCTATACATGCATCAAAATTGGTAGAAATGTACACCAAAAAAAATGTAAAAAATAATCCCTGAGAAGTCATTTAGGCCACTTGCATTTTTTTTTTTTATCAAGCAGGATTATTATGTAAACTATCTCAACTAAAATATATTGCTGAAGAAGATTCCACAGTCTCTCGGTGAAGTCCTAGGACCAGCCAGCATACCTTTGCCCACCTCCTTTCGATTTCCTTCCTGCCATCTGTCTTTCGGTGTGTTCATCTTTAAACCTGTTCCCAGAAAATGTTGTCACGTCAAACGCTGGATATGAGTCAATGAGTTACCTTGAGCTGAGCTGTTTGAATTTTGTCTTTATTCTAAATATTAAATAAAAGTTTCTCCTGTAAGGGAATTTCAGGCACTTATGAGTAGGAAGGAGTTGTTTGGGGGGCATTCGTCCATCTGAAATCACTTATTTAGGAAGCTATCTGCCCATGGATAATATTGGCCCTATTGATGGCTGTTTGAGAACCTTCTGTTGTTCTCAGCATTGGCTTCAAACTAAGGCTCTTATACCTCATGTCACAAAATGGCAGCCATTCGAAGATCAAGGCTCCATGCTTCCTTATTCAAGTTCAGCAGGAGAGAGAGCATTAACCCATCCTTTCACATGGAATTTACTTATTCTTTTCAGGAGACCCTAGAACAGATGGTCACCTCCTAACCAATAACACTTGCCTAGAGAAATAGTGGGCTGAATGGCTTGGAATAATCAACAGATGGGAAATGTCCCCACAGTGTCTTCATCAGTAGATAGATTTTGGAGCCTCCCCGGCCCATCCTAATCCTGGCTCTCTCTTAGCTCTTTAAAAGCTGATGATTTTCTGTTTAAAATATGTTTTTAGAAGTTATATACAAAGCATTTGGTAGCTAGGAGTCACTCAGTTAATGTAATAACAATTCTGAGACCAGCTCAGTCAGCTGCCAAGAACAGAAAGCATCACCATGATGAAAACAAATGTGAAGGGGAAGCAATGCTGGGCCTTGCACAGTGGAACTTAAATGGGAAAAATAAGATACTTGTAATTCATTATTCCCTAAGGTGAAACTTAAGGCAAATATTTTTAGCCTAATTAGTCTCTGAAAATTTTTAGCAACCCCTACCATACAAAACAGCTTAGATAAATTAGTGGGGGTTCTTTTGTCCTCTCATATGTATATAAATATGTAAGTAGAGGGAACTTGAAAGTATAGTGAGTCATAGAAATCTGCATAAATAGGGAAACTAGGATTTTATTTCTTGAACCTAAAGGTATAAATAAAAACCTTCTACAGTAGTGGTTCCTAACCTTGGCTCCCCATTAAAATAATCTGGGGAAGCTTTTAAAAGCCCTGAGTGCCAGGCCACATCCCAGACCAGCAATATCAGAATCTCAGAATGGGAGCCAGGTGGTTACAATGTATAGCCGAGATGGAAGGCTAGTGCTCTCCAGGTACGTGCGTGGTGCTTTGTGCCAATCATTAAAGAGCTTCCGTTGAAGTGATGGAGGTGATATACTCTCTCACCTACTGAAGACTTAAAACCATACCCTACTGGGAATCTCAGAGAAAATCTAGCCACTTATAGTTTTTAGGTAATCTTGAGAGAACTGAATTAATATATTTCTGCTTTGGCTGGATAACATAATATGTTCTGCCTAGTAGGAGTTCTATTACTTTGTCTGTGACTCTTCACTGTGTGCTACCTGTGAATTTTACATTCCTACAGTTGAATAAAATAGAAAGCCCTATGATTCAAATAAATATTTGTAAAACAAAGAAACATTCACTCTGGCAAATTCAAGGATAAAGTGTGTGAAAAGTAATTAGTCATCAATATTTAATTTCAAATGGAGAGCCTCACTCCCTCCCTATTTTCCTAGAGGGAGTGTGTATCTTAAATATTCCAAAAAAATTCAATCCACCTGTGTTATTGTGAATTTAAATAAGAGCAGTAGTCTGCCATTGCTAACTTTCTCACCTTCACCTCTTCCCTGGAAGCCCATTTTGAGATTTATCAAATTCATGTCTTTTTAAGTAATTTCTGTTGGTGCATTTTAATCAATGCATCTTTAAACAGTTTTGCTAAATTACGGGACAGTTTAATTGTATTGAAATTATCTCATATAATTCTACACATAAAGCAGAGGAGGAATAGAAAGGTTAACTTTTTTCTACCAAGTCCTCACAAAAGTCTGATGAATAAAATTATTACAGCAAAACTGCATGTCTATAGAGTTGTCCAAACCATTCCAAAATGTTTTCTCTAAGGAAAATAAGAACATTATCAGTTTACCTTGGGAAAATAATGTGTGATAGAAGAAAAAACTTAAGAAGCATAAAAGAATCATCAGTGGATGCTAAAGATGAAAATTTGATGAAAAACTGGATATTTATATATTCTCAAAGTACCTTCTCATAAATCATTTATTCATTTCAAGGAAAATTCAGCAATGTCACAGTGGAAAAACTGGCAGACAACACCTAAACTAAGTAATCAAAGATAACAAGATCAGTAAGGAAAAAAATCCAAATCACGTGCCTCCTGATTTGATGCACTGGGAAGAATATGACATCACTTATGTGGCATTCCTACCCAAAATGTGTAACTGGAATCCAATCATGAGGAAACATCAGGCAAACTCAAATTAAGGGGCATTGTACAAAATAACTGACTACTTATCAAACTGTTAAGTTCATGAAAGATTAAAGAAGTCTAAAGAGATATGGACTGGATTTTTTTTTTTTTTTGCTATAAAGGGGATTAGTGAAAAGAATAGTAAATTTGTTTAATTATTATAGATTAGAGAATAGCATAGTATCAATGATAATTTCTTGACTTTGGTAATTTGTACTGTGGTTATATAAAAAAAGTCCTTATTTTTAGAAAAATACAAATTGAAGTATTTAGGAGTAAAAGGAAAGCATGTCTAATAACTTAGTTTCAAATGTTCATTAAAACATATATCTATATGCATACATACACATATATACAGAGAGAGAATGATAAAGAAATTTTGGTAAATATAAAATTTGGAGAATCTGGGTGGAGGGTATTGAGGCATTCTTTGTAAATTGTTTTGCTATTTTTATGACTGCAATTATTTCAAAACAAAAGGTTAAGAAACAGTGGAGGCAGAAATCTCCATGCTTAAGGGTAGAAAGATGGGAAGGCCTGAGGGCAAACCCCATGATCCTTAGCCATCTGGGGAGTGTAGGAAGGTCATGTTAAGTTGGGAAGGATGGTAACAGGAAAGCTCAGCCAGCGCACAATGGAAGCTCATATGTGTAAATATTCTTTTGATTTGGGAATCAAGGCTCTAAGATTTTGTGCAATTCCCTGGGTATTTCAGAAATTTGAACTTGAGTAGCTACAGCCATTTTTATTCCATACCTCCAAATTTTAGTTAAAAGAAAACATTTGCATTTTTTGTAAAACATCCTGTTTAGATTATATCCATTAAAATGGGATTTTGAAACTGAATTATATAAATGCTTCGACCTTTAGAAATAATGTCATTTGCTTTTGTTATTATTTGCAAACATCCATGTAAATGAGTACAAGATTCAATCAGTAAAAATGTTTTACTGGCTAGCCATGGTCCATAGAAATATACTCATAATAAAATGAATGAAATTACTGCTTGCTTCTAAATATCCAGAATATATTTTTATCCACTTCTAGAGGTGAGTAGTTATTTCTGTGCCTGAATTATTTTCTAGATGCTTAGGTAAGTTCATGCCATAGAGATGACCCTAAAATCTGTTGGGAGATATTATCCTAAACGTGCATTTCTTTCAATTGCTTTGGTCAGAGCCTGTTGAGACCAGTTTCTGTATAAAATAGGTCTCTATCCAGTAGGAAAGTGATTCAGCTGTTGATAAATTGCCCATTGATTGCAGCACCTGTATGTTCCCTTGACTCTTTGTATATCTGTATTGCCCTATCACATCTTTCTCATCTATTCACAGCTGGTAACATCACGCCAAGCTTTGTATATAAGCGTAGATTCATGACTGAGAATATTTAGTTTAATAAATATTTATTGCCTTCTATGTGCCTGGCACCATGCTAGTTTATATGAAGTGTGTTTATATTAAAAATCATTTAAAATGGAAGAGAAATATTTATACCTGGAATGGTAAGTGTTATGTGCCAGCTTCAGTAGACAGAAGGAGAATATACTTGCCAAGTCTGATGTAGCAGTTTCCATCCATTGAATGGAAGGCAAGAGGGAGGTTTACATTAAGCAGAGAAGGGAAATAGAGTTCATGGTCCATTGCTATCATCAAGCCCAACTGGTGTTAGGTGGAGGCAGGGGTGAAGAAAGAGAAGGGAAAATAGTGCTTCCCATAGATAGTAAAGAGAGAGAATTTTTTTTGACAGAAGACAAAACTTCTTTGACTAAGGATATTCTCAAAGAGTTCAAGTAAAGGAAGCAAGTAGCATATCCAACCCCACCATCACCCACAGAAGAAAGTAGATAGGTTATAGAGAATACTTGGGCCCTTAGCTGAAACTTGAAGCTTTAAATATTTATGCTTAGAGAAAAAGATTTGATGCTCACCATCCCCTACTCAGACCCCTGGTATCTAAATTATAGAGGATGTTTAAGCAGGAACTCGTGACAAATGGGTGCCCCAAACAGCAGACCTTAATGCCAAGTCATGAGATTGAACATGGGGAGAGTCACCTCCTCCCAGTTCTGTTGAAACCCCAGCAAGATAAATGAGAAATGCATTCAGAGAAAGAGGAGAATTAATAGGCTTCCTGTTCCTATAACATTAGATGGACAGACAGTGTACTTTCTGGGTAATGCTTCATGTCTTAAAAACAACAAACAAAAAACTGCCTGGGGCTATTGTGCCATCAGAAAATTATATTTAAACTATGTAATCTGTGATTACTGAAAGCTCTCATGGCCATGAGCAGAGCTATGATTTGTTTATAGCATCTTTAGTAGTAATATTTTTTTAATGTTTGTCATAATTTACTCTCATATGGCAATGCATTTTTGATAAAGGTAAACATACTGTTTTGTCCACAAGAAGGCTTTATCAGTGGAATTAGAATTGCTGAGTAGAACTCTAAAATTACTCATACACAGAACTATTGCATTAGCGTAGCCAGAATGCAAACCCACTCACCCGGAAAACGGAAATTACTTTGGGCGGAAAGTCCTTCTGCCGTGGTAAGGATGAACCTTTTTCTCATTTCAGCTTTCTTTTCCATTTAGCTTTTAGTGCCCGTATCTTTGAAATGCTCTGTTAATTTATTTTTAAATCACCAAAATATAATGACTTTAAATACTTTTCCCAGAGTTGTTTTGTCCCCAATGCCATAGAATTTCCATATGTAGGTACATTTTGTGGTGAAAGGCTAAATGTAAACTTTAGTTATGGGGCAGTCTACAATGCTGCAAGGTGAACTTTCTCTCCTCATTGATTAAGGAGTCAAGTGCTTCTCTCTTTGTAATGGTGGGTGAAGAAGTACCACTAGCTTGATCCAAAGCACTGCAAGAGTTCTTACTGTAAGATCTGGGACTCAGTATGGCAGAGAGGATATTTTAGGATGGAGGCTATGATGACATAGCCTCCTGGGAGAAACCCAGGGCCTTGTTAAGAAACTGGCTTACTCTCTCCCTAAAATGGCTATCCTTTATCCTATTGATTGCTTATAAATTAAAAAAAAATTTTTAAATCAAATTCCATTTTTTAGTTTAGCTATTGTTTACTTATTTTTCCTCAAGGTTAATTTTTTGGTAAATGGAAACGAAATATGTATTTGCTACCTGCCAAAAGAGATCAGAGGTGGTTTGGATACTTTCCCACTCCTTTGAGTTAGTGTAATAAAATTCTTCCCTGATGATCAAACAAAACACAAGCACAGGGTGATTTTTTTTCCCTCCAGATTTAGAGTATACTATATATATATATATATCACACTTCAGCATGTTTCTTTTGTATATCAGTATTTCATGTACATTTTCTAGCTATAGCTGGAGCTCAGATTTTAAAACAAGAGCCACCTAATATTCTCTACTCTACATTTTGTACCCATTTCTCCTTAGTCTCCCATTTCTCTTGGGTGGACGGACATTCAGGTTGCGTTTTTCTGTCAGCAGTGTTGCAGTAAACATCCTTGTGCATAAACTCCTACATTCTCCTGCTTGTATTTCTTTCTGTTAGATTCCCCAAAATGGGATTGTTGGGTCAATAAGTATGAATACTTTAAGTGTTAGTAAATACCTTATAATCCTTCCCCAAAATATAAACATTCAACTTCAACCAGCAAGCTATGAAAGTGTGTGACTTCCCACATCCTTGAAATCATTGCCTCATATTACTCTTTAAAATTTTATCCAGATGTGGGGCAGGAAAGATACCAGGTGAGCTTGGGACATCTTTGTATGCCAAAACACAGGATGCTTTCAGAGACTGATGGTGTTCTGCCAAAGAGTCACATAAACTGGTTTGAAGGCTCTCCCACCAACAGAATTGGGACAATTTAAGCATCAAAAAGCATAATAACTAATAGATTGAAAAATACCATATTGAAACACACCGTACATGAATTATGTTTTTTCTTCAATTTCCTTCATCCAAAGACCACCAGGAACACCTGTGCCTGAATAAGTTGAAATTATTTCTCTCCCTCTCACAAGGGAGAATGTATACCAGGGGGAAGGAGGCTTGGGGGAACATTGAAGGAGGCATCTCCATAAAAGGGTGTTAGAAGGAACTTATTCTCAGATTTGGGCTTTAGTTGGGTAGTTTGTGGGAGAGCCTTAGGAAGCAGAAATTTGTTCCAGGTTGGGTGTTCTCAGAAAACGGAGGTAATATTGTGACTGAATACCTTAATAAATGTTATCTATAGGGAGAGCAAAATGGAGCAAAGAGGCAGAAGTCACTTAGATTAACTAAGAAAAGAGAATGGTGTTCTGTGGGTTGCAATGTGACTTTGTCTGAAGTGGATGTTATGGGAGATTGTTTATGACCAACAGGAGAACACCACGGCTTAGCTGTAAGCATTAGATCAATTGGTCAGTCACAACTGAGGACCAGTTGTGAGAGTCAGATTATTCTTGGATATTAGGAGCTGCTGATTTTCGAGATAGATAGAAAAGATGGAAGGAAGGAAGGAAGGAAGGAAGGAAGGAAGGAAGGAAGGAAGGAAAAATGGAAGGAAGGAAGGAAGATACACAAAGAGAATGCCAATTTGTTTTTCATTTTAAATTAGAAAAGAAGTTTTGGGGTTTTTTGTTTTTTTGTTTTTTTATTGTATCTCTTATTTATTCTTTTATAGTTTATTGCCAAGTTGTTTTCCATATAACACCCAGTGCTCATCCCCACAAGTGCCCTCCTCCATGCCCATCACCCCCTTCTCCTCTCCCCCTCCCCCATCAGCCCTCAGTTCTCAGTATTCAAGAGCCTCTCATAGTTTGCCTCCCTCCCTCTCCCCAACTATTTGAAAAGGGGAAGTTTTATATGGCAGTAGTTCCTAGCCCTACTTCTTCCTCTGAAAATAGGTTATGAAACAGAAGGAATTAAGGAATTCTGTATCCTGCCTTTTTAGTTTGAACTCTGTATCAGAATAACCCAATAGTCCCTTAATGATGAGGGATAGCTCTTCTTAGAGAATAATGCCAGCCTTAAATGATGAATAAATGATAAAACTAGAAAATTGCCATCTTTCAACCCATAATGAAAAATTCATTAAAGCTAAGATTATCAGTGGATGCCAAAGCAGTTAGGAGAAATGCGAATGGAGACCTAGATGTTTGCATGTCATGGGAATTCATTTCACAAATTACCTACTGGTCATAACTAGGGAAATACAGCATTACAGCATAGGACCAGGTTATCGCTGCCCTGATCCAATGAATAATCCTCGAATCACTAACAGTGGACCCCAGACATTATCTGCACACTGATGTAGTGCAATAGGCCAGTGCACGGCATCATCTGTGAAAACTTCTTGTCTGAAATGCTTACCCTAAATCTAATCAAGCCTTTAGATCTAACTTCAGTTTATAGGAAATACAGGGAAAACCGTAAGGAAAACCGCAAAGAAGTAACCCAGGAGATTGGATGTTATATAATCCAGCTGGCCCAGTCTCCAACAAATCACTACCATTGAAATAAAGTTGGGGGGCACCTGGGTGGCTCAGTCGGTTGAGCATCCGATTTCAGCTCAGGTCATGATCTCATGGCTTGTGAGTTCGAGCCCCGCATCCGGCTCTGTGCTGACAGCTCAGAGCCTGGAGTCTGTCTTCAGATTCTGTGTCTCCCTCCCTCTCTGCCCCTCCCCAGCTTATATTCTGTCTATCTCTCTCTCTCAAAAATAAACAAACATTTAAAAATTAAAGAAAAAAAAGGAAAAAAAAAAAGAAAGTTGGGGGTGGGAATTCCATTCCAGATTCAAAGAGATTCCGGAGACAAAACAACCAAATGCAATTAATGATCCTTGACTGAGTTACACTTTGGACAAACCAGCTGTAAAAGATATTTTAGGGTCAACTGGGTAAATTAGAATACAGGCTGGGTGACAGATAGAGTGAAAGAATTCCTGTTAATTCTGTTGGTTGAAATGGTACTGTGATTATTTAGGAAAATGTACTTTTTCTAAAAGGGATATAACTGAAATATTTAGGAAGAAACAGCATGGTATCCTCAATGAAATATACTTATTCAGAAAGCAAATAGATTAAGGAATGTGGCAAAATATTAACAATTATTAAATCTAAGCAATGGATATAGATGTTCATTATTCTCTTCCCTCTAACTTTTGTTGTAAAAAGTTCACAAAAAGTAAAAACAGTGAAATTATGTGATTTTAACATGTGACTTCTTTGTGCATTTCTGTGACACTTGTTAAGCTGAGTGTATTTCCATGCTTGCCAGTCATTTTCAGATCTCTGTAAAATTCTCGTGCATCTTCCTTGCTCATTTTTTGGTTCATTTAGTCATTAATTTACAAGAGATATTTGGATATTAAAAAATTGACCTGTCATATGTGCTACAAGAACTTCTTTTCTAATATTTTGTCTTTACCTTTGCTCCTGATACTGTTTGGCCTACAAATTATTTAAATTTTGCTTTAGGAGCATTTCTCTGCCCCCCTCCTCTCCCCCCCCCCCAACCTTCTTATATGGATTTTCTTCAAAATTCTCCTTTTAATATTTTTATTTTTTAATTTGAGATTTATTTAATGTACTAAATTTTATGTTTGTATTACTCCTTTTGTCCTATACGAGAATCCCACCTGTTTCTGGATCTGTTTTTAGATTTTCTGTGCTGTTCCCATAATTTGTCAGTGTCGTACTGTTTTGATTTTATTAGCTTTCTATTACATTTTAATATTTGTGGAACAAAGTCCCTCCTCACTATTCTTCCTTCTCAGAAAAGTTTTTGGCTATTCTCTGTCATTTATTCTTCCATATGAACTCTCAAATCATTTTTTCGTCACCCCCAAAATAATTATTTTGAGATTATGATAGAAACTACAATAAATTCATTTATTAATTTGGGAAGTATAATATGCCTCTCTGTATGTACAGAACATATTTTACATCTCTTGATAAGATTTTATAATTTTTTTCACAACATCATAAACTTTGTCAGTTTCTTTAGATATTTCACAGTCTCTGTCACTATAGGGAATAGAATCTCTCCCTCATCCTAACATTTTCATTTCCAATTTATCATTTCTAGGACAGACAATTGCTGTGGATTTAATATATCAATTCATAATCCTTTCTCATTAATGCCCCTGGGAGCATTGAGAAAGGCCCAGAGATGTATGGAGGAGTGAGGAAGTCACACACCTTGGGGAAAGGTATAGTTAGTTGTATTTTTAACATATTGGTAGAGAAATAAAAGTTGAATCCTGACAGCTAAAAATAAAAGGTATTCACTAGAAGGAAGGGGAAAAAAAGTAGAACTTCCAAATTAATCTGGGAAAGAAGAATAAAGAAAAGTAACTCCTGGATGAAAAAGTAAGCTAAAACTAAAATTATATATTATATAGAAAGAAGTGAAATGTAAATAGCTCATAGAAAAGGCTATCAGCACAGATAAGTTTCTTATCAAAGGAAAATTTAGAGCTGCAAATTTTTTTAAGAAAAAACTAAGAGGAAATTAAGCAATTATTCAACCATCAGAAGTTATAAAAAGAACAACCAGATAAAATGCAAGAAGCTAAGATTGGCAAATAATAAGGATAAAAGCAGAAATAAGCAAAATGGAAAACAGAAAAAAAAAACAGTAGAAAGGGAAAATAAGACCAACGTTGGTTCTTTGGGTCGAGCAATAAAATCATCTTTTGTCAAGTCTGAGTGAGGATTTAAAAAAAAGCTAAAATATACCATGTGAGAAATGAGAAAGCATATTGAATCATGGACCCTGAAGAGATTGTAGAAATAAAAAAAAAAAATAGTACGTGGAAATGTAAGACAGTACATTTTTTTTGTTTTGTTTTGTTTTTTTTAGTTTTTACTATACTCACATTTTTATTTATTTATTT
>CM053559.1:4219305-4452928 GCA_028646485.1 Cryptoprocta ferox | reverse complement strand
GAAAACAAACTGAGGGGGGAAGGGGAAGGGGGAAAGGTAAAGGGGGGTGATGGTCTTGGGGGAGGTCACTTGTGGGGAAGAGCACTGGGTGTTATATGGAAACCAACCTGACAATAAACTATAAAGGTTAAAAAAAAAACAATATAGAAAGGAATAAAATAAAAATACAGTCCTTAAAACTGATAAAGACCATTTACCCGAAGCAGGCAGCAAACATTAAATGAGGGAATTTCAAATTAAGACCGGGATAGATACCTTTAGTAGCACGGCTATTATTCAATATTATTTTTCAAACTTTAACAAATTTAATAAAACGAGAAGGAGATTATCAATAAACATACAGGAGATTTAAAAATTATATTTTCATCATCAATATGATTCACTAAGAAAACTATCAGAAGGCCAAAACCTACTAAAATTAATAAGGTATGTTAGAACCAAGACAATAAATCAGATAATTATTTTTAAATCCATATCAGCTGTCTGCCCTAGAGATGATAAATTAGAAATGAAAATGAGAAGGTGAGGGAGAGATCCTGTGGCTTTCCTTTCCTCCAGCTGCCCTTCTTCCCTTTCTTCTTTCCTGTTTTACTAAGGTTTGTAAACTTGGAAATATCAGTGACTGTCCCCTCCCTCTTGTATCTTTTACAGAAGAGCATAGATATTTAATGGTACAGATGGAAAGTCAAATTCTCTGGGTTTAAACCCAGGCTCTGCTTTTCGCCAGCTCTGTGTATCTGGAGGATGATATTTTAAGATACTCACCCGGGTTTTCTTCTCTGCATTTGAGTGTGTGTGTGTGTGTGTGTGTGTGTGTGTGTGTGTGTTGTATTCATCTCATCCTTGCTGTCCTTAGGGGTTGGATATCCAGAGACGCTGACATTCATTTGTTCAACAGTGTTCATGGAGCATTTTCCTGTGTACAGCTGCTAATTTAGGTGCCGGAGATACAGCAATAAACAAGACGGCTTCGGTCCCTGCTCTTTTGAAGCTGATATTCTAGAAGAGAAAAAATAGACAGTAAATGGATAGACAGATGATAGATAAAAAGAGGATAGACAGACAGATGGTAGATTATATAGATAGATGACATGCAGAGTAACAAGCTACACAAGAAAATATCAGATAGTGGTGTTATGCAAGAATTAAACTATTGCGATGGTGTTCTAGTTATCTATTGCCATATAACATATTCTCCCAAAACTTAGTGGTTGGATAAAACAGTTGTTTTATTGTCTTGCAGTTTTGAGGTGAGTTTGGGGAGGGCTCAGCTGGGAGAATCTTCTGCTCCTCATGGCATTATCTGGAGGGTATTCAGCGGGGGGCTGGTGCTGTCCGGATGTCTGGTGCCTAGGTGGGGTGGCTTGAAGGCTGGGATTGTTGACTGGAGTGCCTACACATGATCTGTCCAGCGTGGCGGGGTTTAGGGGAGCCAGACTTCCTGCGGGGCAGCTCGGGGCTCCAAGCAGGAGTGTTCCAAGAGGCCCAGGCAGTTGCTTCAAGGAACCTGGTTTCAGGAGTACCACCGTGTCACTTCTGCTGCGTTTGATTACTCAAGCATGTCATGAAGCCCAGCCCAGATTCAAGGGGGAAGAAATATGACTCTTCCTTTCAAAGTAAATAGTGACTGAAACAAACAAACAAACAAACAAATAAAACTGCCACAAAGTAAACAGTGACTTCGGTAAGCGGGAAGGCTGACTGAGGAGGTAACATAGAAGCTGAGAGCCGAAGCATATGAATGATGGGCCTTGAAGACACAAGGAGAAAAGGGAAGGGGTGTTGTGAGCTGCAGTTGGCAAAGCCACGGGGGCCAGATTAGGTTAAGATTTTGTAAACTCTGCTGAGAAACTTAGATTTTATTCTAAGTGCTTCTTATTTCAGGAATTACTTATAAAGGTTTTAGCAGAGGCCAATGGAATCTGGATTCTCTGCAGAATTGCTTTTTGGGGAAGAGCAGGAGCAAGGGCAGGGAGGCTGAGAGACATTTT
Organism: Cryptoprocta ferox; assembly: GCA_028646485.1. NCBI lineage: Eukaryota > Metazoa > Chordata > Mammalia > Carnivora > Eupleridae > Cryptoprocta > Cryptoprocta ferox. The sequence goes on along the minus strand of CM053559.1, from coordinate 4,450,937 downwards.
GCAATAGTCCAAGGAAGACATGATGGTGTGTGTACCTGGGTGGTTGTGCGGAAGGTGCTGGGAACTAGACGGATCCAGGCTATGTTTTGGAGGCAGAGTCTACTCAACTTATTAATGGATTAAATGATTGGACTGTAGGAAAATCAAAGAATCCAGGATAATCCCTACACAAACATACGTTTCAAGAAATCTAAGAGCAGAAAGCCTCTCAGAGGTTCCTCCTCAATTTTCCCCTTCTTTCCATTCCATACACTCCATGCAGTCCACCACCAGGTCCTGTTCATTCTCCCGTCTGGTATGTCCCAAATCCTACTGCTTCTCATCACCCTCCTGGCCAGCCCAAGCCACCAACATCTCTCACCCGGATTATTCTCACAAATTCCTGGGGCGTCTCCCGCTTGTACCCTTAACTGCATAGTTAGCTCTCATCAAGTGCTCAGAATGATATTTTTAAAAATCAGGGGCACCTGGGTGGCTCAGTCAGTTAAGCTTTGAACCCTTGGTTTCAGCTCAGGTCATGATCTAGCGGTTTTGTGAGTTCGAGCCCTGCATCAGGCTCTGTACTGGCACCTCAGAACTTTCTTGAGATTCTCTCTCTCTCCCCATCTCTCTGGCCCTTCCCCACTCTCACTGTCTCTGTCGTTTTCAAAATAAATAAACTTAAAAAAAATAAAGTAAAGAAAATGTAAATCATACCATGTCCTTCCCTTTCTCAAAATGTTTCAATCTCTACCTCATTTAGAAAATAGTGGAAAGCCCTCACCATGGCCTGCACCAAGGTCTCCTCTACTTACCCTGGCCCTGCTGTTCCAATCACAAGAGAAGGCAGCTGCCTCAGGGCCTTTGTGCTTCCTGCCTTCCTGCCTACAGTGTTTTTTTTTTATTCCCCAGTTTCATTCAAGTCTCTGTTCACATGTCGCAAACTCAGGAACACCTATTCTGACCTAAGCCCCCCACCCCTCACTTGAGCACCTCTTTCATATGCCTTTATTGCACAAATTGCCCACCTGAAATTCCATTTCATTTGTTTGTTGTGTCTCTATTTATTTATTTGTTGTATGTTTATTTACTGTATGTCTTCTATCAGCATATAAATTCCATGAGGGAAGCAGCTTTGTCTGTCATGTTCATTGCTATATACCCAGAACCGTGCCTGGTACAAATAAGGCACTTAAAGCAATATTTGTGGAAATGAACAAATGAATAAATGTTAGCTGTTACTATTATTATTTTTAATGCTTTATTCATTTTTGAGAGACAGAGAGAAACAGGGCAAGACACAGAATCTGAAGCAGGCTCCACGCTCTGAGCTGTCAGCACAAAGCCTGACTCAGGGCTCAAACCCACGAACCGTGAGATCATGGACTGAGCTGAAGTCATATGCTTAACCAACTGAGCCACCCAGGTGCCCCGGCTGTTATTATTATTAATATTAGTATGAGTTGGTTGCGATATCCTCTTGGTTTTTCCTTCGAAATGAGTCTTCACTCATACCTCCTTTTCGTACTCACTGCCACCTCTTGGATCCAGGTCCCTCTCCCTTCACACCTGATGACCACTGCAGCCTTCTTCCTGGGCTCCATAACTCCAGGCACGCTCCTTTTCCTTCTCTAGGTGTCTGTCACAGCACTACCTGGTCAATCTTTCTCAAGCATTGCTTAATCATTTCACATCTCCTTTCCAACAGTGTGAAGTCTAATCACTGTAGCCTTATAGTCATTTCCCTCAGAGCTGATCTCTCAGTCTTCTTCTTCAGCTTAATTTCTCATTACTTCCTTGTGTGAACCCTTGCCCCCAGCCACGCTGCTATACTTGCTCAAAACTGGTACTTTTCCATGCCTGGGAGTTGACCTCTGCCATTTGCTCCATCTCCCAAACCTCCATTATTCCAAGTCAAAATCAAATCTCATATCCCCGTTGGCTGCCTCAGAAGCAAGAACTCCCTCTCCTCCTGAGTAGCCTGAAATTTATTTTCCTCACCCTTCATTTGGACCTTGTATTGGCTCAGTCATATTTTATAGTGACGATACATTTTGTACATGAATATAAAGGTATACTCAGTCCTGTTTTCTCAAATATATAGCCAGGAGGTCCAATCACTCACTTTAGCTTAAGGCTTACAGTTGGATTCCTACCCTGTCCCTTATTATGTGCACTTGGGCAGATTCTATAATCTTTCTGAGTTTGTTACCTTTTCAGTAAAATGGGGATAATAACATTTACCTCGTAGTGCTGTCATTAGGATTGGATGTGTTCAAGTACAATGATTAATACACAGTGGACATCAGTTAATTGTTATTATTCCTTTTTGTATTGCACACAGTGCCACTTCATAATGTGATTGATGGATTTGCAAATAGGCGGAGAAGTATTTCAACAGTCATTATACTGCCAGCTAGCCATATCATACATATTTCATAAAGACTACTGCTTTGAAATAAATATTCTCGGTGCCCCCTCCTTCTGTTTTGCTTCAGGCATTACTGTTTTCACTTGATCAGTGACACTAGAGTCCATCTGGGCAGCACTAAATTTTCGCTACATATTCCTACCCCCATGGGAGCGCCGATCACAATGTCTTTCCAACAGTGAGGGTGTCCATAATGCACAAGGACGGGAATGATGACAAGAATGTTCACTTTTGCAACCAGATTTCTGGAAGGTAAGTGATTCATGAAATGCAGTTCCAGAAATAAGCTTATCTGAGCAGCAGGACCATTTGCTGGGATTGACTCAGGCACACAAATTCTAAAGTCTTCTCCAGTCTTAGGTTCTGGGATCATCATTCCCACAATATTGAGTAGGCTCTTTCCTGGCCCAGGGCCCCCTTTTTGGTGATGTTATAATCTGTGTTTTTTATTCTCTCCAATTTTCCCTCTTTGATCTCAGCAGTCAGAGCTGTTGTTAGAGGTTCTAATTCAATCCTTTCCATGCTGGCAAGTCTGCATCGAGAGGAAGATAAGGATACTGAAAACTCTGCATAGTTGTCACTGGGGCTCACAGCCAGGAGTCAGTCTCTGCACGGGGGCTGCATGGCTCATGCTTACAGGTCGCTGGGCAGGAGATGTACTGCCAGTGCCTTGTCTTTTGACTGCGACATATATCATGGACAGAGCACCATCACAGAACTGTCGGGGCAATATTGTTTTCTTTTGTTTTCCTCCTACACAACAGGGACAAGATGAAAAGTTTAAAATTTGCAGCTGAGGTGATGCAGTCAGGTGGACCAGTCGGGATCTGGGCAGCAGGCAGCACACTCACATGGGGAATGGAGGAGGGCTCAGGAGAGGAACTGCTTATATAGGTGCAGGCAGGGTAAATGAAACAAGGGCTAGTACTCCAAGGCCAGCAACAGCGAGGGCTCTTACCCATTAGGCCAAAGGGTAAGAAAAAGGAGTTATTACCCAAACCCAGAGAAAAAATCTGTAGATCTAAGAGAAAGCTACCTAATAGATGCCATGTCTTTAGTAGAGGTGTCCACAGCTCATGGTGACCGGGAAGGGAGCAAACTGGAAGAAATAAAGACCCTGGCTTCTTCTTCCACCCCCTATTCTCTCCTGATAGTACCTCTCAATGGCTGAACCATCTTCTGTCAGAAGTCAAAGGATGGGGGCACCTGTTGATGCCATATGTAATGTTCAGGCTCCCTGGGCACAAAGCAGGGTTTCTAGAAAATGTAAAGCTGGGCCTGGAGGGGCATAGGAGAAATGTTTAGCATAAGAGGTTTACTGGTTTAGATATTAGTGGGTCTGATGGATCAGGAGGGCAGCAGGCCTGTCAAGAATCCATGTGAATGAGTTAATTCATCATTTGGGGCTCAAAGAGAAGAGGATTGTGAACTGGAATGAGAAGAAAGGGGGTAGGGAATTGAACAGGGTCAGGTCTGGCATGTGATTTCCTGGAGCCCTGCCCGTGGACTCAGGTCTGAGAACATTTTTAAGGTTCAGACCTTTCGCAAGGGATATATCCCATTCCTCATCTAGTTCTTCCCCATTCAATTTTACCTTCCCCTTTCATTAATCCCTAAACCCCACATTGACTCTTTGAGTCAAGGAAGCCCTAACTTCTGGATCTGGGTATAGAGTGAGGGCGGAATATGTTCCCTCCTTCACTGAAGTAAGGTGGAGAATTTCAAGGAATGTGGCACTTTCCTATCCAAATGGGGATTTATGATTTAGGAACTTTAAGAGATAATCTTTGGTCTCAAAGGAGGTACCCAGTGTGTTGAAGGGGTGGTGATGGACCATCTCTTCCCCTCCCTACCCAGAGACTTTTGGGGGATAGATCTGAACAAGAGTGAAAGAGGAAGAATATGAGAAGTTTGTGGATGAACTCACATAAGACACTTTCAGGAATTCCTATAAAAACAGAGATATGGGGGAAACCGGGAGACATGACATTAGGTGGCAGGTGCAAAGGAAATGCCATTGTAAGTATTAACATGACCCCATTTATATCCACATGCTAAGGAGGTCAGGAGTAGAATGGTTAAATTAAAATACTTTTTGCACACTGGCTTACCTTTAGTTCTATTGTACTGTAGTTAGCGGGGTAATCTGTCTCAAATTTAAAGTGCGTTTTTCCTCCGTCTGTGTTCAATATGTGTTCTATAAATTGTATCCCCAGGGCAGGGGTCCTATAACTTATTTTTGTGCCATGAAATCCTTCCTCAGAAAAATGTTTTTAAATGCATAACAAAAAAAACATAGGATTACGAGGAAAAGTTTAATATCAAAATACAGATGTCAAGTATTTGAACGTGATATAATTAAATATATACTTCATTATTAATGCATTAGTGACCATTAATAAGATCTAGTGGTGGGTCTAATAATCAGCACACTTTTGAAGTTTCATGAGTGCAATGCTATTTTGAGGTTTCTGCCTCAACCTCCATGTGATGTGAAACTTATTGTGATTTCTATTGATGTCCAAGTCAGAGGAAATGCTACCATGGCTGTGGTCATTTCCACTTTCATAAATGAAGGAAATACTAAACTTTAGTTAGAGTAGTGACCACAAGGACATATTTTTTCATTCAAATTCATAGACATCCTGAATTCTATCTACGAGCCCCTTATTAAGAGCTGTTGCTAGGATCTCCTTTCTTCTCTGTCTCTTCAGCCCATCAGACAAAAACAAAGGCAGCACGAGACTAAAATTTTCAGATGTAAAGTTTTAGAGGAGTGTGATCTATCCCACCTCCTGACTTCTCTCCTCATGCCATGGAAAATTCTAGATAAACAATGGGCTAGAGAGGGAAGAGTGGAGCCACCTATTTTGAGGAAGTGAGAATGTTCTAGAAGATTCCAAGATTCTCAGAGAGTGGACGCAGTTCTAGCCTGTCTCTGAGGCCATGGCTGCAGAGGACCCTCCTCTCCCACCCACAGGGTCAGCCTGTTATCCTCTGAACTCACTGTGTTTGGAGACACAGTCTCTGATCAGTCCCATAATAATGTGCCTTGCATGCCCACCTTCTCTCCTGGACTACCCATTAGAAGAGAGGGCTTGAACTTCTTATAGTTGTGGTTACAAGGGACCTGCTGACTAACGTCCACCCTTTGACTAAGTTGCACTAAACGGAATTTATGTGACCAACAACTTTATACCTGTGATATAGGTAAACTAGTTAGAAAGTGAAAAAATGCCTGGGCTGAATGAAGTTGAAAGAAAAAACTAGCGACAGTCATTGTGGAAAATATCTGAACATTCACCACAAGCTTCATGCCCCCAGATGGGTGCCAAGTTATTGAGAGGAGTTATAGTAGTTGCATTTATTTGCATACTTGGACACCTCTATCTTCAGCGATATTTCACAGATTGAAGTATCTGTGCTTACAGGTGCAGTAGGCTATGCTTACAGGTGCAGACCTAGGAAAGGCTTCTTATGTCAAGAGTGGAGGCTCTGCCTCTAAGGCGGCCTTTTGGAACATGCTGGGCCAAGAGGCAATGAAAAGCTGGTAGATAATACCATTTCAGTGGCTTGACCTCTGGGTTATTCTTGTGATCCCAGAGAAGCCACAACTATCTGAAGAGGGGCTTGTGGTTCTAATAAGAAAGACTAGACTAGTTCATACTTTAAGGCACAGGTCACACAGGGCCAAGGAGAAATATAGTTCACAACACAAGCCCTACCTTCTTCTTAAACACCCCTCGGTTTTCATTGACCAAATGCCAGGAGGCCCTAATAGATGGCAAGGAGATAGAGGAGATTAGGAAGATGGGCAGCATGATGAGGCCTCCTGTCTTGGCGGGGCCTCTGCAAGTCCTCATGGTAATGTTGGGGAGAGCTGGTTTCATAATGGACATTTGCAATCCTATGCGAGGAAGAATGGAAGGTTGAACGCCAATTCCTCCATTTTATAGATGGGAGACTAGGACTCAGAGATGTGAAGTGATGAGACATTTTAGGATAAATAACACAAGATTAAAATGCAGACTTTCTGACATCTGACCATTGGCTCATTCTGTTATTTAGGGAAAATTCTAAGTGAAACACAAAGACTGTCTACATCTTGGTCTTCATTGCCCCATCTCAGCAGCAGAAGAGGAGGTGGTAGCTCTCGTCTCTCAGTGATCAATGACAAAAAAACAAATTTGGAATGAGTAAGACCAGATGCCAGAAAGCACAAACCTACTAGGTACACAGTGTAAACTGGCTCACTTGAGACCCTCCCTTCCCTGCCTCCCTACTATAGAAGCTATAAAGCTAAAAGTTACCTTGCTAGAGTCCCTTGCAGCTAGGTGAGGCCATGTGAGATCTGGTGACCAAGATATAAATTCAAGTTAGCTGGTTATGCTTCTTCTGTTTCTTCTTTCTTCCCGACCAGAATTTGAGTTTGATGCTGAAGGTATATCAGTCATTCTCAGGCTGATCGGGCAGGAAGAGAAAGAGCTTAGTCCCTTGGTGGCATAAAAGGTGCTATCTGACCCCTGATCTGCTTAAACCTAAACTTCGTTTCACATGGGGTAAATAAGCCCCTCCTTTGTGTAAGTCCTCATTCATCAGATTTTATGGTACTTGTGTAAAACCTAATCATAACTTATATCTCAATTTGTGAACCAAACATGTCCATAGCATATGGCAAAGGTATGCTAAAATAAATTTCAGTAGTATAAGTTCACCGGCTAATTGAGAAATCTGGTATGAGTTACTGAGAGGCCCAGTTGAAGAGGAAGTAGACTGTCTAGACGTGAAGTGCTGAATTTGTATGGAGTGGTTTTGAAGGCCCAGAATGTGGCCTGTGTATGGTTAGTTAGGTAACTCTCCAACAGTAATTAATAAAGGCACCGTGATTCAGGGATGTCATTACTATATTCGGGGCAATCTATCCTAGTTTATCTCCTAAAAATAAGATAAAATGGCCATCAAAGGGTATAGAAAAGGAAGTACTGGGTTAAAAACATACCTGCAAAAAACCTCTTTGACCTTGGCCACAGCAACTTCTTACTCAACACATCTCCGGAGGCAAGGGAAACAAAAGCAAAAATGTATTATTGGGACTTCGTCAAAATAAAAAGCTTCTGCACAGCAAAAGAAATAATCAGCAAAACTAAAAGGCAACTGACAGAATGGGAGAAGATATTTGCAAACAACATGTGAGATAAAGGGTTAGTATCGAAAATCTATAACTTATCAAACTCAACACCCCAAAACAAATAATCCAGTGAAAACATGCGCAAAAGACATGAATAGACCCTTCTCCAAAGAAGACATCCAGATGGCCAACCAACACACGAAAAAATGCTCAACATCACTCATCATCAGGGAAATACAAATCAAAACCATAATGAGATACCACCTCACACCTGTCAGAATGGCTAACATTAACAACTCAGGCAACAACAGGTATTGGTGAGGATGCAGAGAAAGAGGATCTCTTTTGCACGCTGGTGGGAAAGCAAATTGGTGCACTCTGGAAAGCAGTATGGAGGTTCCCCAAATATTCAAAATAGAACTACCTTATGACCCAGGAGTTGCCCTACTAGGTGTTTATCCAAGGGATACACATGTTCTGTTTTGAAAGGGCACATGCACCTCAATGTTTATAGCAGCGCTATCAACAATAGCCAAAGTATGCAAAGAGCCCAAATGTCCAAAGATGGATGAATGAATAAAGAAGGTGTGGTATATATATATATACACAATGGAGTGTTACTCGGCAATCAAAAAGAATGAAATCTTGCCATTTGCAACTACGTGGATGGCACTAGAGGGTATAACGCTAAGCGGAATGAGTCAGAGAAAGACAAATATCATATGACCTCACTCATATGAGGACTTTAAGATACAAAACAGATGAATGTAAAGGAAGGGAAGCAAAAATAAAATAAAAACAGGGAGGGGGACAAAATAGAAGAGACTCTTAAATATGGAGAACAAACAGAGGGTACTGAAGGGGTTGTGGGAGGGGGGTGAGCTAAATGGGTAAGGGGCATTAAGGAATCTACTCCTGAAATATTGCTGCACTATATGCTAACTAACTTGGATGTAAATTAAAAAATAAATTAAATTTTTTAAAAAGTAAAAAAAAAAAAATGCCTGCAAGCCATACTGCCCTAGGAATGTTGTCACAGTGGGGCCTGAAGGTAGCCTGAGGCCTGTTGGGAAAGAAGATAAAACACAGGTGTCAAGTTCAAGCCTTAGAATGAGGTTAGAGAACTTTGGTTCTTGGTCTAATTTCATCCCACTGGAGATAATTATCTTATGAGGTAATGATATTAACTGTAGCATTGAAGTTTAAGAATAATGTTCTCATGGGTAGACTGCCATGGGTTTCTGAGTCAGAGAGGTCCTCTAAAGATTCGGTAAGAAGAGCTGAAGGTACATACAGTGTGTGTTTTGTTCAATTATTCCTGAAGGGCCTCTCACTTAGATCATTTAAATAATCTCCACTGGCACCCAACAGGAGAAAAAAAAAAATTTGAATTGAAAAAGAGATTTTAAACAATTAAAATAAATATTTCCAAATATAAAATCAAGCACTATCTTAATTTTTCAAGAAAGTAATAATATTTTCACAAGAAATAACTAGGAATATCATATATTGACATGCCTGGAAAAGCTTGCAAGTTGGTCCGTTCTTAAGGTGATAAAATACACTTTAAAAGCCTAAGTCTTTACTTCCCAGTTATGCAAAACCTTCAGAATTCCATAAGGGGAAAAGTTGTATTTCACCATTTGAACTTTAAAGTTATTTGAAGATAAAAAGAATTTTCCTTGAACTAACACTGAAACAATTAGACCCATTGGTGTTTTTGAAAAACACTTCTGGTGAGCTCCTCAGAGTTTGGAAGGTCTGTGAAAACAACCTTTCCCTAACTTCTATCAGCTTCATAGAAACAACAGAATTCTCTAGCCTTGTTTGGGGTCCATTCATTAACCTGCTTTGCCTTGTGGCTCAGGTTTCACTTTCCTTGGGTTCCAGTCTTACCATGGAGCAAGCCACAAAGAGCCCAGTTCTTTGACAACAAACACGGGTTTCCAATATGGAAAGACAGTCTCTTTCATTCTGTCCTGAGGCCAGATGGAGGGGCCATAAATTTAAGCAGGCATATTCCTCTGCTTAGCCCCCAGGTACCTCTGATCCACCCTTTACAGTAGCAACCCCTGTACATCTTCTGTAAAAGCCATCTTTGGGGAAACACACCCTCTCACACGTTTTAATTGACACAATTCTTGGGAAGGCAATTTGATAAGAGCTATCAACGTTCCAAATTGACGCTTGCTTTGACCAAGATACTCCATTTCCAGGACTTCAACAGTTACATCTTACATATGAGCAAAGACAGATGTGCAAAGTTACTCATTGCTATAGTTTTTATAATAGGAGGAGACGGGGTGGGTGTGGAGAGTTCATTAAGGAATGACAAAGTAAACAAGTTACTGTCTTTGAAAGGATGTCAATATGTCTGGATGCAACGTGAGTTAGGGTAGAAATCTAACAGCCATGGGGGAGCCGATCCATAAATCAAAGCCATCCTGGCTCTTGTTAACATAACTAAGTTGCAGAATTAACTTTCAGTAGAGGCGCCTTATCTTTGGCCTTCTTATTTTTAAGATTATAAATTTTCTTCATGATTTTAGACAACTGAAACTGAATTCTCTATTATTTTCAGAATGTATTACTAATATGTTCTCTCTTACTTTTGAACCATTCCAAGAGAGTATCCTTTAAGTAGGAAGGTTCAGAAAAATGGTCTGAGATGACATCTCCGTGGGTAAGTTGAGGGAGTTCTATGGCTCTGTACCTACCTTCACACTATGAGACCCCAGCCCCCATTCCCATAGCTTATATCTCTGAGAGTGATGCCAGAAGTGTCCCACAGGACCATTCTTTGTCAGTTTAAATGGACCCATGGAAGGAGCTGGATGAGCAGAAACACCTCATGGAGGCCTGCGTTTCCCATCTCTGAGACTCAAGAGGCCCAATCTGTGGTAGCAAGATCTCTACCTTAGCACTGTTTCTTCCCGTGGTCCTGAAGGGGGTCAGAGTTCTTATTTCAGGTCTCGAAGCCGTTCCAGTTCTTTCATGCAGAAAAGAATTCCTTAAAGGATGGACTCTTTGGGAGGAAGTGCTAAAACAGTAGACCCTAGGTTGAGCTTCCAGAAACAACTCCCTCTCAAAACCTCACCACAGAATCAACCCACCAAGAACACTGCTACCTTTGCCTCAGTTAGGAAGCTCCAGAATCTGGAATCTTCCATTAGAGCCATCTGCTCCAGACCACACTGATTCACGGCCTATTTCTCTCTCCACATAACTTAGTTTCTTCATAACTCAGGATTGTTTAAAACTCTTTTGTGTCTAATAATATACCTGGAGAATATAGGATATCTCTGTGTTACAACTCAATTTTGAATCAAGCTCTCAAGCAACAGGATTGGAGCTAAGTAATATCTGCGCCCTAGAAGCAAGCGAGGCTAGGAAACAGATGGCCCCATTTAAGCCTCTGGAGTCGTGGGAGGCTGGAAGTGTCCTGCAATGGATCTCTAGGGACATCTAATCCACAATATCTACATCCTCTAAAATGGAAACGATCCATCCTCACACCAGAAAGTGTACGTTCTTCAAACCCAACTCTATCTGAAGTGAAGACCCCTCAATAAGCCTAGCAGGTAGTTGGTGCTATTGCCTGGGGAGCAGGTTGCTCTACACAGCATTTTAACTGTGTGCATGATAGGAAGTCAATGTCTTCCTAGAAAGCCTGCCTTGAGTGTGGTGAAATGTGCTGGTCATTCCCCATGATCACATTTAAGGTTCTTTTCTCAGTGAACTAAGTATTCTGCTCTTGTGGGTTCTTGTGACTGGAAGCATGGGACTGGAGCTAATAATCATAAGAAATTAAAAAAACAAAAGTGTGACTGGTCAGAAAAACACAAACCCAGTCTCAAGTCAGCACTATGGTACTGTTGTGGAGTCTTCAGTACGTGCGTACACATGCAAAGTGGAGGAGAGAATTACAGCTATTATCAGAATACTTTCATGTTAAAACAAAATGATATTTTCCTGCAATTATCTGGATGTTTCAGATAAATTCTGGGGTAATTTAGGTCCAAAAAAATCTTCATAATTGACCCAGTTCTCTCATACGTGTACTTCTAGACAGACACTGCTAAAAATGTATCGCCCTCAAAGTAGTGCTGTGGGTGAACCCTGTTTTCAGCTTCACAGAGAAGCTGTGGGAAAGAACATACAAAATCAAGAAATATCTCTCCAATGTAACAAAGCGCACAAAAAAATTAGAATAGCTTAAAAAAAAAAACAGGTCAGGAAACAACCAAACTAAGGATCACAGTCTCCTAATGTAAGTTTAAAAATATCATCTACAGAGAGAACCTTCCAGAAATTGGCTGTAGTTTCTACTTGACCCCTTCGCAAGCAGTACAACGAGCAGAAATGTGAAGACATAAAGTTCTGAAGAAGTGGATAATCCCAATTTGGAGGGAAGTTGGGAGACGGTGTGAGGGATGGGATTTAGAAAGGAAGCCAAAAGAAAAGTGTCAGCAGGGTCTTTAAACAATCATTTCTCTCTACCATGAGAGAAAAATAGCCGTTCCTACAAAAGAGCTGGGAAGAACTGCTAAGAACTGGCATTTTCTGTTTATTTGTTTTACTAGCTGGGGGAAAAACAGAATATAAACAGGGAAGGGACAAATGTGATGAACTCCTACTTTGCCTGTTTTTCCATGCCTTTCCACATATTTTCCAGAGGGAAGCAGGAGAGAGACAGGCAGGAAAGGCAGGGAGGAAATTATCGCCTAAAGCAGCTTGTCTTTGAGAGAAGAGGAGGGTTTGGGTTCACTTGGAATCTGTTGAATGATCTGAACCAGGTATAGTACTATTCAGATTATCTCTTTCAGCATAGCTGAGTTTTGGTAGTTTATGGGTTTTGAGAAATTATTCCATTTAATCTAAGTCGTTAAATTTTTATTTGAGAGTTGTTTATGGCATTGCTTATTATCCTTTTATTTAAGTTGCTTATTATCCTTTTAATGTCTGTGAGGCTTGTAATGATTTTCCCTCCTTCAATTTTGATAACGGCAATTTGTTTCTTCCCTCTTTTCTTCTTTCTCTCCCCTTCCTTCCTTCCTTCCTTCCTTCCTTCCTTCCTTCCTTCCTTCCTCTTTCTCCTACACTCTTTGCCCTACCTTTAAAATATATCTGGAATCCAATGATTTCTCGCCTCTCTCCTGCCACCACCTTGATCTTAGTGACCATGACATCTCTACTGGATTAGTCTAGTAGCCTCCAAACAGGCCTCCCTACATCCAGTCATGCTGCTCATCAGGTTCTCAACACAGCAGTGAGTGACTCTGTTAAAAATATAGGTCAGATCATATCATTTCTCTGCTTCAAAAGCTGCAATGACTCTCCACTTCACTAATGTAAGCCCCAAAATATGTACACAGTCCTGTATGATCTCTCTTCTTCCACTCCTCTCTGACCTCACCTATTACCCTCTTCCTCTCCCACTTGGCTCCAGCCACAGTGGCTTCCTTGTTCATCTTGGAAAATGCCAGGCACATACCTGCCCCAGGGGCTTTATATCAGGTTTTATTCTGCCTCTGATGCTCTGCCCCAGTTTTGGTTTGGTTTGTTTGGCTTATTCCCTCATTTTCTTCAAGTCTTTGCTCAATGCCACCTTTTCAGTGAGACCTGATCTGACCACCTGTGGTATTATAAATACATTTGGTCTTTGTTTCCAGTGCCTGGTCCAGAGTTCCTAAAACTCCTGTAATTTTATGAATGATAAGGGTGCTAGGAGTATCTTTTGTTCTAATATTTGGTCGTTAATTCCAGTTCTGGACAAAAGAGCTTCTAAGAGGCTTGGACTGTCTGAAGTGAAAAGAGTGTCTGTTTGATGACAGAATGGCTGGTGGCTGGGAGGCCCTAGATAGTTTTGGAATGAGAGCTGGTCACCAGAAAGCCAAGGCATGATTGGAACTTGGAACTTTCAGCCTCACTCCTCCATCTGGAAGGAGAGGAGAGGGGTTTGAGATTAAGTTAATGATCTTTTAAGATCTAAATGGAAAGATATCCAAGATATAGTATTAAATAATAAGATTAAGGTGCTGGACAGTGTGCATGTTTCTTTTGTTTATAAACAAGGAAAAATAGAACATATATTCAGTTTTGCTTTTATTTGCATAAAAAGTCAGAAAAGGGGCATAATAAATTAATAAAAATGATTGACTGGGTGAGAGGCCGGAAATAGCATAAATGTCGACACCAAAGGGATATGAGGAAACTTTTGGTGGTGATGTATATGTTCCCTACCTTGACTGTGGAGATGACCTCACAGAGTATATGTGTAAGAATGTAACCAATGGAATATTTTAAACATTTGTGGATTAGCAAATCTCACTTATATCTCAGTGAAGCTGCTAAGGGTACATATACATATAAATAAATAAACTTGATTTTGAAGCAAAGGAGAGAAATGGTTCAGAAACTAGAAGGAGATGCTGGGGTGAGCAACTGGTGTTTTGATTTGCAGGGGTTTTGATTTTGCTTTGTGTCTTTCATGGAACAAACTCAAGAAAAATTGTAAGCTGTAAGTATATCCTCACATGTATAAGAATAGAAAGCTCGAGAAAAGAGAGGAGGCAGTTAATGGAGCTAAGACTGAGAGAAGAGATGGAATATTCAGTGCCCAAGGCCAGGGGGATAGGAGGTAAGGATATATCTCTAAATGCTGAACCCTGAGAATAAGCTCTTAGTTTTGGATACCAGGGACATGATTGTAAGCTAAATTAATCAGATGTTCACAGTCTTCTCTCCTCAAGAATGCTGCATCTCCTTAGAAGCAATTTCTCCCAAATTCAGTGACTCCTTCTAAGTTTTATCTGTGATACACTCTAAAAATAAGAACTATTGAGAAGTGGACTGAGCTTTTCCTCTGATCAAGAAAGAGCTCCTAGTGAGAAGATGCTTTGTTCTAACTTTACCGGACATTAAGTACCCTGAAGCCACTCTGAGAGCCCTGATATTTGTGTCCCTGTCATAGGTTTGTGCAATATGGAAAGAGAAGTATTCACCTAAGTGAAAGGGAGGTGGTGTTCAAAATTTATAACACACACACACACACACACACACACACACACACACACACCAGGGGGCAGGGAGAGCTCCGAGCTTACCACACAGTAATTGATATTTAACTCAGTGTGGTGGAAACAGGACAAAAACAAAGTGTCAGTTTAACGGAAATCACTTGTCATTTTAACATTAAAACACCTTTAATTTCCTAACCATTTTATTTAGAAAGAGTCGGACTTCTAGGAGCATTCATTCAGGGGGCTTTTAGGACATAAAATCCTGATCCTGTAAAAATGTTTTCTGCGCCTTTCATACTCATTCAACAGGTTTAATGGGATGTGCAAATTAATGGCGATCTCCTTTTTTTGTTTTTTACCTGTTTGATTTCAATCAGAACCCACATTCTCAGTCAACGTTAATGAACTCATTTGTATCTATCCAAGGGCTAACCAAGAAATTCCTGTTCGTTTAATTACCCGGTAGCTTTGGATCAACATTTTTCGTTCCGTAGCGCTTTAGGGGGTCTCCAGAAGCTGAAAACGCAGCTCTATCCCAGCAGAGCGAGCAAGCGGGTTCTCCGCGTCCCATTTCTGAGGTCTTTTCAGTCGCCACACTCTTTCGGTCCCTAAGGAGCTGGGCTCCTAGTGTTTGCGCGAGCACTTGGAGTGGGCTGATCCCCTCGAAACACGAGCTGGGAAAAGAGGCCGAAGCCACGGAAGCCCATTCTCAGACCCTGGGAGGAGGAGGGGGACTTTGGGGAGCCACTAAACTCCGGACTTGGAGCAGGTGCCCCGGACCCGCTTCCCGCGCGGGGAGATCCGCGCCCCAAGTTGTCTCGGCTCGAAAACGCGCAGGAGCTTCTGCGTGGGTCCCGGAGATGCTCCATCAAGTGGAGCATTCACGTACCCCCTTCCCTGGCGCCCAGCGAGTTGGCGGTCCCGGTGGCAGGCGACAAAGATCATCTGAGCTGCTCCCATCTCTGGCGGGACTAGACGGGGTGTGAAGGAGAGCCGGGTTCGGGCGCGGCCGGAGGGCAGGGACGCGCACTTTGGGGTGGTCCCGCGCCCACGCTCGCTCTTCTCCCGGGCCCCCCTCCCCGGGGCAGGGCCTGGGGCCGGGGAGCTGGGATGGAGGTGGCCGCCGGAGCCGCAGCGCGCGCGCCTGCTCGGCCCCCTCCCCCGGCCCCCGCCAGTCGGGGGCGGGAGTCACCCGAACGTGACTGCCTGAGGCCCCTCCTGCCGCGGCCGGGGAGCTCCATAAAAGAGGGTGCTGCCACCCGCTCTCCACACCCGGTCCGCTGGCTGTCGGCCCTCGGAGAGGCGCCCGGGACCGCCCTGCCCTCGCCGCCCAGCCGCGCCCGTCCGCCCGCCACCGTGAGTGCCGCGACCCCCTCGGCTCGGGGCGGGAGCTGGGGGACCGCGCCCGCTCACCCCCGGGGGAGCTCTGGGGCCACGGGAAGGTCGCGCCCGCGCCCCGCTCCCCAGCCCCTGCGCGCCGCGCTCGGTCCTCTGCTGCCCCGACGCGCCGTGGCCACTTGCTCCTTCTGGCCCTTTCCGGCGGCTCCTCCGCCCGGCTCCCGGACCCTGCGGGCCGCGCTGTCCCTCCGGCTCGTCCTTTGGAGGGTATGGAGGGGACCGCGACCCCCCAGCCCCGTCTCCTCGAGAGGTCGCCGCCTGGAAGGAGGTTTCCAAGCTCCCTGCCACCTTCCCGGGACCCTTGGGATCCTCTCCGAGACTGACCGCCCTGCCCGGGGACTTTGTCCCAAATTGTCACCCCAAAGGGCATCTCCGGCCCAAACGGCCGATCTCCTACAGCCGAGACAGACCGAAAGTCAAAGAAGAAACTTTTCTCCTCCCGCAGGGGTTTGGGGAAGACGGTAGGAAAGTGACAAGTCCTCGCCCCAGGGGAAGGAACTGCTACAGGCGCTTGTAGACTGGCCCCGGCGGGCTCTGGCCCTCCGCCCCCAGCCTCTGGCGGCGCGACTCGGGCCGAATTTGCGCGGACCTTTCGCGTGGAGCAGAGGCTGGGGCAGGGCGCACGGTGCCCTTAGAAGGCGGCGCGGCGCTCGCCACCCTCCGCTTCGCTCTGCGGGGCTGGGCGGAGCGCGGCTGGGGGTCTCGAGGGGCAGCGGGGCAGCGGGTGGCGAGGGAGACCGCAGGGAGGTTCGAGGTGTGTGTCCTTTCAAAGCCCATTGGTCGCCACTCTGCCTTCTGTGCCCGCAGATGCTGGGTAGCAAGCGACTGGGGCTATGCGGACTGACCGTCGCCCTGTCCCTGCTTGTGTGCCTGGGCGCGCTGGCCGAGGCGTACCCCTCCAAGCCAGACAACCCAGGAGAGGACGCGCCGGCGGAGGACTTGGCCAGATACTATTCAGCGCTGCGACACTACATCAACCTCATCACCAGGCAGAGGTGGGTGGGCTCCTGCTCCCGACGCCCTCCTGGAGCGCAGTGCCCGCGGGAGCCAGTGAACCCTGGGATCTCAGAGCACAGGGACCAGTTTTTTCTTGCTGGTTTCCCAGGGCAGCACAGTGTCAGGCACACACCCAGTTCTCTGAGTAATTGCTTCGGGCACTGACCACTTTCCCTCTCCAACTATAGTTACAAAATCGTGACCCCCCGGATTTGGGTGCCCTAAGGTGTGTGGGAGGCCATCTTCTCCCAACTCACTCCCTGCTCTTTTTGGTTCTTAGAACCGTTGGGGGGCTGTTTGGAAACCTGGATGGGAAAGGATCCCCTAAAACAGGTCAGGAGGGCTCCAGGGATGTGCTGTAGGGAGAAGGGTGAGCTGAAGGTCTAGGAACTACACCAACCAGGAAACAGCTGGGTTGCTAAAGATATTGCCAGATTTTCCAAGCTGCCCAGAGCAAATTGCATGACAGTATTTAGGAAAAAACAAATAGAGCTATTTTCTTGTCTTCTGTACAGTGGTGTTTTTTTGTTTTTTTTTTTCAGTCTAGATCTTTACTTAAAAATCCTGGTGCCAATAGAGATTTAGCATGAAAACAGTTGATCTAAAATGCAGAGACTTTCCCCATGTTGGAGTAGGTGAATCTTGAGAAGGAAGTGCCCACTTACTGTTTGTTGAGGAGAAACTGGTCACGCTAGGATAAACCCCCGCATTACATGGAATTTGAAAAATTGTAAACTTTATTCTGAACACTCAGAAAGCTAAAATAAAATGCTATTATGCTTTCACTCTTAGCATCAAATATTAGGGGAAAGAAATCACATCCAAACTATAATATAGGATTTAAAATTTGTTTCCCAAATTGGTTCATCTTAGTTCTGAATCATTCAATATCTTATTTCAGTTCCAAGATCAAATGATCTTGATAAGCTAAAAAGGACGAACCCTTTAAAAATACTAATGTTAACATATTTAAATTATGTTTTGTAAAGTGTTATTTTGTTTTTGTTTTTACCATACTCTTTACCATTTACAAGTCAGTAGTTGAGAAGGATTGAAAGTGGGGGAGAATTTATATTTTTTTAATACATTTTTCCTGTTTCATCAAAAAGGAATATGACATCCTAAAAAGCTTTTTGACAAAGTCCCACTTTACATAGAATCAGAAATACATAAAATGTCGGAATTAAACAGTACTAGTTTGTGAACCTTGAAGTCTGTTCATTTTAGTTACCAAAAAGCAATACTGTTTTATATCCTACTAGACTTCTCAGAAAGTTACTTGCTTCAAATTCTTGCTTATGCTTTCATATAGACTAGAGAAAAGAATTGTTCAAATAAAAAAGATATTAATATTAATAATATTAATCAAATAAAAGCGATATTAATTGTCGCTTATCTAGGAAAACCTTTGTTGGTTATTTAGTTTGTCAGTTATAATACAGTAGAACTTATTTCTGCAAAGAGAATTCCTATAAAGAAAGCTTTTACCATTGTATAAAGCTTTAGCATTTCAAAATGCTTCCCTAGGCATTATTTCATTCAGTCTTTACCTCGAAGCTTTGAAGTGAGTATAATTATCTCCATTTTACAGGTCATGAATCTAAGAACATTTTATGAAGGCTTTTCTTTTTAGGAGTGATGACATTGGAGCCATCCTCCTGATTTTCCTTGGAAATTGTCACTACCATCAGCATCCAGTGTGATCTCCAACCTCTTTGATGATACAGAAATAAAGCGAAAGGGGCTTGAGTCTCATGGGAAGAGATTCAGGTTAGGTGGGATTGAGTTGATCCTGAACCAGAGTGTCTTGTCTCATCTTCATACAAATTCCCTCTTAGAAACCATCGGAGCCTTATCTCATCTGCACCAGCATCTCCGTTCCCACCCCATACACCCAATCAGAAGCACAATTTTGTATTTTTGAAAATCACAACATCATTTGTGAACAAGTGTTTCATTTGGCACAAATGGTAGTCTGATATCATTCTCTTGCCTCCCTTTTTCTACTCAGTCCATGTATTTAAGTTGTATCCTCCAGGTTCATGGCCTGAAAGCTGCATCATTTATTCTAGAGCACGGATCTACCACATTTGGCTATTTCAGTCCCCTAAATCAGGGGTTCCCAGCTGGGGCAGACTTTATGTTCTAATCATCCTATGATGCCTAGGACAGCCCCCTAAAACAAAGAATTTTCCAGCCCCAAATGTTAATAGTACCAAAGTTGAGAAACCCAGCCGTAGATTAGTCTTTCTCCATCCTGGTCAGACATTGGAATCACCTAGGGAGCTTTTTAAATATACTAGTGCTGGGCTGCAGCCCTGACTCCTTAAAATCAGAACCTCGGGGGCAGGGTGGGACCTGGGTTTTTGCAGTGGTTTTACAAGCTTCCCAGCTGATATCAATGTGAAGCCAGGTTTGAGAATCCCCCTCCCCTCCCCCCAAGATTCTATCTTCGACAGGTGAAACATTGTAGAGCAGCAGGAGAATCCAGAATTAAGCAGAGAAGGAAGAATAGTGAACAATGCTGCCCTGGGTGCCACTTGATGACTATAAATCCTGCTATTCTAGATTAAGGTTTTTTACTAGTAAATTGTAGAAAACACTCATCAGTCCCCCTATTCACTGGAGCATGATGGTGATAAATGAGTTAAAGCTGCTCGAGAGTTTTAAGATTAATACAGTCAACTGATGAACAGAATAAATGGCTATATAAGCAGCGATCTACAGTCTGACATCACAACTCCAGAAAATCTTGAGGAAATCTTATAAATGATGAGGGGGGGGAGGGCAGTTTGTTTGTTTTTGCTTCCTTTAAGCCCCAACAAAGGAGCAATAATAGGAAATCTTTCCGTAAGCTTTGGATTTAATTGTACTTGATAGGCAGTTAGGGTATACTTTGTTTTGCTGTTTTACCTATCAGCTAATCAATCCATCCAGGCTAGCTTTTCATCTGTGAACAATGTGGCTTCTGGTATACAGAGACTTCTGAGAAAGAGAAAAAAATACAACTTGGTAGACCCTTCAGCAGTGACAGAGAAAGACCAGTGTCCTCACTCACCTGGAGCAAGTCGCATATACTTGCGTCCACACATAGTCCTATCCATATCCTGCTCTAGGAGACAAAAAGACCAGGAAGATTCCACAGTCTTTCCACGGACCAGTGAATTCCTTTATATTTACAGGGCAGATTAAAACCCAAGCATGAACGAAGGTTTTTAGCTTTTGGTACCCCAAATAAATATGGAAGATATAGGACCCATGTTTGTTGCTTTCTGTAAGAATGGGTGAGTTTCAACAGCAGTACCTTGCATTTGTGTTTGACTATGTCGCTTTCAAAACATTGTGACTCACATTAGATTTCTACAAAGACTCCAATTTAAACACAAGTTAGGATTCTTTTACAAATGAGAAAAATGGGATTCAAAGATACAGGTAGGTCAGGAACTTCTCTCTGCTGATGTTTTTCCTAAGGCTGTTTCCAAACTATCATCTGGTCTCTTTGTTAAGATTTAAACTGCTGTATATCATCAGAACTATAGCCAATTAACAAAATACAGAAACGTTTAAAATCATACTGCAATGTATTTTTATTTCCTGTCACTTGTTTATAAAAGTCTATCTATATATGTGTGGTTTGTGGTAATACACAAGGTAAGAATTTAACTAGAAATTTTTATTGGTTCAAATAACCTAACTTATTATTTAGGCAAAATTATACATATGTATGATTCGAAATCATATTCCTGACAATGTTTATTTCATATAACTAGATTACTTGTTAGCAGATGATCAACCAAGTGGGAGGCTTTCTTCCTTGTTTTTTTTTTCCTTTTTATGAATATATCAAACTTGCTTTAAAGGACTTTCTTTCTTTTTCTTTTCTTTTCTTTTTTTTTTAGGTATGGAAAACGATCTAGCCCTGAGACACTGATTTCAGACCTCTTGATGAGAGAAAGCACAGAAAATGTTCCCAGAACCAGGTATGAAAGGCTTGTGTGGGGACATTGTTGCAGAGCTCAAGATGCACAAGGGAGGGAAATCCCGGAGGGCTGCCTGGGAGGGGGGAGACATTGGAAAGAGTCTTCCAGACCAGGTAGCGTTTGGGCAGAAATGGAGATGGGAAATAGGGCAGTGAGGACCTTTCTTTTCATGGACTAAATTGCCAAGCTCTAACCTTTTGTGGAGTATTATTTTCTACCCCAGATTATTTGGTACTCCTTTGAAATGTTTAAATTTAAGTGACTTCCACCTCAGAAATGACTCTATATAGAATTTCTAACTGTGTTAGAATTGAGAGAACATGGAGTGAGTCCCTATCTCTACACTGAAATGACCAACAGTCCATCTTTGGCTGGGGTCATCTTTAGTTTTCGTACAATATTGTGGAGTGTCTAGATATCCTGCAGGTATCACTTATGGGTCTTACTCTAGTCTTCCTGACTTTACATGAAGCTGGAGATCAGTCTTGGCTGGGTGGGGGCTATTGTTTACTTTTGGACATATATTAAGCTCAATATCACAGAGTAATTTCACGGAATGAATGTTAAGGACATCATATTCTTAGGGACTTGTCTGTAACCTTGGGGGCTTTCTGGGTGTGTGGAGCCATCTAGGGAAGAGGTGCCCACCAACAGCTGGTGTCACACATTGGACAACGAAGAGTGCTGGGAAGCAGCCTGGTCCTCCTGTGTTTTCATAACTTTCTGGCTCTTCTATCTGATGCCTCCTGCCTCTACACTTAGCAAGATCACATGGCACATGGTTCATCCATTTCTGTGGGAGCTGGACTGCCTTAAACCCAGAGCTCCACAATGTCAAGAACCAGGTTCCCCAGAAGAGGTCACTAGAACGCTTGCTCAGTGAGTGTGACTGGAGTGTCCCTCTTCATTGGGGTTCTCCCCAGAGAACAAGTGGGGTGACCTGCTGAGCCACTTACTTTCCCTCCCATCGTCCTTCTGTCCTCTTGTGAAATGGCTAGCCAAGGCAAAGGAGCAGGTCTAAAGTTGCCAGGTTTGTTTTCTCTGAAGGAAGTAACACTTTGGATTGGAATAAAATTCCAATGCTCTTGTCTGGCGGTATCAAACCAGATTTAAACAGCAAATGCAAGGGAAACAGGTGGAAAATTCATAAGGGTTGTTTTTAATAGTAAACAATAGATGCCTTTAAGGTTTCATTGACATGTGTGTGATATTTGCCATGGTACAAAGTTTAGGGTAAACCTTACCTACTTTGGGTAAGGAAAGGAACCATCCAGACTTAATAACCTTGCTGCTACTCTTTGTTTTGTGGCTTAAAGTCTCACAATTGATGCATGAAATAGAGTTAATTGCACCCTGATGAAGACAGCCTCAATCCTGGGCGGTTAGGAGGAGGCAAAGGTTGACATCCTCCAAGTTGCCTGTGAATGCTCTTTTATTAGAAAGGGTTCTTTATAAAAATAGTATCTTGCTACATAAAAAGCCTTTCAGGAAAACAAAAGAGGCATATTCAGAATTGAGTAACAATAACCTTCTTGTTACCATTTTGTGTAATTCCTGCAGTTTTGATCTTCAGAAATATTGCAGCGTTCTTTGGCTCCTTTGATAAATTCAGAGCCTTTTAAATACTCCCTCTGAGATTTGCTTGAGACTCCCGTGAGCATGAGTGAAAACTACTCAGCTGGGTCTCTGTGTATTATGCCACTGTCCCTGCTCTGATACTCTACGTGACCTCCTATTTAGAATGCCAACAGGAAGGAGCCTTTTCAACAGTTTCTGATCATCTTTCAGTTCGGAACTGAATGTCTCACTTTTGTAAGCCTCCCAGGAAGTTGGGAAAGCTTCTCTTACATGCTTTACTTCTTATGTTCAACAGGCTGGAAGACCCTTCTATGTGGTGATGGGAAATGAAACTTGCTCTCCAATCTTTTCCTATTTTTCAACCCATATTTCATCCTGTAAAACTAGAGTCTGCCGATCCTCCCAATGCATGCAGCCACTGTGCTTGACTCTGCAGTCTCCCTTTGTCATCCTTGTATATATGTGTGTTTAAATAAAGTACCAAGCATTCAAAACGTGTATTTTCCTCAATGAAAAAATCTGTTGTTGCGATAGTCAGAATTATTTTAAGTTATTCATTACATTGCAACCTCACTCAGTAGGAGGTTCAAGGTTCGTTTCACCAATATTAAAGCAGTGACTATGGAAGTTATAAAGATATGATGATTAATGATGATCAAGACTCAAGTGTGTGTGTGTGTGTGTGTGTGTGTGTGTGAGAGAGAGAGAGAGAGAGAATAAAATATTTGAGCAGGGGAATGCTAATTTAGAATTATTTGCTGAACTTTCCCCCACATACACATGAAATCGTTGTTAACCTGATAGCCTTTGCCATCAGCAGAAAGGATTGCTGTCTAATAGAACTTTCTGCAAAATGTCCTCTCCTTGAATATAATAGCCACCAGCCACATGTGGTTTTTGAGCACATGCATGTAGCAAGTACAAATGAGGGACTGGGGTTTAAATTTTATTGGGTTTTAATTTCAATTGCCACATTTTTGGGGGCACCTATCAGACAGCTCAGATATGTACATGTATTTAGGCCCCTACACTAAGAATCTGAGTCATAAACAGAAATACACTGAGTAGGAATGACTACTTTTCACAGAACATGGGGTACGTTAATTAATTTAGCTAAAGGTTATTAAACTTCCCCCCTCCTTCATGTACTTATGCACGGGCTTAGTTTAACATTTATGTTACAAGGTTCTTACGTGTAATTTCTAAATCAAAGAAAATGGGACATCCTATATTTGTACTTTGAATCACACTATAAAAATATTTTTGTGATGTTTTAAAATTGCTTACAAAGCCCCCATATATATCACGTCTTAGGGAATCTTAGGGTATAAAAAATATTCTCTGTATATAAAGAATTCTGTTTCTTCAACCATTGAAGACAATGATGCTACAGAACATAATTACCTTTAATGAAATTGTTCTGCGATTTTCCTACATTGGTCCTCACTTTTGTTTCCTTGTACTTTGAACTAAGTATCCTTATCTACAGTTTCGTTGTCTGCAGTTTCCATTACGTGCGGACAACTGCAGCTGGAAGGAGATGTTCTTCCTTCTGACAAATCATCAGAAGGTCACTAGTAGCCTGACTTTACATCACAACACCTACGTCATTCCCCTCACTTCATCTCATCACTTAGGCGTTTGATCATCTCAAATTTCACAAGAACAAGGTGAGTACAGCATAGTAAAACATTCTGAGAGAGAGGCTACGTTCACATAACTTTTATTATGGTATATTGTTACATTTGTTTCATTATTAGTCATTGTTATTAATCTCTTCCTATGCCTAGTTTATAAATTAAACTTTATCATAAGTACATCCGTATAGGAAAACACATAGTTCATGTAGGGTTTGGTATTCTACATGGTGTCAGGCATCCACTGGGGGTCCTGGAACATATCTCCTCTTCCCTCCACTGGGAGAAGTGGAGGTATCTACCACACTAATATGTAAAGGGTTTGTTTTAATGTTAAAATATTGAGTAAGTCGTAGTTTCTTATCACATGTCAAAAGTTCTTTACTAACCTAGTATATTCTTATCACATGTCAAAAGTTCTTTATTGAAGTTATCATGCAAAATAAGTTGACTGAAAGATTCATTTGGCAGCACAGATACTCTGAAAATTCATCACCAATTACAGAACTCTTGGTTACATGGAGCAGAGCAGATAGAAATGACATATATGGACCCTTGAAAGATAGGCTGGGAATTTCATTTTAAAACAAAGATTTAAACCTCTTATCCAACCAAATCTAAATGCCCAAAAAACTAAATAGTAGACAGCCTACATTTACCTATCAATCAGGCCTTGATATCTCAACTCTTCACCTCATCTTACTAGAAAGAGGACTGAACATTCATACCATGTGAGCCCAGTAGTCCTGACTCAGTGGCTTCAGGTTCTCTGACCTTCATAAGTTCTGACTCAGGAAATGGGAATCATAGGTCTTGATCAACTTTCGGCATAAGTTTATACTGGGATCAAAATCCAAGTTAAGATGAAGTTACAAGTAAGCAGCAGTAGGAAATGGATAAAGATGAAGTTTGTTTTTTTTTTTATAATTCTTGTGTTGTATTATAACTCCCTTGCTATAGATTGAATGTTTGTAACCTTTCAGATTTATATGTTGGAATTCTAATCCCCAAGGTGATGGTATTTGGAGGTGGGGTGTTTAGGGGGTTGATTAGGTCATGAGAGTGGACCTTTCATGAATGGGATTAGTGTCCTTGTACAAGGGACACCAAAGAGCCCCCTTATCCCTTCCATCACACGAGGATACAATGAGAAGATAGTTATCTATGAACCAAAAAGCAGGTCCTCACCAGACACCAAATCTGCTGGTGCCTTGATTTCAGACTTCCTAGCCTGCAGAACTGTGAAAAATAAATTTCTGTTCTTTTTAAACCATCCATCTATGGCAATTTGCTATAGCAGCCCAAACAGACTACGATATCTGTAATAAACAAGAATTCACTTTAAGAAATACAATAATGGTAAACATTTATAAATTGCAAAACTACATTCCAAGAGATTACCTAGTAATATTTTTCAAACATTTTCAGCCTGATGACCCTCCTTGGAATAGGGATAAATGTACCAGATCACCCATCTGTCATTGCAAATGATTATAATCCTTACTAGAGTTACAGTAAGAACAAGTGAACCTTCATTAAAATGAGATGCCCGTAAGCAACGTCATCATTATCAAGGAAATCTGCAAGCATTTATTAAGGTCTGTGCTGAATCAAACTCTGTTCTACACTCTAAGAGTTATAAATTCTGCATAAAGTTTTGGCAGATGCCATTGTCCTTTTTTGTTCTTCACAATGCCCATGACACATTCGAACAGATAATTATTTCCCCATTTTCACAGAAGAGGAAACCGAGGCCTAGGGAAAATAAGTGACTTTTCCCAGCTCATTCGAGGTAGGAAGTCTAGATAGCAGTCCCTCTATTTGCAAACGTTGCCACACCTGATAATGTTTGATGGAAGAAGTTAGTCAACACCAGGTCTTACACAACCTAGTTAAGAACATAGCTCTAGCACACTTAAAACAAACTGAGAATAACAAAGTACTAAATTGTGCAAAAGTAACTTAGAAAAGGAAATGAGTATGAGCAGAATTAGCTGGAAAAGGCTTAGCAGAGAATATGGATGTTGAGCTGGGGGAACACAGAGGTGGGGCAGCCAGAGCTTGTGTAGGGAATGGTCAAGGATATCCACCTGATAGGAACAGAGGCAGAGTGGCCAGGAGTTGGGTCAGTGAAGTAGGTCCAGGAATGGCCAAACTCATTCATCCATTCATTTATCCCCTCAATATTTTTTGAACATCTAATATGTATTGGACATTGTACTAAGCATTGGGGATATAAAGATCAATAATAGTTCCTCAGGGAGTTTACCATCTAATGAAGGAGACAGATATTTACAGTGTATTGTTGGAAGTGCAAAGATAGGAGTTTTAGAGGTTTAGGATACAGTTAGGTGCTAGAATCTTCCCACTCATCAGGCTTCCCTTTGCATTTTCCTGACAAAGGAGCTATAGATATAAGAATCAATTGCCAAAATGGGACCAATGTGCCAGATGAGCAAGTATCCAATGAAGCCAAATGCAGGGCTGCCCCAAGCTGAATCAGGGGACCTGACTAAGGCCTGAGCTTCAAAGTCCCCCTTTCCCCTATACCAGCATCCTGGTGGAGCATGGCAGAACAGTGAGGTCTGTGGGGCAGACCTTCACATCCACAGTGCACTGCGGTCTAATGAATCAACCAGAATAGCAGCCCCTTCCCCCAACCACCACCACCAAGCAAAGGAAGATAGGAATGAGAACAGAGGAAGGAACCCTTCACAGCTATTATTCCCCATTTCAGGGGCAGAGATATCTCCTCTCTCTCTAACAAGAAGTGGGCACAAGGTATTACAGGAGCCATGAAGGGGCTCCCACCCAAGGCTGCAGGGAGTGGAGAAGGCAGGTCAAACTTCCTGGAGCCACTGATGTGGAGGTGAGGTTTGAAGCAGGAGTACCAACTGCCTGATGAAGAATGCAAGACAGGAGCAGAGGACATGCAGGTATGAGAAAGCATATATACTTTGAGTGCTTTTGAATTATTCTTGATGCCTATACTTTGAATTTGACCACCCGGTAGGCCTGGACCACTGGGTTACTGTTCTGAAGGGAAGATCCCATTTGGGATGAAAGCAAGTCCATGTCCAGCTCTCTTCTTCCCAGTGTTGCTTCCTTCCTCCCCACCCCCAATCCCATCTGCTCTTTCATAGATTGGCTCCAGAGGTAGACCAGTACCTCCCATAATCTTCATTCAGCCAAATCAGGACTAGACTTTGCAGCCTGAGATGTCTTCACTATGATGTTATGGACAAACTTACGCATTCAGAGAACAAACATTGTAGGGTTGGTCCCACTCCCTAATTCAGAAAGAAAAGGAATCACTATTTCTTTTGCAATATTTTAGCTTTCTTAGTATATTCTAGCCTCTTTCCCCATTTAGATGTGGGTCAAGGCAGAAGAGCAGATATACAGAGAAGGAAAAATCAGCGCTGAATTGGGACTTGCCCGTCATGGTACAGTGCTTTCTGCTAAGTAAAGATGCCTGATGCACTGTCCAGAGCTTGGCCTGCATGCAGACTCTATGGCCCTGCTGATGACAGGCAAGTTCATTGTCCCCCTCTTTCTTTCCAGTACACATGCATTATGCTTATATGGTTACTTATTACTATGTAGACAACAGAACATATTTTTTCTCCTCCATGCAGAACATTGGACTCAGTTACAATGCTTAGAAACTAAACAAATACTTTTTCTATTTGCCATAAAGGAGAACTGCCTTTTGAATGAGATGGTTCTGTGGAATATTCTTTTATTGTGGTTCATGGTTAGAAGGATTAGGATATTGTCACAACTAAATGATTCCCTTTTCTTCCGCCTATTAGAAAAATTAGCGCAGTGTGAAATCACACAGAATCTTTTTTTTAAATCAGAGTGGAATAACATATAATTAATCGTATGTGTCATCTCGGCTCATTTTTTAGTGTGCTAAGTAAAAGCTTATCAGTTTAAACTTGTTCTAATGGTGCAGGATTGAAACCCTTTGCAGTTGTGGGAATGGGGTGATGGTACTTGTCTTAGTGCCTGACACGTGGTAGGTGCTCAGTGAGAGGCAGCTCTGTCTGCAGTGGATTGTGACACTTGGGAGGATCCCAGAGGAAGCACAACAAATGCAATGTTTGGTGAACAACCTCAAAGGATTCCTTGTGACTCTTTCTGGAGATTACAGGTACCATTTATAGTAGGGCCTTGGCAAAAGTACAGGAGTTTATTTAAACGTAGCTTCCCAGTGCTCTTTAGGTTATTGGTTGAATCGACCCTTCTTTCCCGACATCTCAGAAGTTAGATTCACCACAGATTCCCTTTTTTATCAAGTTCATAAATAACTTTCTCCCCCTGGCCTTGAATATTGTGGTACCAAAACTCTCTGAAATACCTTTTGGGCCACTAATAATTTTTCTCTGGTTTTGAGTTAATGATAATTTTGGAGTTTTTGCAAATTGTAACCACTTACATTGCTAATGTATTGACATATTACTAGTATGTCATATGAGCATATTATGCATATTACTAATTTACTGACTTTAATGTAGGGTATGCCTTACAACTCTTTTTGTCCTTGGGCAATTTTGGTATTTAAAGTTGTAAAGGATTTGGGCATTTTTTTTAAATTAGTTTTTTTTCTATAAGGCACAGACTCCTTTAATTCACAATCTATTCCTAATTTCAGAATTCTTTGTTTTCCAGAAGTTAATTGAATTTAAAACTTGATTTGTACAATGTATTTACTGGAAATTTGACTTTTCTCATTGATTTGGCTGCTATAGTATTGTGTTATGAGGCAATTTAAAGTTGAAACAAGAGCCTTTGAGTAGAATATAAAAATCACATTTTACCCTCTTTGCTCACTAAGGAACACTTTACTGTTTGGGTGTTATCTACTGGAGGGAGCAGCATCATTCAAATGACATTTCAATGAAAGTTTGCCTGGAGTAATTTGAATTTTATTTATTCTGAGTCCTACATCTTTTCTATCACTGCCAAGTCTTTTCAAATCAAAGCGACCTACTAAATTAACTGGTCTGTAAATTTTAATGCAAGAATAAGCAAAGTTGGCAGAACGTATTTAACATAGTCATTCCTTCTAACAGACTGAATTATTGACCAAGTCAAAATAGAGCCAGCTGATCTCTCATGAGTTTCTGGAGTCCCAAGGATGTTATCAATTCCTGAAATATTTATTGAACAGTCTCTCTATGACAGGTACTCTGCTCAGTTCTAAGAGTGATGTAAAGATGAGTGAGACAGTTTTCTGCTCTTAAAGATCTAACAATTTATGAAGGAGATAGACACATGCTTAAGTGACTATAATACAAGGCAGATCATGATTGAAGTTTAAATAGAAGTAGAAAGTAATCACTATGGGAGAGCAGGGGAGGCTGAATTCATTTTCACTAGTCTGTGTAGGGAGTGGGAGTGTCATTTGAAATGGACTTGGTGAATGGCAGTTATTCAATAGGCTGCTCTTTTGCGGGTCTCAAGGTCATTATTAACTACGTCATATTCCTAGAAGAGAGGCTGTGCATGTGCCTAAGCAAGCTCCAAGTAGAATTCTGAGGTGGCTGTCTGGGGAAATAGTGAATAGCCATCCATCTAAGAGTGAGCATCGACTTTCATCTCAGAGTGATATTGATCGTCTGAGTTGATACAAATGGGAGGTGGGATGAGAGTATAAAGACCAGGGAGGGGATAAGACGACATCTGATCCTCTCTTAAAGCTCCTACCTCCACTCTGAAAATGAGGGACTCATTTGGGTAGCAGTGTGAGAAGGGTAAGTACACAGAGCTAAAAGCACCATGTTTTTGGAAGAGGTGATGTTCTCAGCATAGAACAGGCTGCATTGGTATCTAAGTGACAAAGTGTAACAGAGACAACACTGTTGTCTCCCACACATGAACTCCAGAGTAGTCTCAGCGCGCAGGGCCTCCCAGGTGACCGTCAGATCAAGCGCTACGCCCAGTAACAGGAGAAACTGGCAGTTGGCAGAGCAGGGTCCCCATGAACACTTTCAGCAACTGTGACTGATACAGGCAGATCAGTTATGGGGTGCTGTCCCAGAAGGGTGACCCAAAATTCTGGTTTCCCCAGGACCTTCCCAGGCTTGGCCCTAAAAGTCCTGCATTCTGGGAAGCCCTCCAGTCCCAGGTCAGCCAGTATCGTTGGTCACCCTACTTGGGAAACAAATCCCCATTTGTGGTCTTGTTTTAACAGAAACTGTTCTCCAAGTGCTGAACTACTTACAAGTGAGCATCTAAACCAACCATCCGCATGTACACACCTGAATGTAACTGTTCAACTGGGTGCCATTTCCCTAATTGACCTTACAGTACACTCTTCTCTTTAGAAAATTGTAGAAGGTAATTTTGTAATATTCCCACAGTAGAAAAAAACATTAGCTGTGAAGACATTAAGAAAGTCTTATAATTTCTAGACCAGCCACCTTCTTATTCTAACATTATGAATACATTGGTTCCATGAATGGATAAATATTTAATTTCATGGATAATTAACTCTTTATAAGAAAAACGATTTCAACTGGAAATCCTAAATAGCATTTGCCTTCTGAAGTTATAAGTTTTTCAGGTTTTGCTTTTTGTGATAAGAAGTAGGGTATGAGGGAGCCAGCATTCGTTAAGAAGCTAGTATAAACTGGCCCTTTATTTACTTTAATTATTCTAATCCTCGTATAAACCATGAGGAGGCAAGTATGGCTGGCCACATTTTACAGATAGGGACACTGAGGCACAGAGCTGTCATGCAAATAAAGCAACAAAGCTGGGAGTAAATATCCAGTAGTGGAATTACTAATCATATGGTATTTCTATTTTTAACTTTTTGAAGAATCTCCGTACTGTTTTCCACAGTTGCTGCACCAATGCACATTCCTGCCAATAGTGCACAAGGGATCCTTTTTCTCCAATCCTTGCCAATACTTGCTATTTCTTGTCTTTTTGATCCTAGCGATTATGACAGGTATGAGGTGATAGCTCATTGTGGTTTTGATTAGTATTTCCCTGATGATGAGTGATGTTGAGCATCATTTCATGTGTCTATTGGCCATCTGTATGTCTTCTTTGGAAAAATTTCTCTTCAGGTCCTCTGCCCATTTTTCACTAGATTATTTGTTTTTGTGGTATTGAGTTATTTAAGTTCTTCATACAGTTTGGATATCAACCCTTTATCAGATATATCATATGCAAATATCTTCTCCAATTCAGTAGGTTGTTCTTTTGTTTTGTTGATGGTTTCCTTCACTGTGCAAAAGCTTTTTATTTTATAGTTTATTTTTGCTTTTGTTTTACTTGCCTGAGGAGACATATCTAGACAAATGTTGCTAAGGCTGATGTTGAAGAAATTACTGCCTACATTTTCCTTTAGGAACTTTATGGATTCAGGTCTCACATTTAGGTCTTTAATTCATTTTGAGTTTATTTTTGTGTCTGGTAAGAAAATGGTCTAGTTTCATTCCTGCCTCCTTTGTCATAGATTAATTGACCATATAAGCATGAGTTTATTTCTGGAACTTCTATTCTCTTCCATTGATCTATATGTCTGTTTTTGTGTCAGTGTCATACTGTTTTCATTCCTATCGCTTTGTAGTATATCTTGAGATCTGAGATTGTGATACCTCCAGCTTAATTCTTCTTTCTCAAGATTGCTTTGTCAATTCAGGGTCTTTTGTGGTTCCAGACAAACTTTAGGATCATTTGTTCTATTTCTGTGAAAAATGCTGTTGGTATTTTGATGAGGATTGCACTGAATCTGTAGGTTGCTTTGGGTAGTGTGGCCATTTTGACAGTATTCGTTTATCCAATCCATGAGCGTGGAATATCTTTCCATTTGTGTCATCTTCAATTTCTTTCATCAGCATTTTATAGTTTCAGAGTACAGGTCTCTCATCTCCTTGGTTAAATTTATTTCTATTTCTATTTATTCTTTTTGGTGCAATTGTAAATGGAATTGTTTTCTTAATTTCTTTTTCTGGTACTTCATTATTATGTATAGAAAGGTCACTGATTTCTCTGTATTAATTTTGTATCCTGCAACTTTACTGAATTCATTTAAAACTTCTTCTTCTTCTTGTTTAATTTATTAGAGAGGGAGAGAGAGAAAATCCCAAGCAATCCCATGCTGAGCAGGGAGCCAGACACGGGGCTTGACCCCAGAGCTGTGGGATCATGAACTGAGCTGAAATCAGGAGTCAGACACTTAATCAACTGAGTCACTCAGGTGCCCCCATTTATAACTTTTGTGTGTGTGTGTGTGTGTGTGTGTGTGTGTGTAATCTTTAGGGTTTTTGTGTTTTTTAAATGTAAGGATTTATATCTTTTATCAACTCACAGACATTATCTCTTTAAATGTTCCCTCTCCCTTATTTTCTCTTTCCTTTTGTTCTTCAACTTTTATTGAGTAAATCTTCTCATTCTATGTTCTAAATTTTTAAATTTCTCTCCTATTTCCCATTTATTTATTTATTTATTTATGTTATATTCTGAAAAATTTCTTCAAATCTGCCTTTTAATTGCTAATTTCTCTGCAGCAAGTCTAATCTTTTGCTTAACCCATCATTGAGCTTTAATTTTAATGATGATAGTTTATTAATTATTACAATTTTTATTTTGTTATTTTTGAAGTTTTATCTGCTTTCATAGTGACTTATTTAAAAATTTTTTTTCAATGTTTATTCATTTTTGAGAGACGGGGAGACAGAGCATGAGCAGGGAGGGACAGAGAGAGAAGGGGAGACCCAGAATCCGATGCAGGTTCTATACTCTGAGCTGTCAGCACAGTGTCCGACACAGGACCTGAACTCACAAACCGCAAGATCATGACCTCAGCCAAAGTTGGATACTTAACTGACTGAGCCACTCAGGTGCCCTGTGCCTTATGATTTTCTTGGGCCTTTGATTAACTTTTATGTTTCTAATTATTTTAAATATATCTGTGTTTTGTACTCTTTTAGGTTGTTGGTTTGTATTTTAAGTTCTTGAGGCTCTGTTGCCTCAGAGTGTCAGATTTTCTTACTCTGACTTTTCTCTTCTGTTTGCCTTCCCATACAAACTTGCTATAACTTGGATTGGGGAAGTGTTCTTTAAAATTAGTTTTGTGTTTGCACCTGCTGGGTGCTCCAAGGGAACCACAGATTTTATGTTAATTTCTCAGTTTGGTGTTTCCTGGATTATTAGAGGCAATATAAATCTAGCTTTCCAACCTATATGATGTACAATTTGGGGTTTTCATTTCCTGTAGAGACTTTTTTTTTCCCATTCATTCTGGCATGGGCAGACAAGCCAAGCCAGTAGGCAAAGTTTTATCCTATTACATGCTTTCATTATTTGTTATATCTGCAATAAATAGCAATTGGAGAGTCCCGTTTTAATGCTGAAATCTCAGTCCTACATCCCCACTTGACTTGGGCTAACGGTCTTGTCTACTGCCTTCATGTAGGCACTGAAATGGAAGTTACTTCAACTTGCTCCTAATATCATCTTAAAGAGGATGAAGCATATGCACAGTTGCTAAGATCTTTGCTTTTTTAGGTTTTTGTTTCTCATTTCCAGTAGCTAGGTAATTATTCTCCCTTTTTTTGTGAGCTCTCTTTTGCATTTTTAAAATTATATATTTTATTCAGCATTTCTCGTTTGTTTGCAGCATCTCAGTACTTGATTTTTACTGAACTGGATCTTGCAGTTGCTAATTCTCTTCTCATTGCTATGTTCTCTGTGTGCCCAAAATGACAGCTATCCCTTGGCATATATATGAGGGAGTTATATAAATATATTTAGACTAGTATCAGAAAGGCTGCCATCAAAGAGAAAGGAAAGTGCACATAAAGTTATACTATAAATAGTCAAGGACAACACAGCGTAGTGAGAAAATAAGCTTCTGCTGTGGAAGTATGGAATAGAGAAAAGACTAGGTCCTAAGTACTCTTTGCTATATTCTTGCTCCATCCCTTACTGCTTGAGCAAGACACAATCTCTCTCTGCTAGTTTCAGCTTCTGAAACTGAATAATAATGCCAATTATGCATAGCCATTAGAATTAAATGAAGGATACATAAAATACTTGGCAAAATCATTGGCAGATCATGAGTATTCCATAAATTATTGTTGCCTTCCTCCACCAAGACAAGAGGAATAGGTGTGTAATGTCATATTGTTAATTAGAGATGATCTGACAATAAGGGGTTTCAGCAGCTAATTTAGATGCATAACCAATCTGGCCTTGAGAAATCTGGAGTTCCCCAATTCAGAAAAAAAAAGGTTAATAAAGAGGTAAACTTTTCTCTCACTCACAGCCCCCAGCACATTGATGGTTCACAGTCTCTGAATCTCAGATTGTGGGAGAGCTCTAACATGGTAGTCTGTCACTATTTTTGGAAGATCTGAATGGGGTCATTGCTCTAAGCTCCTGTTGAATCTAATCTTATCAAAGAGTAATGACTTCTGTGTAGAAACCCATGTATAACTGCAATGTGTTTCCCCCTTGAGGTAGCTTTATTCCCCCACATCTCAGCTGTTAATGGGTGAAGGGAAGTGGTCCATGGAAAAGACAACCCGTTCCCTGCCCCTTCCTTCGCACTGATAAAATCTATGTCAGAACTCCATGAGTCAAAAGTTAGAAGGTGCTTTAGAAATCATGAACTTGTTGGGAATGATCAGATCTTGTTCCTGATATCAGTCCCTAGCACACCTGGTTGGTGGTTTTTCAAAACAATATGGTGAATGGTAACCACATCCTGCAGGAGTACAATGAGGTCACTGTAGAGAAACTGCTTATGCTAGAGAAGTAAAAGTGATCCTCTCCATTGTTAACATTGTATTTTCTGAGATTGGATTTGCCAGAATGTGAGGGGTAGCAGGGGGCGGGACTGCTTTTCTTATTTATAGTAAAGAAATTTATTTGTGGCACATATTGTGTCTCAAATATATTTTTAAAAGGTAGTGGGAGTGGGGATGTCTTTATTCCACCCTACTAGAACTCAATTTCCTTTCATGGTATCATTCCCATTGATGGTTAGGAGAGTTAAACTTGCCAATCAAATGTAGTTCAATCTTCTCTGCATTTTAGGTAGATCGTTACTTTAAATTTTGAACTTCATATCTGGACTGATTCTCTCCTTCAAAGGTTCCTCTTTCTACTTCCAAGAACAATCTAAATGCAAGGAGAGGCTTGGTGTTAAGAATATGGACTCTTGGTACAAGTGCTATCCTTCTTTGGAGACTTTGGAGACTTTTTTTTGCCCCCAGAGAAGCTGTAATTGATGTCTACTGGTGTCCAGGCAGCAGCGGCCTCTGCCCTCACTCCACCCACCATTGAAGTGTTCTTGGCTGGAATAACTCATGATCTCTTCTCTCAGGGTGGCCCAAGCATGGTGGGTCCCACCTGACTGAGCCTTCATTTGCCTTTCACTGTGATGCTGATCTTCTGAGGCCTGGCTGTGAATCCCATTAGGCATCTTAGACAGCCTACTTTCAATCCCCTGCTAGAGGGACACTACCCTTCACGTTAGCACGAGTCCCAGCCGGCATGCTCGACTGCCTTCCCTGTGGCCTGAGAACTTCTAGATCCCTTCCCTGCCATGCTCAGAACACAGGAAAGCAGAGGGGATTATATTATGCCCCTGTCCCTGGATACTCCATATCACCACATCTCTTCTACTTCTGGCACCTGTGCTTGAGAAGGACATCCTACCAATCTTTTTATTTTTCTGGACTTCCTATATTCTCATTGAGTTAACACCAGAAAAGCAGCATCTGAACCCTAGTCTCACCTCATCTCTGCTTGCCCTTCCTATCTGATACTCCTGTGTCACTACCCCCACCCCTTTTATCTTCTTTGTTCTGGGAAGTACTCACCCTCCCCTTCCCTAGAGCCATAAAACAGCATTAATGACAGAAGGGACTACATTTAAAAGATGGAGCACTGAGAGAAGAAACGACTCCAGTCATGATCTCCGGGTTCGAGTTCCAGCCCAGTATCCCGTTCTGCTGTCAGTGCATAGCCCACTTCAGATCCTCTGTTCTCCTCTCTCTCTGGTCCTCCCCTGCTTGCTCTCTCTCTCAAAAATAGATAAATATTGGAAAATAAAAAAAGAATACCCTGTAGCTCTGTAGTGGATGCTGTGTGGTACCACCCAGATCCCGCCTTCACGGGGGAGGCACTCAAATTCCTAGGCACTGGGGAGCTTGGTAGGTGAAGGCCCTTGGCTGAGTCTCAATGGGAACTGCCCTTGTCCCTTTTGCCCAAGGTAATGCCCTCTCTGCAGTCCCTACCCACAACTACTCAGTGCAGAGGTATAAAGACGCAGGTCCTTGCCCTAATTTGGCATAACTGTGAAGGGCCATTCCAGCTCTAGAGCTCTGGGCTGTGACTGTGTGGTAGCTCAGTTTCTTCCTCATTCCAATCACAAGAGCGTGCCCAAAGGAACTTCCTGCCCACAAATCCCCCTCTCAGAGGCTGCATATCAGGGAATCCTAGCTGAGAATCCAACTCTCACCCTGCCACTGTCAAGGGTGAACACAAGGGAGCTGGGAAGCAGGGCTAATTATTATGAGTGTGGAAAAGGAGCAGGAAAGCAGCTGTTCCTGCTGCCCTTTGTGGGCCTTGCCTGCATGAAGAGGAATATTTGTACATGCTCACTCAGCATCTAGTGGACTAAAAATTAATTTAGGCAACAGGAAATGGTGGAGCGTTTTGGAGTAGCAATGTTGAGTCAATAGGGAGGATATTTGCTGAAGAGCTTATTTTTAGGGATCAATGTCTTTCAATTGACCAATTGTTAAAAATGTTTTCTACAGCATAGGGATTTGCACTGCTGGTGATGTAGTAAAATCCTGTCTTCCGCTTCTCTCAATTGTAGAGCAGTGCCTAATCTTAGCATACAGTAAAAAAAAAAAAAAAAAAAAAAAAAGCTGAGAAAAATTAATAATAAGCTAAAAAAAACCTGTTTTTATCTATTGTTAATTATTAGAATAAAACACCATTATTATCTAGCAATGGGCAAAGGTGAAAAAATGATTATTTTGGATATAGGTGGATGAAACTATGAAGACATGGTCACTATGCTAGTATATTGTAGAAATTTCAGTTCTCTTCTAAATTACAGTCCATGAAATACTGACAATAAACCCCACTGAGATCTTAACCAGGAGATTCTAAAATTTATCGCAAAGAGAAAATGAAAAAGAATATAAAAAATCTTTTTGAAAAGGGACAAGTCAGGACTTGCCCTACCAAACATAAAAACTTAAAGTATAAAACTATGGGAAAAGAAACATAAAACTAAAGAAATGAAGAGTCTGATATTTAGGCAGGAAAAGATTAACGGATCAATGATATAAAATGGATCCCCAAGGAAACCCAGCTATGGATGTATGGGAATGTGTTATACGACAAAGATGGCATTTCATATCAGCAAGGAAAAGATGAGCCATTTATTAAATGGTTTTATGACAATTGATAAGATAAAGCTAAGTTCCTGCTTCACAAAAAGAAAGAATAAAATTTTAACATTCTGGATATTAAAGTTATTTATTTATTTATTTACTTACTTACTTACTTACTTACTTACTTATTTATTTATTTATTTATTTATTTATGTAGAGAGCTAGAGAAGCAGAGAGAAAGAGGGAGAGAATCTCAAGTAGGCTCTGCACTGTGAGAGCGGAGCCAGATGTGGGGTTCAAACTCATGAACTGCAAGATCATGACCCAAGCCCAAATCAAGAGTCAGATGCTTAACCAATTAAGACAGCCAGGTGCCCCAAATAAATTCTAGATATTAGTTGGACAGCATTTCCTAGAAAGCGCCAAATGGTAAGCTTTTTTTCTTTTTTAATGTTTATTTTTGAGAGAGAGAGAGAGACAGAGCGTGAGCAGGAGGGGGGGGGGAGAGAGAGAGAGAGATAGAGAGAGAGAGAGAGAGAGAGAATGAATCTGAAGCAGGCTCCAGGGCTCTGAGCTGTCAGCATAGAGCCCTATGGAGACCCAAACCCAAGAACCGCAAGATCATGACCTGAGCTGAAGTCAAACACTAAACTGACTGAGCCACCCCAGGCACCCTAAGCTGTTAAGTATTTTTGACTTTATGGGCCATACAATTTCTATCTCAAACATTCAACCCTGCCCTTACAGTTCAAAAGCAGTGTTTAATAATTCATAAATAGGAGGTATAACTGTGTTCCAATAAAACTTTATCCATAAAAAACAGGCAACAGGCTAGATTTGACAATAATCCGCTAATCCCTGAATTAAAAAACCATTAGGATTTTTTTAAAACACCAAAAAATGTAATAGAAAATATATGGAACTTTTTTTTTATAACACTGGTGTGAGAAAGGCGTTTCTCCAAGCAAGATGCAAGTTAAACGAATAATTGTACATATCCAGTTTGGATAAGAGTGTGGGGAAAGGTTTTAAATGTGTTTCTTTTGGGCCATTAATTCCATTATAAGGAATTTATCCTACTGAATGATTCATCCATACACAATGTATCTACATCTCAATAGACCTGTGTATATAAAAAGTTAAAAGTAAGCTACATGCTCATTATCAGAGGATTAATTCAATTCTGGTACATCTGTACTATGTCTAGCAGTTAAAAAGAATAAGGTAGTTCTTCATGTACTGGCATGGAAAGATATCCCTGACACATTAATTTTTTTAAAAAGCAATTTCTTTATGGAGTATATAGTAAAATATAACTATTATTACAAATAGTGTGTATTATTCTAGAAAGATATCAAATTGGTTACCTGTGAGAGTAGGGTGGTGGTGGAGTCTGTACTGACTTCCCACGGTGTACTTACGCACTTCCATATTGTATGAATGCTTTATAGTGAGCATATTTTAGCTAAATATAAAAAAGATCTTCCAAGAGGCAGTACTCAGAACCCTGAGAAATGCACTATGGAATTAGTGAGCACTGTGGCCACTTTTCTAGAGACAAATGAGAGGAGGGAGGGAGTATAACTATCCTGTGGGTTGTGGGGAAACAGGCAGACTGTATGCCATGCTTCAGGCCACATCATGGACCTCTGTAGGGAATGGGGGCAGAAACTCACCTTGGGGTGATGTCACATGGACTGGAGACAGGAAAGATGGAATGGACAAAGCACATCTCAGATCTATGAAAGGCATCCTCCTCACTGCACGGCTTTTGATAGGACACTTAGACTTTAGGCTCTGGAAAAGATTTGTGTCTGGAGTTAAATAAGATAACAGTTGTATAACGCAAATATAACTGTCACCCTTGTGGTCCATGTTCAGTGTAGTTTCTCATTCAAACAAACAGTGGTCAATTAAGAAATCTTGAGGGGCACGTGGGTGGCTCAGTTATTGAGCGACCGGCTCTTGATCTTAGCCCCAGTCGTGATCTTGCGGTTCGTGAGTTTGAGCCCCACATCAGGCTCTTCCCTGGCAGTGCAGAGCCTGCTTAGGATTCTTTCTCTCTCTCCCTCTCTCTCTCTGCCCCTCCCCTGCTTGTGCTCTCTCTCTCTCTCTCTCAAAATAAATAAATAAACTTAAAAAATAAATCTTGAGAAATACAAGAGATCTTTTACTGTGGTCATCCATAAAGTGACCCCACAAGGTTTTTACAAAAGACTTCCTGGAGGGGTACCTAGGTGGCTCAGTCAGTTAAGTGTCCAGCTCTTGGTTTCAGGTCATAATCTTCATGGGATCGAGCCCTGCGTCAGGCTCTGTGCTGACAGTGCAGAGCCTGCTTGGGATTCTCTCTCTCTCTCTCTCTCGCTCGCTCGCTCTCTGCCCCTGCCCCACTTGAGTGCACACTTGCATGCACTCTCCCTCTCTCTCACAAAATAAATAAATAAACATAAGAAAAAAGACTACAAATTACTCCCTGGGAATCCATCTTACCTTCTTCTCTCACACATGGAAGCTGATAAAATCTGGTGTCCTCCGTCTTATTCGTATCATCACCTCACAGACATGTGGTTCTCACATTTTCCTCATCCTTTCCCAAACACAAAAGCTTACACATGGCATGTGTTCTTGGTTAAGTCTGCTCTTCTTATGAGAATCATATTCCCATGGGATGTGGTAAATAAAAATCTCCACTTTTTCATATCTCTGGAATCTAATACCCTGTAGGTATTCAGCAATTGTTATTTGCAAGTACGTTTTCCACATTATAGATTTTAGATTTTTGGTGAGTGAGGATCAATAGGTTTAACAGCATAAATTTCATCCAGAGTATAAACTAAACCCACTATCTTGATTAGGGTGCTCCCTGCCTGGGTTTCTTGAATGTCCCTATTTTATGTATTCAGAACTGGCATAAAATTCAACTTAAAGTATCCAAGTCTCTTTCCTACCTCATTTTTCTGCCTAATACAGTTCTTTCCATTTCTAATGAGGGGTGCTTATATAACAGAAGAGATGGGTACCCTTCTGTTATAGTAAAGGGCTCCTTGTTTTTTTCAAGAAGTGAAACTTAGAAGTGGCTTTGTGACTCATGTTCTGCTTGTACCTCTAGCTTTATCTCTCCTCTTCTCACACTATTTGAAATTCCTCCAAACCCACCATGCAATCCCTCTATTTTGAACACTACTTCTCCTTCATCTGACTAACTCCTATTCGAACTTCTTGACCTTTATCATACTGCATTATAATTGCCTTTTGTCCCTGTATGTCATCCCACTGGAGAGTGAGTTCTATGAGAATCAAAATCATGTCTGTCTTATTCGCCATTGTATCCTCTGCAACTATCAGAAGGGCTGGCATACAATAGACCATTACCAAGTGCTCGTTGAATGCCTGAAGACTGACTTACTGAGCTTGAGTAGCTCAAGCAGTCTTCACAGGCCTTTCTTTACGCACAAGAATATTCTAATATATCTGCCTTTTCAGTTTCAATTTTAGGCATGAGTAGATCTGAGCCCATAAATTATTTTCACAGTGGGAGCCCTCTAATTTAGCCTCTGTGAAAATCTGAAAATGTACTGAATATCTATCAATAAAAAAAGATTGGATATAATATGGAGCATTCATGCTTTAGAATATCTTACAACTTCTAAGGAAAAAAATTAGAACTACATATACTGACTTGGAGGGATGTCCATGATACATTAAGTGAAAAGGGCAGATTGCAAAGTCATATGCATACTGGGATATAAACTTAATTCTGTAGCAACCAAAAAAAAGTGGAAAGAAAGGGAGGAAAACACAAATAGGAATATATATGTTTGTGCATGTGTGAATATACATGGATTGGTGTGAATAGATTCTATCACACTATTAACCTTGGTTACCCCTGAAGATTAGGACCAGATAGGAGGAAATGATGGATTTTACACATCTTTGTAATAGTTGATATATAAAAATAAATGTGTACTATTTTTTAGTTTTTAATCCAATAATTAAATGCCAGTTGCAAGTACATTGAGGTCACCTCCACATTTTCACAAAAATACTGTATATCCATGCTTCACAAACTTTAGTGTAAACAGGGAAGTTTGTTAAAATACAGATTGCCAGGCCCCCACCTGCAGAGCATCTGATTCAGCAGTTCTGGGATCAGGTTTAAGAATATGGGTTTTTTAACAAATTCCCAGGAGATGCTGCTGCTGTCCTTGGTTCTGACTCTAGTAGCACTATTGTATATTGAACTTCTGTAAAGAGAGATGTCGAGGAGACCTACAAGGACACCTGAGAAGGACTGAGACTAGAACAGTCATCAGGTGGGATGCTGAGTACGTCAGCGACGGGAAGAACATACTCATTCTGTTTAGTGGTACTTACTGACTCATCAGAACTTGCATTTTGATTCCCAGAACAGAAGCACTTGTGTTGCTCCAAGACTTTATGCGTGGGACTGATGCTGGTTATCCATGTTTGGAATCTTGCCATGTGTTTCCGCCACCTATTGCTCTATAATCTCATGATCGGCAGTTTATTCCCTGCTGCCTTCTTGAAATGAAGCTTTGTCTCTGTAGAAGTTGGACATACTGTGGGTGTACTGGAAAGCAAGAGCATAGTTGAGTCCATTTGCCTTGAGGGATAATCAACCATTGGGTGAAGGGTCTATTATAGCTGCTG
The DNA here is from genome assembly GCA_028646485.1 of Cryptoprocta ferox. Lineage (NCBI taxonomy): Eukaryota > Metazoa > Chordata > Mammalia > Carnivora > Eupleridae > Cryptoprocta > Cryptoprocta ferox. Next base: position 4,408,735 of record CM053559.1, on the reverse strand, counting down.
TGTGACAGGATCGAATGGTGTCATGGACAACCAGCATTCTCATAATGACTTGTTTTGTGGGGTAAATAACAGAACCATTAAAATAGAAGACGTAGAATTGGAAGGAGAGTTACTGGGGATTTCTGGAAGGAACCTAAGGGATTGGCCAGATCATTAGAATACATTGAATGCACCATGGTCTCTTATCATCTCTAGTTGGCTGAAGAGCCTGTCAGATTACAGGCTTTGACATTAGATAAACTTGGTTTTGAGTCCCAACTCTACCACTGAATAGGTGTGTGATCCTGAGCAAAGTCCTGAATGTTTCTGAGCCTTAGTTTCCCCACATATACAAATGGGATAATAATGTCTGCCACAGAATACTGCCATTGACATTAAAAGAGATAATGTTACATGTAAAGATTCTAGTATTTTTGTAGTCATTATTGTCATTACTATTATAGCATTTCATTGATTGTAGAATATACATTTAAAAATTTTTAACATCTCTGAAATTCGGAAGCATCTAACAATTGCTGCTGGTGAGGCAGCTGTTGTGATGTGATTGTCATGGTCTGTGCATCAAGATTTGCAAAATGGGTACCAGGAGCTTGTAAGAAAATCCCAGAAACTACAGTGGCATTCTCATTTAAGAAATACAACATTACTAATACTCTTGGTGGCCTTGACTCAGTGATAAAGTTATGGCAAAAAGCATAGACATTGATTACTAGGAGATGAAGTGTGATTTAGGAGAGTTGAATCCTCAGTGGGTAAGGATGTTTTAGGAATATCATCACTGTATTATCTAGGATCCCGGCAGGAACCAGATAGTACAGTGAAATTGTGGAATTGAGGAGAGTTTAATAAACGGGCAATTTACAGAGGTGTGGGCAGGGTTTAGGACAACCAGCAAAGAATAGTGGGGTGCCTCTGGACCAGAAGAGCAGGAAGTAGTTACCACTCCATTGCTTGAAGGGGCAAGGAGAGGGGGCAGTTATTAGACCCCTGAGTTAGTAGCTGGATGGAGAGGATCTAGGCCTTTGATAGAAGGAAGAGAGGGAGCTAGGAGAATAAATACTCCATCCTTACTGACTTTCCACTTTCTGTTCTCCTTTTGGTGCTTCCTATCGGTTGAACCAACCAGGATCCAAATGACAAGGAGCCCTTTCATAAAGTTCATGCAATTCAGTCTCCTGGAGCGTAGAGCAAGACTGAAAAGCATGGAGGGTGAATTGGAGGGTCAAATACACAATACCTATATACTTACCAGTATATTGTTTACATTTTTCTTTTTATGAATATATGAAAGTGGTATATGATTTTAAAATCTGTCTTTTTAAAGTTTATTTATTTATTAGAGAGAGATGGGAGTAGGGGGTAAGAGAGCCTGCCCCTGTGAGGAAGGGGTAGAGAGAGAATCCCAAGCAAGCCCTGTGCTGTTGGTGCAGTGCCTGACTCAGGGCTCTATCCCACAAACCATGAGATCATGACCAAAATTAAGAGTCAGTCACTTAACTGAATGAGCCACCCAGGCACCCCTTAAATCTTTCTAAATATATCCAAAAGATCTCTTTTATTACACATAAAATTAAAATTCTAAGTAACAGAAAGAAAGCTTCTATTTAGCTGTGGGACCTCCTAAGCCTAATAAGCTTGCAAAATCCTATCTCGTATCACGGTTCTTAAATAAACTCCAGGCTTTATATGTAGATCATACATATAAATGTAAAAGGTAAAATAATACAGCTTTTAGAAGCTAACACTGGAAAATATTTTCTTAGTTTTGGGTAATCAAAGATTTCCTTAACATTACAAAAAGAAATAAATTAAGATATTAACAAACTGGACTACATTAAAATTAAGAACTTTGGTTTGTCAAAAAGGACTATCGAGTGAGTGAAAAGAAAAGCCACAGAGTGAGATAAGTTACATGCAACACATATAACTTCGGTTCAGAACACACAGAATCCTATAAATAGTGGATCAAACAATGCAATAGAAAAATGGGTAAGCGATTCCGACAAGTGGCCAATAAACATATTATAATGTGTTCAACTTCCTTAGCAATCTAGAAAATACAAATTAAACTCACACACACAAATAGAACAAATTCACCAGAATAGCTAAAATTAAAAAGATGGACAAGACCAAGCCTGAGCCGGAATGTGGCATTATGGGAACTTGTAGATTACTGGAAAAGTGTAATGTGTTATAACCATGTTGGAAACCTATTTGGCATCATATAGTAATGGTGAATGAAAATATAGTACATGATCCAGAAATTCAGCTACCAGATACATACCCCACAGCCCATATAGACACAAAAGATATGAACACGATTTTGCACAGCAGGAAGATTCCTAATGCCCCAAGCTGGAAATAAGCCTAGTGCCCAGCAATAGGAGAATATTGTTTAGCAATTAAATGAATGAAGTATAGCCACATACAACCACATGAATAAACAGAGTTATATTCAAAATCGGGCAAAATTGTTCTATGATATTACAAGTCAGGATAGTGGCTATCTTCGGCGAGACAGGAGGAGTGAATGATTGGGACGGGGCAGAGGGAGCTCATGCAGTACTTGTAATATTTACGTTTTGAGGGGCGCCTGGGTGGCTCAGTCGGTTAAGCGTCCGACTTCAGCTCAGGTCATGATCTCACGGTCCATGGGTTCGAGCCCCATGTCAGGCTCTGTGCTGACAGCTCAGAGCCTGGAGTCTGCTTCACATTCTGTGTCTCCCTCTCTCTCTGCCCCTCCCCCACTCACTCTCTGTCTCTGTCTCTCAAAATAAATAAAAAGACATAAACAAAATTTTTTTAAAAATTACATTTTGACTTGGGAGATGGTCACACTAGTGTGGTCATTTTGGGTTCATTAATTGAGCTGTGTGCTCATTACTTATACATTGCCTTTTCTGTTTGTAGATCATAAGTCAATAATAAAGTTTAAAAACAAAAGGCTTTATAAAGTCTCATAGGAATTAGATAGAAAAGGACTCCAGGTAAAACCTGATTTGGGAAGGAGAAAATCTGAGATTGATGTAAATGACTGAGATTCTATTTTAACCCCCAAAGCACAGACCGTAATAGATCATCATGTTCTGCCTTCCAACCCAAATCTGGAAAATCATGTCCTAGAAAGAAATTGTTATAGCCTTTAAATTTCACTCTATTATCCCTGCCCCTTTCCAACCAGGCTGAAATTAAAGCTCTATTAAAAAGTGAATTCATTTAATATAACTTAAATTGACTGGCTTATCTGTCAGGGCCAGAACTACATTTCACAGCCCTTCACATACCGTCAAGTGAATGTATAAACACTTAGTTCTTTGCTGTTCCCAAGGTCTAAAGAGCCTGCACATGAACAAAACAAATCCATAATACAAATTATAGGTATGGATAATATAAAATCAATGGACCAAAATTACATATTTTAACAATTTCTAAATAATGTTTTATACCTGATAGCATAATTTGAGGAACTCAACAAAGCGACAAAATCCATTAACATTCCTGTTAGTCCAATCCAGTCTCCCTTTTTCAGGACACCTAACATGTCTCGGCTTTAACAAGCACCATAGTGTGAAGGGCAAAGAGTCGAATACTCTGGACACCAATCAGAGCCATATCAAGATTCAACCCAGTCAGAATCTCATGAGCTGATAAGCATTTTCGCTTCTGATCTTGCCTGGATCAGACAACTAACCCACCCAGCACACTCAGACGTGCCAGGAAAATAAAGGAAGATATTGTATGCCACTCAGCTCCAACCACATGGATACTCAGGAATATGCCCTCCAATTCTGTGGTCATGAGAAAGTGCCAGTCATTCTCTGGGTCAACAGCCACTTCCTGAGTGCCTACTTTATCTAACACCAAGCTCAATGCTGCCATTGCAAAGAAGTTTCAGTCCCTGCCTTGAGAGTTCATGGTCATTCATTTAGTCTAGAAAATTTAGTAAATTTTACCACCTAGAGAGAACATCTTTATAAATATCTTTCTAGTTACAGACACTGCTATAAGCTGAATATTTGTGTCCCCCCCCCCTTCCAGTTCATATGTTGAAATCATCACTGGTGGTCTGGGAGGTGGATATTTGGGGAGGTGATTAGGTCATGATAGGGGAGCCCTCATGAATGGGTTTGCTGCCCTTGTAAAAGGGACTGCAGAAAGCTTTCCCTCTGCCACATGAGGACACAGTATGAAGACGGCCATCTACAAACCAAGAAGCTGGACTTTGCCAGACATAGAATCTTCCTGCACCTTGATCTTGGGCTACCCAACTTCCAGAGCTGTGAGAAATAAATCTCTGTTACTTATAAATCACCTGGTTTATGATATTTTGCCATAGCAGCCTAAATAGACCAAGACAAACACATACACACAGGTTTTTTCTCTTGCTTTAAAAAACATACTCCTACTCTACGTGTCACTTTGTGATCTGCTTTCTTCGTTTAGTATTTTGTCAACATCTTTTTACTACCGGAGAAGCTGTGTGTGGGTCGAACTATGTCCTTCTTGCTCATTCCTGAATCCTCAGGACCTGAAGTTGTTCTCCCTGTCCGGCACCATTCTTGGCAATCTTTTTTTTTCCCTTTGCAAATTCTTCAAAAATGAAATGGGAAGGAATGTATATTTTACTACTGTAAGAAGAAATAGTTACAGTTTCTTCCAAAGCTTTCTATTGCTCTAAAGTCTTTTTTAAATGGTCCTTAAATTTACTCTAAAAAAATATTTTCTGGGGGTGCCTGGGTAGCTCAGTCTGTTAAGCCTCTGACTTTGGCTCAGGTCATGATCTCTTGGTTCGTGAGTTCAAGTCCCGCAGCGGGCTCTGTGCTGATGGTGTGGAGTGTAGTGCAACATTGATATTAGTGGAATGTGTAGAACTAAAAATGTACACAGGAGTCTCTGGGGTTCATGTCAGCCAACTACTGAGGAGTAGGCTTCCCTGATGGCAAGGAGGGTCTGTAGGGCTGTGTGGCTCAGCTAGAGAGTACACTTAGCTAACCATAGGGCTTCCAGCCCGAGTCTGTGCTTTCTTCTCTTCTCTTCTCTTTTTCTTTTTTCTCTTTTCTCTTTCTTGTAGGCTTCGTGCCTAGCTCAGAGTCCAACCCAGGGTTTGAACTCACAACTCTGAGATCAAGACCTGAGCTGACATCAAGACCTGAGCTGAGATCAAGAGTCAGACGTCTGACCCACTAAGCCACCCAGGTGCCCCAGGTTGTGCTTTCTTCATCATTGCACATAGTGACTCCTATGAAATGTTAAAAATGATGTTAAAAAAAAGAATAAAGATATGTGGGTGTATCATCTAAGTAAAATATCACTCGCCCTTTGGTTCATTTCTGTTAGTAAGATTGAACTCTCCCCACCCGCTGTTTTTGCTCGTAATGCTGACTTACGAAATTTCAGAGCCTGGCCTTAAAAATGAAAGTCTTCATAATTAACAAGAGGTGTCACAGGATGAGATGAAAAAGATCCCCTTGTTTCCTTCTGCAGGTGGAGAGAGATCTTTTCTCCATGAAACCAGTTCCAATAGTGTGATTTGATAAAATGCTAAATTAAGAGTAGTCACAAGAATATAATCTTGCTTGTGTGTGTGAATGACTGTTGCCAGCTTATTTTCTTCCTTTATCAAAATCTGTCCCTGCAAATAATATGAACAAAGGTTCCTGTTAAGAGCCCCAAGACTTACAAATTGTTGCCATGACCTGTGAAAATAATGGTGCTTGTTATTCTCTCTGACTCTCCCCAAGATGCTTTCTCTTTTTTTTTTTCTTTTGAGGCCTGCCCTGTGCCCCAGGAGGCCAACCCCCATGAATGCACCCCCTACCCCCAGGCTCCCTTGTGGATGGCTTTGTTGGTTTTGGTCATTGGAGGAGCCAGGACATCTGATGAGGCAAGCAAAATTTAAATTTGTGCAAGGCACAAAATTTAAGGAGGCCTTCTCCATCAGGTGTGACCTGTCCTAGGTAAGCCGGAGGACAAGCTCTTGCCTGCTTGCCTCCCCCAAGAGATAAGAGGGAGGGGATTCATTCCACTTTTTGCCTACTTTGGGCTGTGTTTCCAGTTATGGTGACAGCCCTGCCATAGGAAGGGCATCAGGGGAGACTCTGCCAGGGCTCCAGCCCTCCCTGGGCTCACCTGCCCCTCCAGCCCTAGAGATGGAAATGGTTTCCCACTGTTATTGAGCTCTGAGTGCCCCAAGACTTCTCTTAACCTTACTTCCTTTACAAGTAATTCCTTCATTAAGTCTCTAGAACCATCTGAATAAGAGGTTATTTCCTATAAGAACACTGGCTAGGCCAATAATCTTCAACACCAAAGAACATAATTCTGATTGTTTATCTTGATAATTTGTTGCTCTGGTAATAATATTGTGATTGATAGCTCAGTAATTTTTCACTAATACAAATAATTAAAATGAGACTTTCAAATCAGAAAAGGAATAGAAAACAACTTAAAGTCCATGCATTTGCACAATTTCTTGGGCAATAATTTAAAAGATCCAGAGTTTTGTCTCATTTAAGCAAACAAATGAGAGAAAAAACTCACTTAAGTGAAAGTTAGGAAGTTTGGAAGGAGGAAGTGTTTAGGAAGCAAATGTATTTGGGCCAGTACAAAATTTCATCTTTGCAAATTTGTTTGTTGTTGTTTTTTTTTTTAAGAGTCTCTAGCTTGATCTTTCCTGATCCTCCAGGGTTTATTCTATGAAAAAGGGACAGAGAGTCATTTTTATGCCTGGAAGTTCAAGTGCATGTCTTCAGTTAGTGCTGTGCAAAGCATATTTGGGAAGATGTTTTATTTGCTGCATAGAAACTCCTCATAGGGGATGGTGCACGGGCAAAGCACAGCAAAATCCAGTGTGTCCACATTTTGAAAAGGTATAGATTTAGTTCCATGTGATTGAAAGGGCAGAAGGTCAGATGAAGAAACTAGTGCTGGAGCCCTGGGACTGCCACACCTGCCCAGAGGCTCGCCCACCTGCACACCAGCCTATTGCGTCACCACCCCATCTGGTACTTGCCAAGATGAAGCAATTGATGTGACAGAGCTCACATTCATCATTTGTCTCGAGGCAAAATGAAGCCATCATTTCTATGCATCTCAATTTTATTTAGATGGCAGGATACTTGCAGAGTTCCAGTGTGAATTTCCGTCACTGCAGACACCGATGTCTTGATTTACACATGTACAGAACTGAGCTAGCTGTTGATAAGAAAATGTTAATTAGTGTTACAACTGCTCTTTAGTTTACATATTCTGTAATTAACTTTCTTCTTGGGCGTAACCAGATTTGGAGACTGGGAGCAAGAGAACTAGGTAACCTCAGAGATATGAAAGGTTTTAAGAGTTTTTCTTCCCCCAACTACCCTTCTAATACTGAATCTCCTCCACCCTGTCCCTACCAGGGGTCTTTCTACTTCTGCCTGCACACCTCTCATGATTTCCCTGGGGGGAAAGGGAATGGGTACTAGTACTTGATCATTTGCTGGGTACTATGTGCTAAGTATTTTTCCTTATTCCCCACCATCACCTTAGAAGATAGAAATTGCTATCCTACTTTATAAATGTTGAAACTAAGATTCAAAGAGTTTAAGAAACTTCTTAAAAACAAGTTTGTAGACTTCTGGTTTCAACTCCAACATACACAAAGGTTTGAAATCATCATTCGTATCCTAACAATAAGAAAAAGCTGGACAAACTGAAAGTCAATTATTTTCCTTGGACTCATCAGAGAACTGAATTCACAGGGCAAATGGCTACCCCTAAATCTGGTGAGGCAGGTGGGTACAGATAATACTGCTGAAATCTTATCTGGAGCAGAAGCCCCTGGATCCATAAACTGGTAATAAACATGTAAATGATAATTTTGTCAAGTTCCTGGAAGATGAGTGTGGACTAGCATGAGGGTGGGAAACTACTTGGGGAGGGGGTCACAATTTTAGTGGGAGCCCCCTATTTATGTGCGTTTTACATCCAGGAACTGCACCAGGTTCTCAAGGTAAAGATCAGAGAAAGATCTCTTTGTGGATCTGTTAATGGGGGAAAAAAACCATAATCTTTGGGAAATACACCAAGAATATTCTTCATAATATACTTCAGGGGGAAACACTTGGAGCCTTATCCTGGCTTGGAGAAGAGTATTCCTCCTACTCCAGCTCCCCTGTCTTCCTGTTTTCCTAAGGAAAAAAACAAAATCAGGAACAACAACCATTGGTAATAGGGATCAGGCCTCAAGGAAACAGATGGAGAATGCTGTAGCCAGGGAAGGGAGGAGGGGGCAGGGAGAAACCCTTGTGAAGGTTGCAGCCCAGAAACACAGACCCACTAAAGGAATGAGATTTAATTTGAAGATTAAAGAAAGCTACCTCTTCTCCACACCTTACTACTTCACCACCAGGGTTCCAGTATAATAACAGTGGATTATAGCTAAAAGGGCTATAAGGCACAGACCAACTCTCTCTTAGGAGGAGTATTTGGGGAAGCCCAAAGTCAACAGGGGAGACAAAAGCAAAGAAGCTGAGGAATTGGAAGGCTCCGGTACCTATAGCTATATATATCCAGTAAATATTAAAGTCCAACTTGTAGCCACATTAATATAAACCCCCACTCTAATGCCTATTTATCTCCATTCCTATTCCAATAAAACATGTCTGATCCTCAACAAAAAATTACAAGGAATGCCAAAAGGCAAAAAATAAACACAGACTAAGGAAACAAGGCAGTCATCGGAACTAGACTCAAATATGACACAAATGTGGGAATTATCAGGCCCAGAATTTAAAATATCTATGATTAATATGTTAATGGCCCAAATAGAAAATTTAGACAACATGCAAGAACAGATGGGCAGTATAAAAAGATGGAAAGTCTAAGAAAGGACCAAAAGGAAATGCCAGGCATCGAAAGCACTCTAACAGAAATAAAGAAAACCTTTGATGGGTTCTTCAGTTGACTAGACATGGCTGAGGAAAGAATCAATGATAGTCAACAAAAACCATCCAAAGTGAAATACAAAGAGAAAAATAATGAAGAAAAAAATAAAACCAGAACAGAGCACCCAAGAACTGTGGAATAATATCAAAAAGTGTAATATGTATGTCATTGGAATACAAGAAGGAGAAGAAAAACAGAAGAGAGAAGAAGAAATGTTTGAAGTAATAATGGCTGAGATTTTTTCCAAAATTAACGAAAGACCTCAAACAACAGACCAATGAAAGTCAGAAAAAAAACAAACCAGGTGAATACAAAACAAAACAAAAACAGCCACCTAGGGATATCATATGAAATCGAAGGAAATCAACAACAAAAAGAAACCACTAAAAGAAGATAGAGGAATGAAAATATTGTATCTGCAGAGAAACAAGGATAAGAATTACAGCAGACCTTTTGTCAGAAACGGTGCAAGAAAGCAGAGTAGAGTGAAAGCCTTAAAGTGTTGAAAGAGGACAAAATCCCCTGCCAACCTAGAATTCTATATCCAGTGAAACTATCCTTCAAAAGTGATGGAGAAATAAAGACTTTCTTAGAAAATCAAAGCCTGAGGGCATTTCTCACCATTGGACTTGTTCTGCAAATGTCTTCATTCACTGGGGCTCCTATAACAAAGTACCATAAGACCGAGTGGCTTATGAGTAACAGGAGTTTATTTCTCACAGTTCTGGAGGCTGGAAGTCCCACACGTGTAAGTGTGCACCCTTGGTTTCTGGTGAAAGCTCACTTCCTAGTTCAGAGACCTCCATCTTGTCACTGTGTCCTCACATGATAGAAGAGAGTGAGAAAACTGTCTGGGTCACTTTTTATAAGAGCTTTAATCCTATTCATGAGGGAACATCATAAATTAGGCCTCATGGCCTAATAACCTCCCAAAGGCCCTACCATCAAATACTATTACACTGGGGAATAAGTTTAAAGATGAATTTGGGAGGCGCCTGGGTGGCTCAGTCGGTTAAGTGTCTGACTTCAGCTCAAGTCATGGTCTCACCACTCATGGGTTCAAGCCCCACGTCAGGCTCTGTGCTGACAGCTCAGAGCCTGGAGTCTGCTTCGGATTGTGTGTCTCCCTCTCTCTCTGTTCCCCCCCCCCCCACTCGCACTCTATCTCTCTCTCATAAATGAATAAATGTTAAAAAAATATTTTTAAAAAAAGATGAATTTGGGGGGGGAAGCACAAACATTTATTCTATATCACCAAGAAATGTTAAAAGAAGTTCTTTAGGCAAAAGGAAAATGATATAGATCAAAGATGTGAATCTATATTCAAAAGGGAAGAGCGTCATAGATTTGATTAATCTAAAAGATAAATTTTTATTTAAAGCAATAATAGTGGGGCTCCTGGGGGGCTCAGTCAGTTGAGCATTCAGCTCTTGATTTCAGCTCAGGTCATGATCTCACAGTTTCATGGGTTTGAGGCCTGCATTGGGCTCTGCACTAACCCTGCAGAGCCTGCTTAGGATTCTCTCTCTTTCTCTGCCCCTCCCCAGCTCATGCTCTCTCTGTCTCTCTGTCTCTCTGTCTCTCTCTCTCAAAATAAATAAGCTAAAAAAAAATAAAGCAATAATAGTAACAATGTATTAGGTGATTAGACTATCTGGATAAGTGAAATGCATGACAATAATGCCACAAGGGATGGAAGAAATTGAACATACTCTGTTACAAGTTACTTTTACTACATGGGGAAAGGTATAGTACTATTTGAAAGTAGATTCGTTGAGGTGTATATTGTTGAATGCCAGGATAACCACGGAAAAAGTTAAATGAAGTTTAATGAAAATGCTAAGAGATGAGATAAAATGAAATCATACAAAATTCATACAAAATGTATGAATGAAACCAGAGAAGACAGAAATACAGGGGAAATTCAAGCATATATATTACTTACTACATGCCAGGCACTGCTCTGACCACTTTAGAAATATAAACTGTTACTCTACATTGCAACACTGTGAAGCAAGTAAACTTATTATACTTTTAACTCCCTTTTTTAGTGAGGAAACTAAGACACAGAGAGGTCAATTGTCTGGCCCAAATTACACAGCCAGTAAATGGTGAAGCAGGGATTCAAACTCCAAGCAACTCTTGGTCTTAAGCCTTATACTAAATGGCTTTATCTATGTTAGAGCCAGAATGTGAAATCGAATCTCTCTGCTTATAATGCTTGTGTCTTTATTCACTAAGCCAGAAATACACTCTGCTACCTCCATTTGTAGACCTTTTCATTTTTGAAAGCTCTGAACTTTTATTTTTAAAGTTTGCTTCTAGGTTATTTACATAATATATGCTCATTATAAAAACAAAGTCAGTACAGAAGTGTATAGGAAAATATAAAAATAATCTTGTTATCCGGAGTAAATTACTATGACATTTCAGTAACTGTGGGTTCATACATCTCCTTAAGCATATATACAAATACATAGTTAAAGCTACATTAATAGAATATTATACATACTATTTTCATTATGAACACATTTATTCTAGCCTTTTACTTTTTTCTTCTCTGCTCACTCCCCTCAGCCTTTCCCCAGCCTGCCTCAAACTGGGAAATCAATTTTAATATAAAATCTTATAAACATATATTTACATTTATGGATTTTGCCATTTCTTTTACAAAAGTGCAATCATATTTTACACATTATTTCTGGACCTTGCTTTTCACTTAACAATATATCATGCAAGTCCTTCAAACAGTTTGTATAGATATAACCCATTCATTCCACTACCCAAAGTTATGAATGAACTGCAGCAAATTCCATAGTTTCCTTGTGGTGAATTTTCTTGTAGATTTAGTTTTTAACCTTTACAAATGCTGCAACAAAAGTTTTATGCTGAACTTCTTGTTAAGCAGACAGATTTAACCTCTTAGTCCTTGCCAAACCCACTGAAATCAGAGTAAATGGGTTATTGTAAAGGCATAAGCCCAAAAGGACAAAGAATAGGAGAGGTGGTGTCAACGAAGTGGACAAATGGCATCCAGCTTGGCAGACCTCAGAAAGTGCGAGGTGCAGTCTGGTGTACACCGCACAGCCTCTGGAGGCTCAGGAGCAGGTGGTATCAGATGCCGCTGGAAGTGGGAGGAAAGGTGGGACTTGAAAGAGTACAGTTATTTTATTTATTTAAAAATTTTTTTAACTTTTTTATTCATTTTTGAGAGACAGAGCATGAGTGGGGGAGGGGCAGAGAGAGGAGACACACCATCCGAAGCAGGTTCCAGGCTCTGAGCTGTCAGCACAGAGCCCAACATGGGGCTCCAACTCACAAACAGTGAGATCATGACCTGAGCCGATGTCAGATGCTCAACTGACTGAGCCCCCCAGGCGCCCCAAGAGTAGAATAGTTTTAGTGTCTGGTTGAGAAGCAGTTAGACCAGTTGGATCCCCTCCCCAATGTCATGCAGCTTCACTGACTACCAATTCCCCACTCCAGGTGAAGATACGAATTTTGTTCTCTGGAGTGGGTAAAACAGAGAGTCTTTAGACTGAGGGACACTAACTACAGTTGAGGGCAGAGGTTTAAAATTGCAAACAGGGGAATTAAGTAAAAGGTTACATGCCGAATGGCTCTGTTCCTCCCCTAGGGCTCTAATAAATCTGGAGGTCAGATATATTCTAACCAGTTGAGCAACTAGAAGTGTCCTGTCTGGGGAATGTAATCAGCCTGAAGAAAAGAACGAAAGGTGCTGATACTGATTGACCTCCAAAAGAAATAGGCCTGCCATATCAAATGATAAGCTCTAGTGTAGAGAGCTTTGAAATAGCATTTGAGTATCTCACTCTTAAATGTGAGCTAACAGCCCAAAGTAATTATGATTTTGAGGAGAACCTCTAATTTGAAAGAGAGACCAAAGGCAACTAGTATGAAACAGAGACTAGGCAAAGAGAAAAGTTAAGAGGAAATAAAACTTATCCTCATATAACGATGTAACATTTACAAAACAAGAACAGGTTACTATTTTTAAAAGACCATTTAGATAACAAAAAAGGAGAGGATCTTAAAAAGTAAAACATAAGGAATTACAAACTCAAAAGAACTGGAATCTTCCCCCCCCAAAGTAGAACAAAAAGTTAAAGATGTGGAAAATGGGATTGCAATGAAGATTAAAAGAGTTAATGTTTGTTAAGTGATTAGAACAATGCCTGGCACATAGAGAACAGACACAAAAAAATGATAATAATAATTCTAGAAATAGAAAATGGAAGGAAAGAAATCCTCAAAGAAATAATTCAAGAAAAATTTTCAGAACTGAAGGTATGAGTGTCAGTATTGAACAAACCACCAGAGAGCCCCATGCAATGAATGAGGCACACACCATCATGCAATTTCCAAATTCTTGGAACAAGGAGAAGAAACTTCCAGAAGAAAAACAAAGGTTTTGTACAAAGGATTAAGAAGCAGAATGCCATTGGACTTCACAGCAATAATGAAAGCCAGAAGATAATGGCTAACATACCTTCAAAAATCTAAAGGAGAATATTTCCAACCTAAAATTTCCTACTCAGCTTACCATTTAAACATGAGGGTAGAATAACAACATTTTCCGGAAATCAGATATCTAAAAATTTCCTTGAATTTATTCTTATGAAGCTGCTGGAGGATATACTACATTCAATGAAGGAGAAACCTTTTCTAAAAAAAAAAAAAAAGACATTCTTGACCTCCTCCTTTCACTCATCTTTTTCTCCTTTTCACTGCCGACTCCCACCATCACCATGGTCAATTGAGTGTTGTTTTTATTTCTATTTCTGCAAACTAAGATTCCACTGGGTTTTGGCAGCCACGTCATACTCCTTAAACTAGCTCTCAACCCAAATCTTCAAATCTTCTGCACACCTCCTATTGCTAAACCATACCCCCTCCCCCAACATGCACACCAGGCACCTGCACTTAAATATCCCAAACTTGCTGATTTATAGCGATAGTTCCCTGGAATGTCCCTGTGAATCCTGGCTTGTTGTGTCTAAGCACAGGATCTTCTATCTACTACTGTTAAAATTCATATTGTTAGATGTGTCCCATTTCTCCAGCTTGTCATGATCTTTTTGGATCCTCATTCTATCACCCAATGCATTTGCTATCCTTTCCAGATTCCTGTCATACACAAATTAAATCAATGTGCCCTCTAAACTTTCAGCCAAGGCATGGATAGAAATGCCAAACAAACCAGGAGTTCATCAATCAATGCCAAAAGCTATTCTGCCAGTTTTGAATTTCCCTAATTCTCATGGGAGATGTTCCTGACGATAGAACCAAATGTACACAAAACTGTATAAAGTCATTACCATGGTATCTGGTTTCTCTGCTCCTAACACTTCTCATGAGAATTGTGCACTTTTAAGCTCAAACAAATAAATCAATTCTTTGAATAAGGTGAGCAGTCAATACCTTCTCTTAGCCTCAGTTCATGAAAACTGGCTACAGAAAAAATATCAGAGAGAAGAATCTCAGACAATAGTTCTGTTGTAAAGAAAATCTAAACTGAACTTGACCTCCAGTCACCATTACCGTTAAAAACCCTTTAGGAAAGAACTGTACTGGAGACCATCTCAGTCTCCCTAAGATCACCACCACCAACTTCTCTTTCAGCATTGGGAGCAGATTGCAGTTTCTTTAGTTGAGCATCAGTGAGGTAGTTGGTTCAATATTTGTGGTCCTGTTGAAAGAAAAATATGTGTCTCTTCAATATTAGAATCGTACTCCGTGTGGCAAGATCCTCCCATTGTTAGAGAGGGAAGCAAAAGCACTGAGTGAATCGTAGGTTTTCATCTTATCTGACCCTGGGGCATGCACAGTGAGCAGAACAGGTGGAAATATTACACAGTCTCTCTCTCTGTTTTTCTCTCTCTCTCTCCAATTCCCCAGAGTAGAATTTGCTTCAGTTAAACATGGGTATGATGGCTGTTTGGCATCATACAAAACATTTAGGCAAAAATGTAAAGAGTGTGTTGATTTCTGACACCTGAGGTCAGAAAGTTAGGGTGTTTAGAGGAGGACAGTTCCTCAAAATAAGGTCAGTTGCCTTACAGTCTGATATCTTAAGGGGATTCAGGGCTGCCCATTTCAGCACAGGGTAAGTGTCCCTCACAATCCAGGTCTGTTGCAGTTTAATTGCATGTATGTCTTGGGGAATCATTGGGTGCCTAGATCTGTTCTTTGTAGTTACTGTGCATCATTGCCCCTATGTCTCCTAAGGTGCAGAATAGAGCAGGTCAGTGGGAAGCTGGGATTTTAAAGTCTCCTAATATTAAAAAAAAAAAAAAAAGGCCAAGGAGAAGTGATTGTTCCTTCCTTGCCTCTTCTGGCTAGCAAACCTTAGGCAGGAGGAGAACTCACCTTAAGAAAGAAGAGTCAGTGGGCGGGTCTTCCCTAACAAGGAACTGCAAGAAGGAAACCAGGGATGATCTGAAGGGTGTGACACTTGGTGCCATATAGATGTGCTTATCTCATGCACTTAGTAGGCTTCCCTGAAAGAGACATGGACAACTGTAGAATTCTTGAGCACGTTCTGAGACTGTGAACCTAATTACCTAATTCCTAGGAGCTTCACAGACACTGTCATTATGTTTGACCCCAAAGGAAGGTAAAGGAACTTGGTTTTGCAGCATACTTACCACCACAGGAAGAGAATAACATTTCTAATTCAGGGATCCCTTAGGGTCATGGCCTGAGCCAAGTAAAGATGTATGAAATAGTAACACAGCCCTTAGATTCCTTCGCATGTGATTTCCCAGAGAGAGAGGCACACTACTAAAAACAACTTGGACTTGACGTCGTCTTTGGCTGCATGACGAAAGCACTTAGGTTCAGCAATTTACAGAATTAAATGAGTTCTCATATTCAAGAGCTCTTAGTAGAAATGGTACAATTAAATGACCAACATTTCAGCAAAGCATTTTAAATCTGCATTTAGCAGATAAATTTTGTCCTGAAACCAGACAAAAGATAAAATCACACTTGTGATTTTTCACATACTAATATTAACTGCTTTCATATATTTTAAGCCATAGAAATAGACTTTGTACTGAAACCTAAAACTACATTTTTAAATATACTCAGGGCCTTGTCACTGTGTAGTTTAATGGCATCCAGGACTTACTGATCTCATAATGTCAAAACAAATTTTTTTTCTTTGCTTTAAGGCACTTAATCTTTCATTAGAGGGGATCAGTTATAAAAATTGACTCTAAAGAGCTGTAAGGCTGAGTTAAAATTGCACCACGTAAATAAATGTGTCATTATATTTGTTAGAAGGCAGTCACTACCTGGCTGACCCTGCTTGTGCTTTAGGGACCTAGAGTTATAGGGCAATTTTTCTAGTGAAAGTTTTTAATCCAACTGTCATCTTCTGTCCAAGCCATCTTGTTGAAACATAACCTTTCTGACCCTGGTGGCATCATGGGAATTTGAAAGAGAATATAAATTTGCTTTTTCTGAGTTTTCTTATTGATTGACCAAAAAGAAAAATTAATTTTGTATGTATACATGTATTAAACTATGAAACTTTAAAAATATTTGTCACCAGAAGTGGGAGAGAAAGATGTAAATTAACAAAAATCTCTTGATACTGTTATACATCTTATTCACCAATAGAACTCCAGCCAAAGGACTATGGCCAATATTTACTGCACAATTACTTCCCATGCCAGACTCCGTTCATGCTGAACTGTATTGTCACTGAATCCAGACACTAACTCTGTGAGGCATGTTTTTTTATTACTTCCATTTTACAGATGAGGACATTAAGGCATAGAGCAAATAAGTTACTTGCTTATTATAAAAAATATAACATGTCTATTTTACTTAAAAAACAAACAAACAAACAAAACACAGACCACGAGAACCCTTCCCCCAAAAGGCCCTTGACAAAGCTCTTCGGAAAGGCCTGGCTTCAACCAAGCAGGGAACATGGGTGCAGAGAGCTGGCTTGAGGCCAGGCATACGACTGTGGCATTTGTGTTCTATCATATTCCTTCTGAAACAATCTACCTGTAAAATAGGAAGATCCTCATCTAGCCCTTTGAAACGGTGACTATAAAACCCAGGGAATGGACTGGATGAAAATAGTGTATTTTCAAATCCCAAATTCCCTCTTGAATTCTGTTTCTATTCCTTACATAGGGTTTGCAGAGACTTAGGCCA
Source organism: Cryptoprocta ferox (assembly GCA_028646485.1). Classification (NCBI taxonomy): domain Eukaryota; kingdom Metazoa; phylum Chordata; class Mammalia; order Carnivora; family Eupleridae; genus Cryptoprocta; species Cryptoprocta ferox. The sequence continues at coordinate 4,391,614 of CM053559.1, read as the reverse complement.
AGCAAACAGGCTGGGCTGCTCTTGTTTAAAAGAGATATTTTTGGGGTGCCTGGGTGGCTCAGTCGGTTGAGCGTCCAACTTCAGCTTAGGTCATGATCTCACAGTTCGTGGGTTCAAGCCCCACGTCAGGCTCTGTGCTGACCACTAGCTCAGAGCCTGGCACTTTCTTCAGATCTGTGTCTCTTACTCTCTGTGCCCCTCCCCCGTTCACACTCTGTCTCTCAAAAATGAATAAATGCAAAAAATAAAAAAAAAAGATATTTTTTCATGAGTGCTACCTGTAGGGAAATAAAAAGGAGGCATAAAATGCAAAAATCACTTAGGCCATCTTCTCTGCTTTTAAAGTCTATCTAAAACAGACTTAGACTCCTTTATTTATAATGACACTTGGTATAAATGACGTTTGGGTAATTTGGCTGGGTAATTTGGGTCATCAGAGGATTGTGGGGCTTTTCCATCTGGTGTTGCCCTCCCCTCATTTTCCTCCCTAAAATGGACATGAGGAGATAATTCCTCTTTATTCTGAACAAATCTAAACTCTCTAAACAAGCCATGCTCAAGCTGTGGTGTTGATATTTGGCTTTAGGAACTCAGCCGGTTGGTGCAGCAGCTCCTCATTTTATCTGACAGAAGGCAAAAATGGTGATGGTTTGCTCAGGGAATCTTTTTACATTCTATTTGGAGAGCAGCTCCCAGGTGAAGATGTTTAAAGTATTGCATTGGGCACACTGCAGCACTTTTTAGCCAAGGCAGCAGTAGGAGGCAAATCATGTTCCAGTCCTGGAAGTGTCATTCCAAGTCTGAAAGAACTGTTTTCTATGTTGCGCAAAACATAGTTAGACACTTGGAGTCTTCTAATCTGCTTAAGTTTGCAGTTGGGAGCTAGGATAGAGGAAACATTCAAGAGACTTTATTTTCTGAGTCCTGAGTTTTCATCAGGATTTTTTTTCTCAACTGAGAAGGAACTTCAGGGCTTATCTAGTCTATTCCTGGACAGAGAGAAGACTGCCTCCAACTTAGAGACTTTGACCTTCAGCCTTTCTGGAAAGAGAGGTTTAAGCTCTGAGTATGAGCTTGATCATCAAGAATACACCTTCTCCTGAATTTTTGAATCTTCTAACATTCCCTGAGCATTTGCCATGTGCTATGTACTGTTTGGTTCTAGGGATGTGGAGATGACTATGACCCACTTCCTCTATTCTCAGAGAAAGGAGGGAGTTTGGTATGATTTAGCTCAGGTTGGCAAACTATGGCCAAAGGGCCAAGTCCTCCTGGAACACAACCACACTCATTTGTTTAAGTATGTCTATGGCTGCTTTCACAGTGTAATGGCAGAGTTGACTAATTGTGACAGAGACGGTATGATGTGCGAAGCTGAAAATATTTATGATCTGGCCCTTGACAGAAAAGGTTTGCTGACACCTGATTTGGATCCCTCTCCGTTTGGAGTTTCATTAATAGCAGAGGTTAGAAACTGTGGCTGATAGATGAGTTTGCTTTGGCAAGTCCTGTGTTTTAAAAAGCAGAATCTGAATGTCTCTACAGGAGACTCATAACTCTCCTGTTTTTCTAAACTGAGCCACCTTCACATTTAGGCTATTTCTGTGGCTCCTGAAGGTGTTTGAGTTTGAGAGCCTGGATTCAGAGCAAGACCACTTAAGAGGGAGAGAATGAAGAGTGGCCTGTCTTCACTCAGCTACAGGGATCAGTGTTGAGCCAGGGAAACTCTTCTTTACTATCAGTAACATTCCATAACAAAATCTTCAGGTGCTTATAGAGTTATAGAAGGAAAGGAGTGGACAGTCTATTATAATACTTTTGACCCCAGGGGCAGGTATTTATTGGCCTTCTGAATCTGGAAGAGCACCAGCATATAACACATCCTATATAAATATTGTTGAATGAATCAGTGCAGAACAGAGCAAAAAAATAATGACACTGTTTAATTGGTCAAAGAAGAAGTTGAAATTACCTCATTGCATTTTCCATAAATTTTTAAATACTCCTCTTAATGGTGTAAAAGGACATTTTTGATTAGGAAATTTGCCCAAGCTAACAAAGAAGTCCTCGTGCTTTGACAATTAATATAATCAGTTTTATTATCAGCACATGAATATCTTCAACAGTCACTAAGGAGAAAGGCTAGGAATCAGGTACATGGCAACTCTGGCCGGGTCTTCCAAAAGTCTACTGGATCAACTTTTAACTAACTTGACTTTTAATTTTTAACCCTTGGCTGGTGCAAGTATTCATACTTCTAGAAAGATCTCAATGATTGAGAGATTACTATTATCTTTCAGGCAATAGAAATCAGCTTTTTATAACGTATAGAAAAATATAACTTCATATCACAATGGCAGAACCCAAAGCTATGGAAGCTCCCATAGTTACCTCTCTGTTGGGTAGCAACATTCCCACCCAAACTATGGAAGACAAAATGCTTTCATTCTATGTAAAATATTACATTTTGTAAATGGCTTAACACCACTGGCACCTAATATTTGCTGACTGCTTACGATGCTCATAGCTGTTTGTGCAGTGTTTAATGTAGTCATTGCTACAAACATCTGAAGGAGATTGGATTAGTATTTTCATCTTATACGTTTGGAAACTAAGGCAAGTTCAAAGAGGTTAAGTTACCTGAGGTCGTACATGTATTTATTGGCAAAGACAATCTACTTTAAATACATATTTTTAAAAAATATTTAAAAAATATGTATTTATTTATTTTGAGAGAGAGAGCATGCATGTATTAGAGAGAGTTGGGGAGGGGCAGAGAGTGAGGGAGAGAGAGAATCCCAAGCAGGCTCTGTGCGGACAGTGCAGAGCCTGATGCAGGGCTCTATCTCGTGAACCACTAGATCATGACCTGAGACGAAATCAAGAGTGGGACACTTAATTAAATAAGCCACCAGGTGCCCCAAAGACTTCTAACTCCAAAGTCACTTAGCCACTAAACTGCCAATCCAAGAAGTTTCCTCAATAGTCCATGTTTAATAGTGTGCATCACCTTTTCAGTATAAAAATTCTAGATGGAAATACTGCCTGGACTATATACTGCGGTGGAATTTTCAAAGCAGTTCTTAACCTAGGATCCATGGACACCCTGCAAATTTATAAGCGCCTCAAGGACACTGCAAAATACAGACATTTTATGCAAGCTGTGTGTGTGTGTGTGTGTGTGTGTTTTATATGCATAGGTGAGCATTCTTCTGAGGAAGATCTTTCATTTTAATGCTTATTTTTGAGAGAGAGAGAGACAGAGACAGAGTGCAAGTTAGGGAGGTCAGAGAGAGACTCACACACACACAGAATCAGAAGCAGGCTTCAGGCTCTGACTTGTCATCACGGAGCCCAACATGGGCCTCAAACCCACAAACCTCGAGATTAGGACCTGAGCTGAAGTCGGATGCTTAACCAACCGACCCACCCAGCTGCCCCATGGGGAAGAGCTTTAATTGAAGTCCAGGACCCAATAAAATGCTAAGAACAACTAACTTTCTTAATAATTCAATTATTTTTTTACTTAGTAAAACTTTCCTGAATGTCGACCACGCAGCAGGCACTATGTAGGGGGATGCGAAGGTGAATGATGCATTAAGGTAAAAGCCTTTTTTTGTCATTTGTTTTGCAATAAACCTAGCATAAGGGGGCTCTTCATATATTTTCTCATTCATAGCTCCAGAATCTAACGTATATCATGCTCTAACTCACTAATTTGAAACTCAAAAAAATTAATAATGCTAAATATGTTAATTAGTTCATTATAAAACATTAGAGACACCATTCCCTACCAAACAAGAAAAAGAAGCCCCTGTATTATCTTTTCATAAATTACATGATTATTCAATCTTTATTGTATTGCCTCAGTTTTCTCAAGATAATCAGTCTTTGAAAAAAGTAAACAACAAAAAATATTTCTAGCAATGAGATTGAGCCTTTCAGACCAGATTTATTTTTCAGGACTCTTTTAGTGTCAAGTGACAGAAACCCAACCTTAAATAATGACAAGAATTTATTTAGTTGCACAGCTGTAGCACTAAAGCAGATTTCATATTAGGAATGTGTGAGTCCAGAGTTCAAACAATAGTGTCAAGCTTCATTTTTCCATCCATCTTTTGAATGGACTCTTGCCATGTGGTGAGAAATAGCCCCAGACCCTTAGTCTATCAACTTTAGCAACCTCAAGCAGAAAAATAATCTCCAATCTCTCAGCAGAGAGGTCACAAATAATGTTTGGATTGGCCTTGGTTAGATACGCTTAGTGCTAAGCCGATAATTGCAGTAACAATAGTCAAGAAATACCCAAGACCAGGATCATGTGCCCACTCTTGGAGCTGGGGTTGGGGAGAGAAATTGCTCCACCTAAATAACATGGTATCTTATAGAACAGAAAGTTCCTATTACCATAAGAGAAGTGAATGGTGCCTGATGGACCAAACCCACAGATGACCATCACACCAGATAGTAACATTCATGGCTTATTCAAGGTTTAGCAAAGAGGCCCCAGTACCTGAGATTGAGTGAGCAATGGGGAGAATATTAGGAGATGAGGTCAGAGAATAATGGCATATCTTGAGGGGCTTTGGTTTTTACTTTGAGGGAAATGGAAAGCCATTGGAGAATTTTAAGGAGAGTTAAACTTTTTGAACTGGACCATTCTGGATGCTGCGTTGAGAATAGGCAGAGTAGGGGGCCAAGGCAGAAGCAGAGAGACCAGTTAAGAGGATTTGGCAATAATCCAAGTGAGAGCTAGTGACTTGGACCAGGACAGTATCAGTGTAGGTGGTAAATAATGACCAGGTTTTGTGTCTATGTTAAAAATAGAACTTCCAGTTTATGCCATCTGATTTCAATGTGAGTATAAGAGAAAGGAGAAAAGTCAAGTTCAATTCCAAGAACTTGAAGGGTGGAGGTGATATTAATTAAGATGGGGAAGAATAAAGAAGGAACAGATTGGGGGAAAGGGCAAAGATAAGGAAAATTCCTGAATTTTAGCAAAGTATATTAAAATCAGATCTATTTTCAACCCCCCAACATGTTCATTTCTCTCCCCCTCTAGAAAGCTCCTTGTACCTTACCAACACCTATTTTGTAGCTGGTGCTGTTGTGAGGAAACCCACAGTTTATAGGCTGTTTGAGAAGACAGGATTTACCTTCAGGGAACATCGAGTAATAGTAGAAAATATGAATAACCACTAGGACAATGACACAAAATTTGTTGCAATAGGACTAACTCTGCACCACAGTCTTGTAGGAATTCAGATAAGGGAGGGCTCAATATTTCTGAGTAAGATAAGGATGGTATAAAGGGCAGGATTTTAGTTGGCTCCTGAAAGAAAAACTAGACTTGGATAGATGATTATTGCCTTTATTCATTAACAAGCTGTGGAACAGGACTTGTCAACCGCAGCTGCTTGTCAGAATTCCTGAATGACTGCTTTAAAAATGATTCTTATTTAACCGACATGACATGAGTCTTGTGCATCAAGAGTTTTAAAACTTCCCAGCAATTCCAAGAGCAGCCAGTGTTGAGACCCACAGTGTAAAGCAGAGGCTGGCAAACTATAGCCCTTGGCCCCAAATCAGCTGCTGCCTATTTCTGAATATAAAGTTTTACAAATACACAGCGATGCCCATTTGTGTACATATTGTCTGTGGCTAGTTTCATGCTCCAATCGCAATATTGAATAGTTGTTATCTAGCCCGGAAAAAGTTTGATGATCCATGGTGTGGCAAGAGGATATGCACAAAACAGGGTCCTTTTAATTCCTTGAAGACTTATTATAGCCTTCATGGAGTATATGCTGCTTCATTTCCCTGCAGGTCAAAGTACCTTAAGCAGGGCCTTCGGGCACTTCGGTAACCAGATGTTTTTAAGAGGAGATCACGATGGACTCACTTTATATATTAGTGGCTAACAAAGAGTTTTTAGTGTGTTCTGGTGTCTTTAATATGTAATATAATAAAAAGGACTTATGGGTCATGTCAAGGGGTAGAGCATAAATGATTATGACAAGGGAAATGGAAGATCAGATGGTATAACCTCAGTTGACAGCAGAATTGGCATGATTAACGTCCTTCGCTAAAATAGCCAGCTTTCAAGATTATCATTCCAGCCTTTCCAAGGAGCTGGGAACCTGAGCTGTTTCCTGATGAGAAGTGACCAACTTAGTTTCCTCAGTCTCTCAAGAAATAAAGGACAATTCTCAAATTTTCAGAAAGAGTTTCAAAGAGAGCTACTTAAGGGCTTTCTTTTATGGGAATGTGGCATTGTAGGAGACCTTCGGCACATCATATGCCCACACATGCGTACATGCACACTATTAGAAAGACAAATAGCTTTATACTCAACCCTCACTGCTGGTTCCATAAACTACTATCTCATGCCGTGTCATTAGTGTTTTAGGCCGTCATCCTCATGTATGTGATTCATTGTTCAAAGGGGCTTCTAACAGTGACAGACTTGGGGGATGCATTATGACTTCTGTGGGCCCTAGCTACCTTTGCTTTTGTAGGCCCCTTATTTCATAATTTTTTTTTTTTTTTTTTTTTTTTTTTTTTAGTGAGTGTCGTCTGGGTGGCTCAGTTGGTGGAGCATCCGACTGCGGCTCAGATCATGATCTCTTGGTTCAAGAGTCTCAGACCCATGTTGGGCTCTGAGCTGACAGCTCAGAGCCTGGAACCTGCTTTGGTTTCTGTGTCTCCCTCTCTCTCTGACCCTCCCCTGCTCACACTCTGTCTGTCTTTCTCAGGAAATGAATAAACATAAAAAAGTTTTCTTAATTTTTAATGATATTCATGATTGTGTGGGTTTAAGAATGAATATAATCTCAGCTGGATTATATTTAATTTTTTCTTTTGACTTTAAAAGAAATTAAAACATTTCCACGGATCCCTAAGAGCACCATGCACCATGCTTAATGGATAAGTCATCCATAAATGTGCATATACACAGGCAATGCATCACATCGCTTCAGGAGCAAGACTAAGTAGAAGACACCTATACTGTATCTCGCAACTCTGATCCTTAACATCTAGTAATGATTCCCAATGTGTCAGTGGTGACCAGAGGTAATATGAGCCATATACGATGTATTCCTGCTTGGATGAATGTTATGTTTATTCCTGTGACATACCAATTGTCCTATCCCCACAACTGTCTCCTTGTCATTCTTGTATAGCCATTCACAAATAGTGTCAAGAGAGAAGAGCAGACTAAAGATGAGGATGATAAAGAAGGTAGTGAGTATGGGGCACTGTGCATTACCACCTGGGATTTCCATGGACAGGTTGGTGCTGATGACCAAGAATTATACCCCTGAAACTAACTCCTAAATACCAGTCCGAAGACAGCTTCTCACACAGTGATTCAGCTGAGGAAGGCAGCAATCTGAGTGTGACTAGAGTGACTGGGTCGTGTTGGTTTGTTTTTCCTGCCAGGTATCCACTTCCCACTTCCCCACTTTAGTTGGCATGGTTGCCAAGGATGAGGAAGATGGTACGGAGATGTAATACACACTCATCTGTGTTACAGCCTGTGGCATGGGCTCTGTGACTTCAGCAGCACTTCAGAAACTGGCAAAAGGGAAGCTTCCTTGTAGTAGTCTGAGGTGACAAGGACCATCATCAGATTCCGGGCCAGCCCTAATTTGGAAGTTAGAGTAGAATTACATGCATGGGCCTCGACATGACCTCTGTTTGACTACTGCCCTTCAATGTGGTCAAAGAAAGAAGCAGGGGTTTCATGATAGCCTCTCTGGACCATTCTTTAAGCTGCCTGTGTATGTGTTCAGTGTTCGGTGGGTGTGCTTTACTGGAAGGAGGGGGTTTACAGTGAAAAGATACTACAAGTTATGGAAGGAGATTAATTTTAAATTAAGTAGAATGTCAAGAAGATTAGCATATCATAGTCCTGATTTCTTTACCAGAACCAGACATCTAAAATAAGATTGAGTATGGAGGGATAAATAGAAAATACTCCTTTAAATGATTTCTGAACCATGGAGGGGGTAGGAGAGGCAACTGTGTCAGACCTAACTAAAGAAGCTGCTATGCAAATCAATTTATTTCACAGAGTAATTTGTGGAGCTATTGTTGAAGGTGTTTGTATTTCAGTAAGAGCTCGTCTCTCATCATCCTGCTTCTCTCTTCCAGGAGCCTTTAGTGAAGGCACAAACTTTTACCTGGGTGATTATAGCTGGTTGTCATGGAAACTGCTAGGAGGCACCCAATTCAGCATTATGACTTCACTGCAGGATCACAAGCAGGAGGAAGAGAGAGTGGATTTAAATAAGAGACTTGCTAATTAATGGAGTGCCAGGGGACAGCTTACAGGGAAAATCACACAGTACATAAATCCAGGTTTTCAGGGCTCTCAAAAGGAATGACGACAGTTCCAAGGGCTCCATGGAAGTGTTTTCTCTGTGGTCTGTCCCATTTCGGGTCCTCAGAGGCCAGTTTGCCTGACTCTCTGGAGCAAGGTGGAAAAGGAGCAGTTGTTTAAACTGGCCAGCCAGTTGAATTCGGGATGTGAAATGGTTCAACTAAGGCCCCAGAAAATGTTGATGGCTTTCCTAGCCCCTATTTCACCCCTGCCCTGGTGTTTGTGTTCAGGATCTGGGAAGGAGCCTGCTCTTTTTGGCTCTCTCTCCTCACTTCAGTGTCACAAAATACAAATGTAATGCCTCCTTTTGACCCCTTCTTTCCTTGCCTCTGGCCCATTTGTAAGGTTGTGTCTTGACCAGCTAACAAAAATGCAAGAGCATCTGGTCTAGCAGAGTCTGTTTGAATAAAATTTGAAAACACCGTTGTATGCGTTGTATGCTGATATGTCCACAAATATCAGCTGTTTGGAGGGGAATGGGAAAATCCTTTTCTCACTGGCCATCCATTTTAAAACACTTCATGTCAAATGAAAGATTGATTTGATCATTTCAAATGTATCAGATTTCATTCCACAAATGTTTTCTAAGTGCCATTTACTGAACTGGGTGCTGTGGAGTTTACTCAGGTAAATCAGACAGATTCTTCCTATCAGTTAGCCTCCCTCAGAGAGGAGAAATAAGTCTGAGATGCCTGATGAAGTGGAAACTAATAGCATGCCAGCCTCTTCCTCTGTGTTGAGAGAAGAAGTCACACTGAGATGTGTCTCAATATCCATAGCTTTGTGCATTTGTGTTGAACCTACATAGTTTCATTTGACTCATTAATATGTATGGTGCCACTCCCTACATGCAAGTTCTGCTGAGTTTATGCCAATGACTAGGCGTCAGTGTGTAGTCATAGCAGGTAGCTACTCCAAGCCTAGTCCCTTGGCAAGATGGTTGAGCTTTACTAACGATGGCTGAGCATGTGTTTGTGACATCTGAGATCTGTGACCTTTTAGCCCAAACTTAAGGCCTGGACAGGGATTTGGACAAGCCATAGCACGGCCACAACAGTGGGGAATGCATCCATTAGGCTGCCTACGACAAGTGTCTCATGAGGATCCCATGTGGGAACAACCAAAGCAACAATGGTAATGGACTGAGCAAAGTGACCTCTTTCTCTTGGCAAGTAGGACTAACCTCTTCAAATAAGTAAGTCCTCAGTTGTTGAACAATCTGGAATGGAAGAGAGGCCTCAAACGGGAGATGATAGGCTTTTTGCTAATATAAATATGGGGGTGCTCAATGCATTAGATAAATAAAAGAGTGAAAGTCAGAATTTGTTTACTGGCCTCCAGGATCTCTCTTACACCTTTTTTTTCTGTGACCTTATTTCTTGTCAACCTTACCCTGCTCACTCGCCATCAGGCAAGCCGGACTCTCACGTTCCTCAAACACGCTCTCACCTTAGGACCTTCACCCTAGCTGATGATCTCTATGCCCCAAACACTTTTCTCCATGAGGTCTTCCGTCATGTCCTTTGAGTACTCCCTTCCACCAGCGCTCTTACTCTTTACATCCTCCTTTGCTTTCATCCATAGAACTGATTATCTGACTTTACACATATACAGTTTTTCACCTCTTACCGTGTGAGTTCTACAAAAACAGGGGCTTTGCTTTGTTTTCTGCTGTTCCACCAGCACTTAGAATTGTGTTTAGCCCATAATAGGTGCTTAACAATTTTGAAGGAGATGTGAATCTATTGGGATCCCAAGTTGGAGAAGTGCATTCCTACATATTATGAAGAAATACCACCATAAAACCATAAGAGTGAGGCAGATCAAGCACTCTTGGACTGTAGAAGAAAGAGAAATGATTCCAGTGAGGGAAATCAAGGAACAGTTAATCATGAAGGGACCATTAGACACTTAAAAAATGACTAGAATTTAGACATTTGGGGGATGGAAGAGAAGTTTAAGTGAAAGACAAAACATGAGCAAATGCATAAAGTTATTAAGAGCAGCTCCTTTTAAGTTTGCTCATAAACCTCATTATATAATTCAATATTTTCAGTGCTTCTTGCCATGAAAAAAAAATTGAACTCGACTGGGTAACATAGATGACATGACCCAACTTTAGATTCAAATCTACAGCAGTCTTTCACTGGAATTTACTTTTGAGCAAAATTATGATTACTTTTTATGTTATTGATATACTTGGGATTCATTCAAATAAATGAAGATAATACTTGGCATAATAATATCTATTGCAGTAATTTCTTTACTACAAACTGGGCACTGTGCTAATATATACAGGGTCTAACTTAACCCATTAAACAGTCCTATTGGGGGAAGCAATAATTTTGCTTCCCTTTCATGGATCAGAAAGAAAACTGAGGCATAGAGATAACTTATCCAGTTTCACACAGCTAGTACATGATAAATCCAAATATTTCAACACATGGTTATCTGATTCCAGGACCTAGTCTTATAAGTCAAAGGAATTAATTTTCATTGCAACAAGATAGACAGAATGCAAAATAGTAATAATAATAATAAATAATAATAATAATAATGATGGAAAAAATATCTCCTTTTAACCAGAGCAAGGGCATACAGAAAAGAGAGTGGGGGAAAAGATGGCCTAAAATATAATTGTGCTTAGATTTTGAAGGGCCTTGCTTTCTGGTTGCTGTATTCTCTAGAAAACAACAAATTCCAATTCCACAAAGCTTGTAATGATACACCAGAGGTTGGTATGTAAAACTGATATATACACAGAGCCAGTCAGCTAGGATAAGGCGGGAGCAGACATCCCAGCACACATACCCACTCCCATCTCCGCAAACCTTTAAGCACTGCTGTGCAGAGTCTGAAAATCACTGTTCTATAAATAGGGAGCTATTAGAGGTGTTTAGGCTGAGCTGCTGGATTAGAGCTTTGTTTCAAAAAGATGAATCTGGCAACCAAAAGACAGGAAAACCAATTATGCAGACTCTTTCCACGGTCAGCGTGAGAAGTAATGAAAGTCACAACTTAGGCAGGCCTAACCATGAATCATTAATTCATGAGTTAGGACCCTGCAATGTGGAGAAGTAGGAAAAGCAGGGTTGGGTGGTAGGGTTAGGGAACAACTGAGGTGGTAGGTATCCAGATGGCCACCAAACGCCCACCAAATGGGCAGCCAATGGGCACAGGCTTGACTCATGCCTGGATCAACTCTGAGGGAAGATACGAGCCTCTAGCAATGCTGTAGGTCAGGTAGATGTTCACCTGATTCTTCCTGGTCAGTTGGTTCTCTTCAGGATCCAAGCCTGCAGTTTGAGGTGTGGGAAGTCACGGAAGCAAATGTAAGAGCCAGGGAAAATGTTGGAGCCTAAAAGACTTAAGGTCTCCAATTTAGCTCCCATATTCAGACCGCTGAGTCCAGTGGGAGAAAATCACACAGCTCTGTGTACAGGTGCCACTGAAGGGATATCTTTCCCCTGTTGAAGCTATGAAGTCTCTCATGGGGTCCTCATCAACTTAGTCTCCTGCCTTTTTGACAAACTATCAGGACCCTTGGAGCCCCTACTCCACTCATTTTTGGTAACTGGCCATGTTTGTCCTCTCTTGGGCTGATATGTTCCAGCCCAGGGTTTTAAATGGTATTTTGAGGGGCACCTGAGTGGCTCAGTTGATTAAGCATCTGACTCTTGATTTCAGCTCAGGTCATGATCTCACAGTTCGCCAGTTTGAGCTCCACATCAGACTCTGTGCTGAAGCTCAGAGCCTGGAGCCTACTTTGGATTCTGTTTCTCCCTCTCTCTCTAACCTTCCCCCACTCATGCTCTGTCTCTCTCTCAATGATAAATAAACATTGAAAAAATGGTATTTTGGTAGTCAAATACTTTTTCTGTGCCCCAAACTACTTACCTCATATATCCATTGAATATCCCATAGACATCTCAAACTTGGCATAGCCTAAACAGTAATTGATTTCTACCCTCAAATCTATACCTCCTCATGTCTTTTCCCATTATAATAAATAGCAACACCATTCACCCAGGTGCACTAGCTTGAAACCTGGAAACCATCCTTGCTTCCAATCCATTAGCAAGTCTTGCCTGTACTACCTCAGAATGCATCTCTCGAAAATCCATCCTCTCCATTGACACAATCACTACCTCATCGAAATACCTAGGCTACATGCACAATCTCTTAATGGGTCTCTTTGTTAGCCCTCTCCTGCTCACTACCTTTCCCTCGACTTCCCACACATCCAGACTTCTCCATTTATTTATCTTCATCCTAATTCACCTCTTAGCAGCCTTCAACACTATTAGCTACTTCCTCCTTTTTTAATTCTTTCCCCCTTGATTTCCAAGACATGTCAATCTCCTGGTTTTCCTTTAACTGTTTGGGCTACTTCTTGCTTGTCTGCATTTCAGGTTTATCCTTTTTGATGGCCATTAAATATTAAAGACCCTCAAAGCTCTATCCTAAACCCTCTTCTCCTCTTCTTCTATACTTCCTTGACCTCACTAGCGCCTGTATATCAACTATGCCAACAACTAACATATTTATATCTGACGCCTGGAAATCTCCTTTGAGTCCAAACCTGTATATTCAGTTGGTATCTTGACATCTTAGATGATTAAAAGTATCTTACATTTGTCATGCTCAAAACTAAAGTTAAAATTAAATTCCTTCCCCAAATCTGGCCCTCTTCTGAGGCTCCTAAGCCCAATGAGTGGTCCCATGTTCCACCCAGTTGCACAAGTCAGAATCCACGAGTCACCCATAACACTCTTCTCTCCCACTTCCTCTCCCCTTGTCCCTACGTCCAGTCCAATGGGAAATGAGGAAACTACCTCCCAGCCTGGGCAAGTGACTTCAGCTCTCCGTGCCTCTGTGTTTGCACTGTGAAATTGGTCTTGTAACCTCCCTCATAGAGTTGCTGTTAAGCACTAAATGAACTAATATACGTAAAGTGTTTAGAATGCTGCCTAACACATGAAAACAACAACATTTCACAACTGTTAGCTATGATTTCCTCCCATTTATAACCAAACCGTATCAATTTTGTGCCCTAAATTAATTTTGAATCCATTCATTTCTCTCTACCTCCACCTTTATTACCCTAGCCCAAGCTATCATTGCTTTTAAAAATTAGCATTTAAATCTTTCAGCCGCCTATAATTTGTTTTTGTATTTTTAAAATATTTTTGTATTTTTAATAAGTTTCTTCAGGCTTAATAATCAGTTGTGCCAATGCCAGGTATTAAATAACTCACCCTTTTCCCCATTAGTGGATACACCATCTTTGCCATATATTAATTTTTCACATATGCTCACATCTATTTCAGGAATCTTTATTGTGCTACACTGTTCTGTTTCATTTAGTTTTGTTTTGTTTTTGGGAGAGAGAGAGAGAGAGACAGAGAGAGAGAGAGCACATGCACACAAGCAGGAGTCAGGGAAGGGCAGAGAGAGGGAGACCGAGGATCTGAAACAGACTCCATGCTGACAGCAGAGGGCCCCATGCTGAGTTGAACTCAGGCACCATGAGATCCTGACCTGAGCTGAAGTTGGTTGCATAACTGACTGAGCCACTCAGGCACCCCTCCACTGATTTTTCAAATTTTTATGTTCCATGGATCTGTTTGTACGTTGATTTGATCGCAGTGACTTTACATTCTAATGTATCTTGTTCTATTTTACAGTATGTCCTAATAACTAGTGAGGCAAGTTCCCCCAAAACTCTTGTTATTCATATTTCTCATAAGGATTCTTGAGCATTTGTCCTTCCATTCAAATTCCAGCTCATTTCCCTAAAAACAAAACAAAATACACAAAACAAAACAAAACAAAACAAAACAAAACACCCACCAGGGGCGCTGGGTCACTCAGTTGGTTGAGCATTGGACTTGATTTCAGCTCAGGTCATGATCACACTCTGCTCTGAGTGTGGAGCTGCTTGGGATTTTCTCTCTCCCTCTCTTTCTGCCTCTCTCCCCAGCTTGAGCTCTCCCTCTCTCTCTCTCAAAAAAAGCAAAACAAAACAAAACAAAACAAGAACCCACCAAAAACCATTGGAATTCTGATTGGAATATTAAATTTATAAATTATTTTGAAAAGTAACATTAGGTTTTATACATTAATTTTCTTATCCAAGAAAACAGTATGTTTTTCCCTTTATTCAGATCTTAGTTTGTATCCTTCAAGATTTTATCATTATTATAAGCATGCAATTCCTGGGTCTTTTCTGTTGAATTTTTAAATCTTACATTTTTTGTTACTTTTATAAAATTATCTCCTAATATCCATTTCTAGATGTTTATTGCTCTAATCAGGGCAATTTTAGAATATCTTTCTTATTTCGGGTACCTTAGTAAAAGATACGGCTCTACTAAATTTATCCTAAAGTTGCTTAGGAATGTGTTTAGGCCAAGCTGTGTCAGCCCAAGCAGGCGACAGAATGAGGGATAAGAAGTTTATTCAGGCCTAATTCTGCTGTATACTGTACTCTACCAATTACCCTTGGGGAGTGTTAAGTCCCAAGATGAACGAAGTGTCCCGGCTCGAGTCTAATGTTTCTACCCTACAGGCAGGAGCAGCCATAAGCCCATCAGGCTCCAGGCTTGTGTGTAAGACTGATCCTCACAGTTAACGCTTCCAAATAGCCTTAACTGTCCTCCCACTCAGATGCCACCATCTGCAGCAGAACACCTGTTGGAAAAGGTGTGGAGGGACAGGAAGCTTGCAGCCGTGTGGGAGGATTCTATTGCTGCTGCTCCGTATCCTGGCTGTGCTTTCTTCCTTTTCTTTTAGGAACCTTGATTGAATTACCCAAGTGTTGGTCTCTGTTATTGTGTACTTGCTCTAATATTTGTCAATAGATAGTTGTATGCCATCACACGAAATTTTCTTAAATTCTGACTTTCTCATTACTCATATTCCGTGTATCCCCTTTAGTACACTTAACCTTAAATTCCTCATGGTCTGATTATAATATTGCCACTCCTGCTTTCTTTCCCTTTTAATCTGCCTAGCATCTCTATACCTGATACTTTATTTTCTTCCGTTCTTTATAAGTTTGCTGGACACTAATGATTTTATTCGATTTGTGACAAATCTGGTCATTTTGTGCCTTAATTTTGAATCTGTTCATTTCTCTCCATCTCCACCTTTGCTACCCTAGCCCAAGCTATCAGGGTCACTCACTGGGCCCCCTGCAATGCAGCAGCCTCTCAATCTGCCCACCCTGTCCCCCTTGACCCCACCCTCCACAAATGTCTTTTCCACACTGCCAGCAAATGATCTCTTCAAAATGATCACT
The DNA here is from genome assembly GCA_028646485.1 of Cryptoprocta ferox. Lineage (NCBI taxonomy): Eukaryota > Metazoa > Chordata > Mammalia > Carnivora > Eupleridae > Cryptoprocta > Cryptoprocta ferox. The sequence goes on along the minus strand of CM053559.1, from coordinate 4,375,925 downwards.
TCTTACCTACTGTGTCTTCTTGCCCATTTCTTCCTATTTTTCAGTGACTGCGCACTGGTTTTAGCACAAATACAAACCTCCTTACCAGGGCCCTGCATGTCTCAAGCCCCAGCTACCTCTGCATTCTCCCTGTGCCCACACCACCCTTGCTCTTACTCTGGGCTCCAGACACATGAAACTCTATGGGGCTCTTGTCTGTTCCATATCCACTCCTACCCAGGGCATTTGCATAAGTCATTCACTCTGTCTGGGAGCCCTTCCCTTCCCCCTCCTCCTCTCTTCTCTAAGTAAAGCCCCAATTCATCCCTGTAAATCCCTGCTCCAGGATTGTGCTTTCAGGGAAGTCTCTCCTGGCCTCCCTGACTCCATCAGATTTCCACTTTGCATCTTCATTGCACTGGGCCCCTCTCCCTGTGTAGCGTTTGACACAGCGGCCATGTTCCAACTCCATGTGTGGTTATTCAGTGAGGTCTATTTGCCCCCACTGGACTCTGCCTGAGCCCCATGAGGACAGGGGTGTACCTGCTTTGGTTCACCCTATGTCCCCTGCTTGGCGTATGTTGCCCAGGAAGCAGTAGGCATTCCACAAGCCCTTGTTGGACAGGCACGTGAATGATTAGCCATCACAGTGAACTCTTACAAAACACACAGAAGGCTGAAGATCCTGGGCGAGTGGCCACGTGCACATAGCCGGCTGGTGCTTCCCTCCCAGCACCAACACACCTGCCTTCTCTGGGCCGGCCAAATGTGGGGGTTGCTGAATTCTGGGTGTGTTTGAGTCTACAGACTCTGTGGGACCCTGAGGAGGAGGATCAGTGCAGGGCTTTCTCGTTGGTGGGTTGGTTACAAGCCTGGAGACCAGCATTGGAGAATCCCCAGAGAAGGGCTTGAAAGACATGATTTCTGGAAAGAGCTCAGCACACAGAATTCCATGTATTCATGGCTCCCTGGACACCAACACACCAGGCAGGAGCGGAAGGGGTGGGCACAATTCTTCTATCATCTTCTTTGTAGGTGTATCGGATGTGTATGAATCCTTAAATGAGGTTAATTTCCTTTTTTAAAAAAACTTAATAAAGAATACCTAACTGTACGTACTCTGTGACACTCTGTATTAATCTGCTAGGCCTGCTGTAACAAATATCACAGGCTGGATGACGTAACTAACAGAAATTTATTTTCTAGCAATTCTGGAGAACTTCAAGTCCACAGTCAAGGTGCCAGCTGGTTTGTTTCTTCTGAGGCTCTCTCCTTGCCTTGCAGATGGCTGTCTTCTTGCTGTGTCTTCACCTCTTGATCTGTGCATTGCACCTCTTGATCTGTGCATTGTCTGTGTCCTAATTGCCTCTTCTTACAAGGACACCCAGTCATATTGGATTAGTATATACCCATATGACCTCATTTTACCTTAATTACTTCTTTAAAATACCTATCTCCAAATAGAGTCACAGTCTGAGGTACTGGGTATTAGAACTTCATAGAAATTTGGGAGAAACACAATTCAGTTCAGACCATAACACCTGCTCTTTTTATTTTATGTAACCTTAGTGATAACTGTCCATATTACTGCATGTAGTATGTTTATTTTTCACTGCTGAGTAATATTCTGTCATATGACCTTACCAAAATTTATTTGTTCTCTGCATAGACGTTTGAATGGTTTCCAGCTTTTTCTTATAAGAACAATGCTGCTTTGACCATCCTTGTTCATACTCCTGGTATATATACTTAGGTATAAACCTGAAAGTGAAATTCCTAGATGTTAGGGTGAATGTGTCTTTTATTTTACTAAATAACATCAAATGGAAAATAAATTTTTGATAGATATCCTATATAATGGTACGGAAATTTCCCTCAGTTCAAGTTTTTTTAAAAAAATTGTTAATGTTTATTTATTTTTGAGAGAGAGACAGACAGACAGAACATGAGCAAGGGAGGGGCAGAGAGAGGGAGACCCAGAATCTGAAGTGGGCTCCAGGCTTTGAGCTGCCAGCAGAGAGCTGACATGGGGCTCCAACTCACAAGCTGTGAGATCATGACCTGAGCTGAATCGGACGCTTAACCAACTGAGCCACCCAGGTGCCCCTCAAGTTTTGTTTTTAATAATGATTTTTAAAGAAATTTTATTGGCTGCTTTTTCTGCACTATTAATTTTAACAAAAGCATAGCAGGTGCTATGAGGGAGCACTGTGTTTACCAGTTACTAATTCATCTATTGGCATAACCATATTTTTTTCTTGATTCTGTTAATATGGTGAAGAGCATTAATAGGTTTTATAATGTAAAATTACCCTTGCATTTCTAGAATAAACTCTACCTAGTCATGATGGATTATTTTTTCATACCTCACTGGGTTTGGTCTGCTAATATTTTACTAGGGATTATTGTATCTGTGGGGAGAAAGGCAATGGGAATGTAACTCTTCCTTTCTTACTTTGTCCTTGTCTAGTTTTCAATACCAAAGTTGTAGCAGCTCTCAGAACGAGACTGGTGACAGTCCTTTTTCCTGGGAAGGGTTTGTGTAAGATGGGAAATTATGTGATCCTATATATTTTGGCAAAACAAATCTGTGAAACTAGTTAGACCTAGAGTTTTCTTAATTGTTTGATAGCTTTTGTTTATGTGGCTGGTATTTTTTATTTTGTTCTGTAATTATTCCTTATGTTAAACATGTATTACCATGTTGTTATATAGTCTATTTTTCCCTTTTAACCTCTATGGAGGGGTACCTGGGGGGCTTAGTCAGGTAAGCATCCGACTTCAGCTCAGGTCATGATCTCATGGTTCATGAGTTTGAGCCTCTCGTCAGGCTCTGGGCTGACAGTTCAGAGCTCAGAACTTGAAGCCTGCTTTGGATTCTGTGTCTCCCTCTCTCTCTGTCCCTCCCCTGCTTGTGCTCTGTCTCTCTCTCTCTCTCTCTCTCTTTCAAAAATAAGTAAACATTAAAAAAATAAAAATAAAATGAAAATGAAAAACCTCTATAGAGAAGCTCAAACTATAGATGTTCTGTAACTTGCCCTTTCATTTTATGTTATGCCCATCAGAGCTATCCATGCTAATTTTCCAGCAATTTCAATATTTCATTCTCTGATGTCTGATTCCACTTTTTTTATTGCTTCTGCTGATTTGGCTCCTAGAACCCTGTTTCCTTGTATTTTTACTGACTTTGCCTCTATGAGAACTTAATTTGGGGGAATTCTTTGAGCTATTTCTCCTGAAAGCATTTCTGTTTGTTTTCATCAGACATCCGGGGATGCAAATCCATCTGAAGTTCTTACTTTGCTGTTTTTGCAGTCATGCCAATAGCGTAAATTTGGATCTGAAAATGGCATGCTGGTCAGCCTACAGTGACTCGTTCTCAAAGGAGCTTTTTATTTCTGCTTCACCCAAGTCTGACCGAGACAGAAATTTTCTCTGTCTCTGCCTTCGCAAGGTGGAATTTTTCTAGTTTACCTCTTCCTTGGGCTTTTAGACCTTTGTGGTTACGGCTTCACGGGGGGCCTCTGGTCACATTCCCCACCCTGCACAGGCTGGGCTTGGTCTCCTGCCTCCACTGCATGTGGTGGATAAAGGAGAAGGTCTAGGCCACCGGGGTCTGGCAGATGCCCCCAGAGGGTAGCCAGTGACGTCAGAGTCCACTTAACTCCGACTTGTGAACTCACTTCATTCCAGCCATTGAAAAAATCTGTTCTTTGTTGCAGCTTAGATTACATTTAAAAGGGGATTTTAATATTTTATCTAATATTTTCAAGTGTTTTAGAATAAGAAGGTTTCAGGATATCTAGCCCACCATACTTTGTGAAACATAAGTCAGACTCTTTTTTAAAAATTTTTTTTAATGTTCAATTATTTTTGACAGAGACAGACAGAGCGTGAGTGGGGGACGGGCAGAGAGAGAAGGAGACACAAAATCTGACGCAGGCTCCAGGCTCTGAGCTGTTAGCACAGAGCCTGACATGGGGCTCAAACCCATGAACCGTGAGATCATGACCTGAGCTAAAGTCAGATGCTTAACCAACTGAGCCACCCAGGTGCCCCCAGACTCTTTTTTTTTTAACCCACATTTCATCCAATTGGCAGCATGTGTGGCTAACCACAGTTTCCTCTCCTTTTCATCATCCTCTACCTTAGTTTCTTCTTGTTCATTCGTCTTGGGCTAAAGACCTTTCTTGAATATTTTGAGAGGAGCTCAGTGCAGTTATGTGATACATCTTCTGAATTTTGCCTGTTTTCAGTTAGTTTTCTTTTACCCTGAAAGAAAATGCTGTCTTGGGCAGGAATATGTTGCCTGAGTTTTAGCCATTTTTACCCTATATAATGTTAATATTATTTCACCATCTTCTAACGTCCTATGCTGCAAATGCCAGTCTTATTATTTTTCTGTTGTTGCTTATTTATTACTTTTGGCTAGAAGCTTGTCAATTTTTATTCTAATCCTAGCTCAGGAATTTTACAAATCTGTACTTATGCCAGTGGCATTTCTCTCTGATCCTGCTCGGAACTTGTTATGTGGCTTTAATCAGCAGGTTATTCTGTAGCGAAGGCAAACTTCTTTTATTACAGTGTGATGTGTACTGTTGCGTGGCACACACCATTATGTACCATGACCTGCTACATGCATGACATGCAAATCCCTGTCACTGCTAGATATGACTGTCTCCCTGCCCAGCTCCCATCTCAAACAGGAGTGGCCCCAAATGCTGTGCTCTGTGTAGCACAGAGTAAAAGAGACGCACAGGTAATGACAGTATAGTCAGGTGGAGAAGCTGTAGGCACCCTCACCTCAAGAATGGGTCCAATTTTCTCCTGGTCCAATCTCCCCAGATCAGACTGATGGATGAAATGGGCACCAACTAACTGGATGATTCCAGGAATTGCTACTATCAACCTAGATACCCCAGCCTGCCGCAGCACCTAGAATTGTTCCCACTGAAATACAGGCTGGAGTAGAGTGTTGTCAGCTGGTAGTGTCCAACCACAGCTGCACCCAATGACTTGAGGTTACACAGCTGGATATCTAGGGGATTCCAGGCTGGCAGGTGACACAGGCTGCCCCTGGGCACAGTTGATCTCTTGATAAAGCTCACCTCAACAATTGGCCTTTGGGACCCCACTATCACATTGCTGTGGGATTTAACTGTACTTGGTTTTTTGTTTGTCTGTTTGTTCTTTCTATTTCTTTCTCTCCTTTTGTAACCTATACATTAGATTTTCTGAGTCAATTTTCCAACTCTCTTACCTTTACCCAGAGGTACTTTTTTGCTCTTTGCTTTCAAAGATACTTCCATGTGTCTTCAGACATTAATTTTCATCCTACGACTGATTTCTCTCTCATTTAATTAATCTACTCAACTATTTATTTGGGAAATCATCTTTTAGCTTCCGAAAGTCTTTTATGTCGTGCATGCTAATCTTCTTGGGCTCTCTCATTGTTACTTTTCTTCACATTGGTTCTCTCCTCCTACTTTAGCTCTGTTTGCAGAGCATGGTTCTGTTTGCTCTGATCAATACCATATTGCCCTTCTGGCTTCAGGGCCCCTAGATGAATTCTTTTTCGTTGTCAGCTCACTGAGGCTCATAAATAGTTGTTAAAATTCTCTGAGTTATGGCAGTTCTGCATGGTAGGAGGAAAAGTGTTCTCTTCCATGTGGCTTGACTGTGCAGCCAGCCACCAGTCCCTGCTGAGTCATGGAGTGGGGTCCATTCTGAGTGAAGGGCTCCTCTCATTCCCAGGCTCCAGCATGGGACAGATTCTGCTAACATGATAGTACTTCATGTACAACTGAGGGATAGAAAGAGAACTTCTTAACCAAGACGAAATCTAGAAGCTTAAACAACAAAACAAATCTATTTGACTATATACAAAATAATACTTTCCTGTTTAAAAGATATTATAAAGTCATTAAAAACAACAACAACAACAACAAAAAACCCTGAGAAGATGTTCACAATGGAGAGATCAGGCAGTTGATATTCTTACCATGTAATGATACCTCTCAAAAAGACACGAAGGGAACAAGTACTTTATTAGTAAAATGGGCAAAGACACAAATAATTCATAGAAGGGAAAGTCCAAATACTAAGCAGATGGGTAAAAAGATGCTCACTTCATTACAAAGCACCAAATTTTATATATGCACACACACATATATATGTATATATGTATATATCTATGATTTAAAGACACATACACACACACACACACACACACATATATACACATATGTATGTATCTGTGATTTAAAAATACATATGTAGGGGTGCCAGCGTGGCTCAGTCATTTGAGCATCTGACTTCAGCTGAGGTCATAATCTCACAGTTCATGGGTTCCAGCCCCATGCTGGGCTATGAGATGATGGCTTGGAGCCTGGAGCCTGCTTTGGATTCTATGCATCCCTCTCTCTCTGCCCCTCCCTGGCTTGTGCTCTCTCTCTTTCTCTCTGAAAAATAAATAAATAAATAATTTTAAAATAAAAATACATGTATATGCAGACATAAATATAAATATAAATAAATATATATTATATATATATTTACACTCATCAGTCAGGAAAGAAAAAGCAACACAATAGGAATATGGGGAAAGGGTACTCTCATGTACTGCTGGTAGAAATGTCAACTAATAAGAACTTCCAAAAAGAATCTGAGAACATCTTCAAGGAAAAAGTACACACATCATTTGATCAAGCTATTCCACTTCTAAGATGACCTATAAAAATATCCGCATGAATATGTAAGTGTTCACCTAAAAGATTGTTTTAGTTTTATCTATCCCAGCCAAAGATAGGAAACAGTCATCACAACATAAGGGAATGTTTAATATATTAGAGCTGTCAAAAAGAAAAAAAAAATGAGGGGCATCTGACTTTGGCTGAGGTCATGATGTTGGGGTTCACGGATTGGAGACTCGCCTCTAGGTCTGTGCTGACAGCGTGAAGCCTAGTCCCTGCTTCAGATTCTGTGTCTCCTTTTCTCTCTCTCTCTCTCTTTCCCCCTGCCCCGCTCACACTCTGTTTCTCTCTTTCTCTTTCAAAAATAAATAACATTTTTTAAAAATTAGTAAGTTAAAAGAATAAAAAGAAGAAAGAATAGCTCTATTAACTAACATAAGAAAGTTTCCATGAGGTACTTATTGAATAAGAAAATCATGATGCAGCAAAGGGTATACATAAAAGACCACATGAATTTAATGATAACTGTATTTTGAAAACAATGGCAAAATATCTTATAAATGTATATATAGATGCATATGTATACAATATATACAAACTCTATATTACATATATATGTATATCACATATAGAGAGAAGCCTACACACTAGATTAATGACTAGTCTCACCTGGAACAGAACAGAATGGGAGCAATAGGAAATGGTCCAGTCTGAGAAGGACAGTCATATCAAGTCACCGCCTTTTTAAGAAAAGGTGTTTAGTGATTACTCATTTAACTTGGACAAAATACAAAGTCTCCAGGGATTTTTATCCCTAAGTATTTCTTTAATCTTGTCTTGCCCATTCTTTCTTCTTACGTGCTATAACCAAACCACTCTGACCTTCTGAAAGCCTAGAACGTGCAAAGCTCTTTCCCACCCCGGGCTTTTGTACCTGCTGTTCCCTATCCCTGGAAAATTCTTTCAGGATGCTCGACTTCTCATTCTCTAGATGTCAGCTTGAATGTCACCACCCAGAGATGCCAACCTTAACCTCTCTGTTCTTTTTTACATGTACTGTAAATATCCTTCATAACACTTTCATAAGTGGTGGTGGGTTTTCTGTTTTTTATTCGTTACTTACATATTTTCTGTTTTTCCCTTTGGGATGTCAGCTCCATGAAGACAAGGCATATGTGTGTCTTGTACACCACTGTTTCTGGCACCTAACACAATTAGTAAATGCTGAATGCTCCATCTTTACAGACAAAGTAGAATCCATCAAACAAAACACCATTAACTTTTTGCTCACTCCTCCGCAGTATCCACACTCTTCCTTCCTCCTTTAACTGAGGCACTGTTGTCTGCCTGCGCTATGTGCCCATGCTTTTTCTCTTCCTCAGAGATTTCACTCTGTCACTTATTAGCCTCTTTCCCATATCTTTGGCTTCTCCTTCTCTGATTCCTTCTCCTGCATATAGCAAATATACTCAAATCTTTCCCATTCTAAAAAAAAAAAAAAAAGAGGGGGAAGAGAGGATGAGACACTTTGCTTATTTCTGATAAAATATACTTTGAGTTGAAGAATTCCCATGAATCCTAAACAGAAAACTAACAACGAAACAAAAGTATAGCTAGACATATACTGAAACCACAGAGCATCAGAGACGAAGAGCAGATCTTGTTTTGGGTGGGTTTGGGGGGGGGGTTGGTTTTTGTTTGTTTGTTTTACAAAGAGATCTTAAAAGCAGCCAGAGAGGAGAAGAACAGCTTACCTGCAAAGGAGCCATGATTAGACTGACAGCTTTCTTTTCATTGGCCACAGTGGAAACCAAAATACATTGCAATAAATAAATAAAATAATTGAAATAAAATAATTGCCACCTTAAGACTCCATATCCAGCAAAAATATCTTCCAAGAATGAGGGTAAAATAAAGACATTTAAGCAAACCAAAACTGATACGGTTTGCCATCAGCAGAAATTCTAAAGGATTTACTTTAGGCAAAAGTATGGGGTCAGAAGATAGGACTGAGATGACAGAGGAATGAACACAAAAGTGATATATATATACACAGACATGGCATATGACAGAGCCGGCTCCACAAATCAGTGATACCCAGCAAGGCAAAGACTGTGTTCCCAAGAAATGGATCTGGGAAGATTGAGTGAAAAAAAATGACATTGGACCTCTTCCAAATAACATATGCAAAAGTGATTCTAAATAGACTAACATAACTATGCAAGACAAAGCAATAAAACTTTTAGAATATACTGTAGAAAGAGTTTCATGACTTTAGAGTATGAAAGTATTTTTTAAAGAAGAATCTTTAAATGAAAGTGGCTAAATTTGAGTATGTTAAAACTAAGAAGTTTTGCTCATCAACAGTTATCAGAAAGTGAGTGAAGAGACGAGCCACAGCTTGGGAAATGGTATTTGCAATACATGTGATAAAAGATTAATATATAAAATATAAAGAGCACCTGCAAATTAATAAAGACAGATAACTTATTACAAAAGTGGGTGAATGATTGAATAGACATTTCACAAAGAAGTCTGTGGTCACAAATACACGAAAAAAGTCCTGCCTCATAGCAGTCTCCCAGAGAATGAGTATATTAATGGATAAGAACGGCAGGTGGTACATGAGGAGGCTTAGGCTCTGTCTCCAGCCTTAGGTAAGGCTCCTGCATTTCAAGTCCAGGTCCTTACTTCTGAAATGTGCTGAAAGCATTATGTTTGGAAGACGAGTTTCAGAGGTAGGTGGCTGGCTCAGTCAGTGGTGAGTGACTCTTGATCTCAGGGTTGTGCATTTGAGCCCTATGTCAGGTGTAGAGATTACTTTAAAATCTTTAAAAAAAAAAAAAAACGGGGGTGCCTGGGTGGTTCAGTCGGTTAAGCATCTGACTTTGGCTCTGGTCATGATCTCATAGCTCATGAGTTCGAGCCCCACGTCACCTCTGTGCTGACAGCTCAGAGCCTGGAGCCCGCTTCAGATTCTGCGACTCCCTCTCTCTCTGCCCCTCCCCTGTGCGCACTCTGTCTCTCAAAAACAAACAAACATTAAAAAAAAAGAGGGACCCTTTTCAAGATAAGGAGCTATTTTATAATTTTGCAAGAAGATTGTGATTCAGCATTTATGAAATTTGTTAGCAGATTAATGTGATTTTTTTACTTAGTGAAAATATGGCATAAACTTTATCCTCAATGAAGTATGCCAGGCATAAGAGCTCAAATAATAAGCATTTCCTTTAATGAAAGTGGACATTTGTGACTTAACAATCTGATGGAGGTATTATTTCCTTGTCCTCTGCCTCTCTCTTTCCCATCTCCTGTCTCATCTCATACTTATTCACAACTCCCATCTAACCCCTGCTCTGACCTCTCCGTATTTCCACATTTTACAGTATTGTTTGCAGTTTTTTGATGGATTTTTCTCCAATTCATAATGAATATTATTGGAAGAAAAAAATTAACACAAAATAAAACTGACAGTAGTTAAAACTGCACATGGTGAAATTTATTATGACTAAAATTGATGGAAACCGTATCCTTTATCAAAGTTCAGATCTGCAAAGTGTAAGCTGGATGAACTGGATTCGGTACAAATAATGGCCTCAAAAGGAAACACAAGCAAAAACCATAAAAATTTGGTAGGAACACAAGCTCAATCAATGAATCACATCTTTGCTATAAGAGTTTCTCTTTAGAAGGGAAGTGGTCTCATTGAAAACAATATTGGAAACATTGAAAAAGGGGGAAATGAGAATAGCTTGTTTTTTTTTCATGTAGAAAAATGAATAATTAAATTAGTTACACATAGTTGGCTCTGAAAAATACTGTATTGTTCTGATTAAAACATTTTAACCATATTATCCAGAGGTTAGTAGTTTAGGGAAGTATGTTTTCCGTGGAATCCTGCAGTTCATTTTTGTACATAAAATAATTTGTATGTTTATTATCCAGTATTATATAAATTAAAAATGGTAAATGTTTGCTAATTACCCAATAATCAATACTGATAATGACTGATATGCTACACGTCTTTGCAATTAGCATTTACTGGGAATGCAAAGATGTATGAGACAGATTTTTGTCTCAAGAAATTTACAGGTATGCTAAACTTGAAAACACAAGCCTAAAACTGATTTATTTTGCTTTACCTTATTTGATTCTATTTATAAATCTGTGCATTTTTAAAAAAATGCACATGTTTGGAAGCTGTCACTTGTAAATTATTTATTCATTGCTCTGCTCTAATGTAATGTCTTCAAGGCAGTATCCTCTCCTGAATTTTCATTTATTTAAACATATGTGCAGGCTTAGAAACCAGTACCAAAAACCTCTAAAGCATTACACTTACAATATGAAATTGGTATTTTACATTCTGTAACATTCTCCTCTTAATTTAGCCTGTCAGAGTCCGTTTATCCTGCCAGTCCTCCATGAAGTCAAACGATTAATTTCCTCAACCATCAGTGTACATATCACTTTCAGGATAAATCTATCAAATGGAGCCTGACATCTCCCAGGCTTTGCCATCATTAGATGGTGATTAATGTTAAAAACTTCCATTTGTCTTAAAATTCCCCCTTCTAATTCAGTAATTGGATCAAAGATAGAGCATGTTGTGTTAATGGGCAGTGCAGTCTTGTTTTCCAGCTGGTTCCTTCAGCTCCTAAGATATGGGGTCTGAATCTCCTCCAAATCATTGCTAGCTTAAAGCTTCAGTCACACCATTGGCCAGTCCACCACTGGCCTTCCATCTCCACAAAGGGTAACTCCAGGACTCTGGAACTCTGTGGTGATTTTCTGTGAATCTTAAAGCTCAGGATGAATGCATTTCAAACTTTGGCCTGCAACAGTAAATTAAGCTCCCAGATCTCCATCTTTGAAACCTTCTCTTGCACTGTATTAAGTACACTGTATTAAAGTGTATTAATACACTATATTAAAGCTTAAAGCTCTATAGTGGATCCCCACTGTTCAATTATTCGTAGGAAATAAAATCCCTTCATGATCTGGCTCCTGCCTAGTCCTACAGCCTCTTTTAACCTCTCCCTGTCTCTGTTTCTCTCCTTTAGCCTCGTGGCTTACTTGCAACCATTCAAATACTGTTCTTTCCTTTCATGGGTCTTTGAATTTTCTCTGCCTGGAATGCTCATTCCCTTATCCTTATCCCACTTTTTCTCTAATTAAGTGTCATTTCCTCTGGGTCACTTGCCGTAACCCCCACAGTAGTGTCATATGTTGTCAAATGCCTCTCAAACATCACTTTTGGCCAATTGTTGTTACTTGCTTGCTTGACTATCTGCTTAATGTCTATTTCTCTCATTCAACAGTAGACTTCATGAGAACAGGGAATGTTCTGGCTTTTTAATCATTCTTGTCATCATAGCCTAGTACACATAGGGCCCAACTCACACAAAAATTTTCAATAAATATCTGTAAGTTGTGGTGGGGTTGTATTCATTTCCCGGTCTGAGAGGGCTGCATTTTTGTCTGTGTGAATGGGAGTGGAGCTTATGCCCTGTGATATCTTTCCAGAGCATCTGTTGATCACCAGATATAGAAAAGGCCCCTACCCAACACACTCAGATCTTCAGTTACTCATACTGGTAGGGCCGCTCCCAGCTCACTTGCCTGCCTAAAAGCTTGATGAAGAACAAAGATAGGAAGTTGGACCCAGAACAAAATAATTACAGGCAAGGTATCTACTGAAATGTCCTGCCAAGAATGTCTAAGCCAATCGCCAGCTATAAAATTAGGAATTTAATGCACTCTGTCTCTGTGTCTCTCAAAAATAAACATTAAAAAAAATTAGGAATTTAAATGTTCTGGAAAGCATCAAGCTTAAAAATGTAATCTGGTCTGTGTTCACATTCAAAAAATCTTTTCTATGAAGATTTGACAATCTTAACATCAGCAAAACTATCTATCCCTGATCTGCCTTGAACTTGATTGATTATTCTTCTGAGTATCCAAGGGTGGGCAGGACCATATTAGACTTTGGGTTTGCTGAGTAACTACTATTTGTTCCTTGTTCCAATTTTACTGCATGAGAATTAGAGCCAAAGATTGAGTAACTCTATGCCCACGAGGCTCTTGTACATGGCTGATTGTGGATATCTCAACAGGACACATTCAGATCTGTCCATCTTCTTTGGTGCCATCACTACAACCTTAGTTTAGACCACTCTCACTTTCACCTGGCCTATTGTCATAGCCTCCTTTTGTTTTTCCTGGTATTCTCTACAATGCATTCTACACTTTGTAGCCAGAGAGGTCTTTATATATCAAATAAGATAATGCTTGCCCTAGCTCAAACCTGCCAGTGGCTTCCCATTATAACACATCACTTGTTTTACCAACTACTGAAAGAAAACTGTTAAAAATCTCCAGTTGTAGTTGTAGAGTTTTTTTCCCTTTAGTTCTGTCCATTTTTGCTTCACATACTTTGAAATTCTGTTACTAGTTACATACACATTTAGAATTTGTTATACCTTTTTAATGGATTGACTTTTATTACTATGAAATATCCTCTTTATTTCTAATTTACTCCTTGACTTAGTCGACTTTGCCTGATATTAATGTACCTATTTCTGCTTTCTTATATCTAATGTTCACATTATATATTTTTTCATTCTTATATTTTAAATTTTTCTGTATCTCTATATTTAAAACATACGTGTTATAAACAGCTTATAGCTGCATCTCAATCTTTTATCCAGTCTGACAAAATCGCCCCTTTAAATTGGAGTAATTAGTCCATTTATATTTAATATAGTTATTAATACAACTGAGTTTAAGATTGTCATCTTGATACTTTTTTCTATCTGCATTATTTAGATTTGTTCCATTTTTCCCCTTGACTGTGTTTTTAGGTTTGTTAATTGTTTTTTATTATTTCATTTTTATTTCCTCTATTGACAATTATATACTTCATTTTTTATTTTTTATTTATTTTTACTGGGTTCTCTGGGATTATAATAGATATACTCTATTAACAATACAATCTAGCTTGAAAAAAATCTTGCACTATTTCACATATATAGGAAACCTACATCAGTATGCTTCCACTTACCCTCTTCTGTCCTTGGTACAATTATTATTATACATTTTTACATCTATGTATGTAATAAACTGCATGATACATTTTTATTATTTTGCTTTCAACAATTATTTCTTAAGAAATTATAGAAGACGGTAAGTCTTTTATATTTATTTATATATTTATGATAAACAGAACTCTTCATTTCTATGTATAGGTATGAGCTTCTCTCTGGTATTACTTCCTTCCTTTTCCTGAAGGACGTTTTGATTTGGTAATCTGATGAAGGCGTTATTGTGATCTTATGTCTCCTCTATCTCTGCCTCCCCCTTCAGTCTTATCTCATATTTATCCAACTTACTTCTATTTCTCCAAACCATCCATATTTCTATGTCTTTGAATACTTCCTGCAGTACAGTGCTGCTGATGACAAACAAATTCTCCCACCTTTTGTTTATCAGAAAGTATTCTTATTTTGGTTTCATTTGGTGGTGGTGGATATTTTTGTTGGATACAGAACTCTAGGTGACTTTTTTTCTTTCAGCATTTTAAAGACGTTCCATTGTTTTCTAGTTTGTCTTATTTCTTATGAAAAGACAATATTAATTCTTATCATTGTTCCTATATGTGTAGTGTGTCTTTGTGGGTTTTTTTTTTCTTTTTACTGCTTTTAATATTTTCTCTTCATTTTTGTTTTTTTGGCAGTTTGGCTGTGATGTTCTTGGGTATGATTTTTTTTGTGTTTACCCTGCCTGTGGGTTTTGGAACTGCTTGGATCTGGGAGTTAATACTTTTTATCAAATTTGGAAACTTTTGGAGTGTTATTTCTTCAATTACTTCTCTTTCCCTCCTGGGACTCCAATTACAAAAGCTATGCTGCTTGATAATATCCCACACATCACTAAGGCTCTCTTCCATTTTTTTCAGGCTTTTTTCTCTCTATGCTTTAGTTCAACTAGTTTCTGTTGCTTTGTTTTGTTTTGTTTTTCCTTATATAGTGTCCAATCTGTCCTTCAGGGCACTGTTTGCCCTTTGAAATCTCTGTTCAGCTCACAGCTCCCCAATAACTGTCTTCCAGACCTTATAGGGCCTTACACTTTGCATGTGTGTCTTAATATTTGGTCAAGAATTAAGAGGACTCCCATGCAAATTTCTTGAATTCCTTCTTTGCATAGCTCCTTCCTTTCTGGTACTCTGCCCTGTAAATGTCCAGATGCCTTAGCATCCCTACACTCTGATCTCTGCCTACTCAGCTCAGTGAGATTACTATGCCCTGTTCATGCTCTAATTCTCTACCCTGTGTTCCAGAAAGTACATCCACTCGGGAAGCCAGGGTGATGAAGAGACTCACTTCATGTGTTTCTCTCCTCTCAGGGATTAAAGTGTTGCTCTGTCTCTTATTCAATATTTGAAAGTCATTGTTTCATATTTTTCCATTTATATAGTTGTTTACTATGAGAATACTAATCCAGTACTTGCTACTCTGGTTGCCCCATCTCATGTAGAATAAAATTCAAACCCCTTGTTGCTCTGGTTTATAAAGCCCTATATAACCTGGCCCTGCCTACTTCTCTGACTTCATTAAGTACCACTCTCCCTTTCAGCCATCTATACTCCATACTGGATTCCTTTCCACTCCTGAGACACTCCAGCTTTTTCTTACCTTAGGGCCTTTGCACTGCTGTCTCTTCTGTGTAGGATGCTTTACCCTCTGATCTTCACACTATGGTCTCTTGATTATTATTTAAGACCATCCAAATTAAAGTATACACTAGTCATTGTCAGAACAACAAGTTTTATTTCTTTGTAGAATGCATATCATATTCTGATATTTTTGTTTGTGTATTTTATTTTTCTCTTGGTTTATTTCTATCTTCTTTCATTAGAACAAAGTATCCAGAAGGACAGAGATGTTCTCTTTCTTTTTTACTGCTGTATCTTCAATGTTGATATTGTGCTTAGCACATGGGAAGCACTTGATAACTACTTCTTAGGTGAATGGATAAATGTATAAAATTCATTTTCTTCTTGATTGTTTCATACCTTCCTCTCAAATGACCATAAACTCCAATGGAAATAATATCATATAATGTATGGATGATGGGGAGGAAGATAATAATGATAATGCCTAATACTTATTGAGCTAATATTTATTAATATGTGCTAGGCACTGAACCAAGGACTTTACATTTATTATCTCATTTAATCCTTATTATAACCCTATGAGATATATGCTGTTATTACTGGCATTGCTCAAGGACACAGGCACAGAGAAGTTGAGTGTCTTTCTGAGTGTCTCACATCTAATCATCTTGCCCAATCCCTAGAGTTTATCGTTCTGCCAGATTTTCTAAAGTTGCTATTGTCCAGACTCTGATTTTTATTTCCACATGACTGGAGCTGGGTTTTATGCTGCCTTTGAGATGCACCCAGGTCATGCTAGTTTCGAGCACTAAAACATCATGTACCACATCTGTTGCCTATTACTCTTCCTGGCCAAAAAAAAAAAAAAAAAAAGCTCATATTGTGCTATTGTATCCAACCCTCATGTTTCTACTGTAGCATAAATATGCTTAACCAGCTGTTGCTAACACTTTGTAATGCTTGTGACAACTCTACTGAGAACCTCCTCTTAATGGAGCAGATGGTGTGAAATCAAGCAGGCAAGGGGAAATGTAGTGACAGAGCTGAAGGAGGGAGGTACTGGTCAATGCTGCTTTTTTCCCTTTTCTTTTTTATTTTTAAATATCTGAATCTAAGACAGTACATATTCAACTCCCTATGCCTGTGTCCCAAAGGCAGTGTAAGATCTGGATATGAGGTTAAAGGAAAGAAGTTTGGGGAGCGGGAGAATAGTTAGAAACGTCTTACCGAGGTGACTGATGGAATCAACAAAATGAATATGTTCGTCCAAAAAGCAAATGGATTTGGAGAATAATAGGAGACATTGAATAGAGTGAAGGATTAAGGGATTAAATCGGAAGAATAATAATTTTCTCTGAGAGAGTAAACAATCTAGCCAATGACAATATTAATAATAATCACCTTAAATAAATAAGAGATGCAGTTTTGAACAATGTAAAGAGAGAAAGTTAAGAGTCAAACAGACTGGATAAATCCCATATCCGATGCTTACAAGCTGTGAGACCCTACCTAGGCAAGTCTGTTACTCTTTGTGAGTTTGAATTATCCTTTGGATAATAAATCCTACCATAAGATAGGAAAGTGGGAAGTTTAGGATAGAGGATGATTACCTGAAGGACAAAATATTTACAACAAAATCTTTGAGGAGGTACTCCCATGAACCCCAAAATACAAGTAGATGAAGACAAACCTCTGTCATTCACAAACCCTGCAGAGCAACAGGGTTGTAGGATGGGGGGAGGGCTTATAGGAAGAGGAAGGAAAGAAGGAAGCCTCAGGATTGTGACAGACTTGGGAATGGGAGAAACCCTGAAAAAACAAGAGTATGCCCTAGAAAGTAGAGCAAGCCACCGGAGAACAGCAGTTGTATCAGGGAGGGATCTTGTCGACTCTGATGATAGTAGGGGTATGTAAGAGGCCCCTGGGCAGAAGTTCTGCAGGGTGGAGCTGTGAATTCCCTCTTACTGTCCTTGGTTGGCAGAACATTTAGAGTTTCGGGTAACTTAACAATGCCAAAGGTTATATGAAATAAATGCATACTGCAAGAAGCATTCCTAATGTCTCTGTTAAACTAATATCAAAGTTTTCAGTGTTTTTGAGATCAGTGTGTAAAAACATTAATTTCATTTCCTTTGAGACCAAGTCTCAAGTCCCCAGGCTACAAGACCCTCAAGGCTAAAAATGGCCTGTATTCCATGAATGTTGTATGAGCTTGAAGAGCTATCTTATGTTGTTGTCCTTGAGCAAGATTTATGATCTCATGCAACATTGGCTACTGCCAATTCATGGCCATACATTCTGGCAGTTTTGAGCTGGCTTACTCTAGAAAGAAAAAAAGTTTTTGACATTAAAAAATTGACCTGATCTGAGCACCTGATTGTGTCTGCTTGTCTGTGCACCAGCCGGGTAGGTTTGAGAACAAATTACTTAAATAATTTGCATAGAGGAAGTTAATTATACCAGAAAGCAGGATATCTTCTGCCCATGTTGTTTATTTTGCCCCAAGCTCCATAAATAGGGGAGGGCTATGATTTTAATTAGGGTGTTTGGGAAAAGCCTTCCTGAGAGAGGATGTTCTGGCCAACACTTGAAGGAGGTGAGGGAGTGAACCTCAGGAAAAACATTGCAGGCATGAGAATTTCTGATATGTTCAAGGAACAGAAAGGGGGTCAATGTACTGAGGCAGAGACTGAGGTGAGAGAAGCCATCTAGGCTGCCAACAGTGCGGGCCTGTGTGAAGACTTAGGCTCTTACTTTAAGTGGATACGACCCCAGTTGGAGCATTTTGAGCAGAGGAAATCTCAAAAGCAGAGCATGATGGGAAGGACATTTGAAATGGATCATTCTTGCTACTATATTAGAACTACTGACTAGACTGTGGGTGGCAAGGGTAGAACTCCTGCAGCAATGAAGACAGATCAGGGCTGCCTGAATCAGGTGGTTGTGGTGAAGTTGGTGAGAAATGGTCAGATTCTGGATCTGACAGAACCAGTAGAACTTGTTGATATATTAGGTGTGGAGATTAAAAAGAGAGGATTCAAGGATAACTCTGGTGATTTTGGCCTGAATAACTGGAAGGATGGAGTTGCCATCCATTGAAATAGCAAAGAATGTGGCTGGAGAGTGCTGTGATTGAACTGTGCCACCCCCCAAATTCATGTGTTGGAGTCCTAATGCCTTGCACCTCAGAACATGACCTTATTTGGAAATAGGGTTGTTGCAGATGTAACTGGTTAAGATGACGTCATACTGGAGAAGGATACCTCCTAATCCAGTGTAACTAGTGTCTTTTAAAAAAGGAACTTTGGACACAGACACACACAAGGAGAACATCACGTAGAGATGAAGGCAGAGATCTACAAGTCAAGACTCTACTCCCCAAATTGCCAGCAACCACCAGAAGCTAAGAGAGAGGCATGAAACAGATTTCTCCCTCACAGCCTCAGAAGAAGCCATTCATGCTGACACCTTGATTTCACACTCCTAGCCTCCAGAACTGTGAGAAAATAAGTTTTTTTACCCACTCAGTTTGTGGTACTTTGTTAGAATAGCTCCAGGGAAATAATACATAGAAGTTTGGAGGGAAGGGAGAATCAGGAGTTTTGTTTGAGCCCCATTAGATAGGAGATGTCCACTGAACATCCAAGGATAGATTCAAGTAGGCAGCTCAGTGTTAAAGTCAGAGGTTCAGCAGAGGGGTCCAGGCTAGAGATTTATTTCGCAGATTGTTAGCACACTCACGGTATTTAAACCATGATACGATTGAGATCTGGACAGTGATTATAAACAGGGATAAAAAGAGGTCCAGGGAGAAGTCAAAGGCTAAGATAGGAGAAATAAGGGAGAACCAGCAAAGGAAACTAAGGAAGAGACTTCTCTGCAGTAGGTGAGAAATGAGGAGTGTGTGAGGCCCCAGAAACTGAAGGAAGGAAGAGTTTTAAGGAGAATGGAGAGATAGCCTGTGTCAGTTACTACTGGTGGATAAGAGGATAACTGAGAATTGACCACTGCAGTTAGTAATGTGGGTGGTGACGTTGAAAGCCTACTATCTACCTAACTGGATAAATTCTATAGATTTAAGGGGCAAGGAATTGGAGACAACTCCCTCCCATAAAAGGAAGCAAAGAAATTGAGCAGTATCTCAAAATAAAAGTGAGTTGAGAGAGCATATGTATGTGTGTGTGTGTGTGTGTGTGTTTGAGATGGAAGAAATAAACCCTGTGTTTAGATGCTGGTGGAAACACTCCAGAAGAGAGGGAAAAATTCATAATGCAAGTAAAAGAAGGAAGAATTGCTCGAGTGATGTACTTCAGCAAGTTAGACAGTTTAGGAACAGGACAAAAGGGAAGGATGACCATGGATAGGAGCACGTTGGGTTCCTCCACAAGAACAGGCAGATAAATGGGGGCAAGATTTTGGTGGGTGAATAGATACTGTGTTGGCAATTTTTGCAAGTTCTCTTTATAGTGCTTCTACTTTCTCAGTGAAATAGAAAGCAATATCATTAGCTGAGAGCGAGGGATGAGAAGGAAGTGCTGGTGGTTTGAGGAGAGAGAAAAAGACTATGTAATTGTCTTTTTGGGATAGAGAGTGACTGCTCTAGGAGAATGTGGTATGGTTGCCAAGCAGCCCATCTTGATCACATTTACATTAGGCATGACTAGAGATAAGAAGGTCTACATGGGGGAGTCCAATACTTTCAGGAGGGTGTGATGATTAATTTTATGCATGGATGTATGGGGTGCCCAGACATTTAGTCAAAACATCATTCTGGATGTGACTGTTAGGGTGTTTCTAGATGAGATTAACATTTGAATCCATAGACCAAGCAAAACAGATTGCCCTCACTAGCGTAAATGGGCCTCATCTGACCCATTGAAGACCAGAACAGAACAAGAAGGCACAGTAAAAGGGAACTCTGCCTGCCACTTGAGCTAGAACACTGGTCTTCTCTTGCCCTTGAACTGGAACCTACACCATCAGCTTTCTTTGGTCTCCAGGCTGCCTGCTATATAGATCTTGGTACTTCTCAGCCTCCATAATTGCATGAGCCAATTCATTATTTCATCTCTCTCTCTCTCTCTCTCTCTTCACCCCTCCCTCTTTCCTTCCCTCCCTCCCTCCCTCCCTCTCTTGTTTCTGTTTCTCTAGAGAAGATGACTACTAGATTTAGGGAGTTGGTGATAGTGGTGGCTCATCCTGGCTCTACAGCCTCTGGTGGGAAACATGGGGGGCACCCTATGCGTGGACTCCTAAGGTGTAGGACATGAGACTCAGAACATGATCCACCCCTCAATAGAGCTTATTTCCTCTGTGCTGCTGACTACCCAGGAATTAATGGGAGGGTGGAGATGGGGCTCTTTCCACTTCATGGATTATGTCTCTTGAATTCTAGACATGGTTGTAGTTTTTGCACCTTCTCTTTCCTCCTATTTGCCCCATTTTTCTCTCCATCTTCCAGCCCCATAGCTTACTGGCAATCTGGGTGATTGGTCCAGGCTGTGAATGCTGCCCTTTTTTTCTGACCAAACAGAATTCAGATGAAAGCAGCTAGTTTCTGAGAGTCCACTGGCCTTAATCCCAGAAGTGCCAGTAGGAACTAAAGTCTCTGGGGTCCAGTTACATCAAACCTGGATGCCATAGCCATATAGTCTCACTTTCTTTGTGACCTCTGTGTGCCCTTCTGGGGAAGGGTTTAAAGGGTGCCCCTGAGGAATGTGTCCCATATCACTTCCCTCACACCCAGGTGGGCCTTCCCCAAAGGGAAGTGCAAGCCTAGGACAACCATTCCTCTTAGATATACCACAGGCAGTAGGCAGCCCTCCTGATTTTGTTGTATTCTTTTCAATGAAGAATGGCTTTTATATTTTTAAATGGTTGGGGGAAATCCAAAGAAGAATAATATTTTGTGATACATGAGAATTGCATGAAATTCAAATTTGTGTCCATAAAATTTTATTGGAAGAGAGATACACCCATTTGTTTAGATATTTTCTGTGGTTACTTTCATGCACAGAGTTAAATAGCTACAGCAAAGACCACTGAAAATATTTACTATCTGGTCCTTTACAGAAAAGCTTTGGCAACCCTTGTTCTATGGCATGGCTCTTCATCTGAGCCCAGAAGGACTGGGAGGAGCCAAAGTCTCTGGACCCAGTTGGGCCAAACTTGGGAGTTATAGCCACTTTGAATCCTGTCAAAAAACCAAGAAGAGCCCAATGTCTGGAGTTCTTCACTGAGCAAGCTGAGAGGGGATATCAGGTAGGGACAAGCAAATGTGGATGCTTCAGACATCAAATTCAATACATATATAAACATATTGAAAGTGAGCCCTGGAAAGATTTTTAAGATTTTCTAGTTTATTTTAGAGATAAGGAAAACAGTGAGCCCTCAGAGATAGCCTCTAGAGGTAAAGTCATGTCCCAAGTCATGTCCCATGTACACAGTTGGTTAGTGGCTAAGACTAGACTGGAACCCACTTGTTTCCTCTTCCCATATCAGTGTTCTTTCCTGTAGTATGGTCTTTTTGATGCTTTGGGGATCAGAGTCAATTCCTTCAAACTACTCAGTGGCATTGCAATGCCCCTGCCTGCAAAGTTTGCCACAGGTCTTAAAATGGGGACATCCAGAGCCCACTGAAGCATTGGTGACCTTAGGTTGGGAAGTTCTCATTTCTGATATTAGGCCATCTATCAATAATACCAGGAAATGTCTAGAAACAGTATCTTCCAATTGCCTGGAACTTCTGGGTAGCCATAAGGGCATAGAGGAGCTTCTGCCATTCAGAAGTTGTTGTCTGACTTCAGATTTCAGAGAGCTTTCAAGTGACAGCCTCCCAAACATAACCATGTATCTAATTAAAAATATGGATTTTCTGTTGTGAGTAGAAGCCAAAATATAGCTTTAAAATTTGTTTGGGCCAAGTACATGTAATAATACCTAAATGCTCTCATGTGTTAAATATTCATCCATTTTCTCCATAACTGCTCACAATAAATATTGATGATTGTCTAACTTTGAAAATGGCTATGTACATAGGATAATATTCATGTGTGTCTCATTGATTTTCCTGACAGGGCCAAATGGAGCAGGTAAGCCAATTTAACACAACCAATTTCCAATTTTGCACAGACTGAATAGGAGAAGTACCGTGGAAATGAATAATCAATCTTACTACCATTATTATTAATAATATTTAGCTCACATACAGCTCCTTCCATCTTCTAAGCACTTCACCAACATTAACAAATTTATTCACTAACACTCAAGGGAGGCATTTCTGTAATGGGAATGAGAGGCCAAGAGAGATGTAAATGGCTGCCTAGGGCTGAGGAACAATTCCGGTATCATGGTGCAAAACAGGATACCTCTAGTGACTCCTGGTCCCCACTGGGTTTCCTACCTCCTTAAATACTAGAGAAATATTGCAAGCCTAAGAGGCAAGTACGATGTTTCCATCTTGCTTTTATAAGATGTGTATTTCCCATAAGAAGAACGGTGTAATAAAAGCTTTTATGTTTCAAACACCTACTGTGTGCCCAACACTACTAAGTGTTGGAAATATTGGAAGAAAAGAGCCTCAGACCTGAAGAAGCTGAGAGATTAGTGAGGTGAGAGAGAGATGAATAACCGAGCAGCATGCGGTGCGATGAAGGAGATCAGGGAAGAGAGAGAGGGAGAGGGGCACAGCCGAGCAGAGAAGGAGCCCCCAGCACACCATGAGCAGCCTCCCTGAGAAGGAGATGTTTGAGCGCAGTCCCACAGGGTGGCTGAGAATCAGTGTGGGGGATCTGAGCAGGGGAGTCAACCACTGTAGAGAAAGGGAAAAACATGTGGAAAAGGTGGCCTGGAAGATCACTGTGTTCTCTGGAGGCTGCAAATCCCTCAGCCTGACCGGAGTGAAGGCTGCCTATGAGATGAAGATAATCCGATGCTAAAAAGCTAATTGCAAGGCTTTGTGTGCCATTGCAGCAGATTGTATTTTCCAAAGACAGCTCCAATAATACCTCCTATGTCACCTGATCTTCTACCATGTGTCCTGGCCATCCTCTCCTATCCAGAGGTGGGGTTACATCCCCCCACACACACACACTGAATCTAGGTGGGCTTATGACTGCCTTGACAAATGGCATATGGTGGATGGTTGCTATGTGACTTCTGAGGCTAGGTCAGTGAAGGCAATGCTGCTTTTGCCTTGTCCTCTGAGACACTTGCTTTTTGGGAGTGCTGAGCCACCAAGAAGTCCAGCTGGCCTAAGGCCCCCATTTTGGTGCTCAGACCACCAGGCTACATGGAGAGGCCACAGGTAGTTGCTCAGGTTAACACCACCAGCTGAGGTCCCAGCCGACAGCTAGCATCTGCCTGCAGACATGTGAGTGAAAACACTTCCAGATGATTCCAGCCCCCAGTTCTCAAGCCACTCCTAGCTCTTCAGTTTTCCCAGAGGAAACCCCAGACACTGTGGAGCACAGACAAGCTATCCCTGTTGTGTCCTGACTCACAGAATCCATGAGTGTAATAAAACAGTTGAAATTTGGGGATAGTTTGTTAGGAAGCAATAGTAAGCAGAACAGACTTTTTACTTTATTCTCAGACAATGGAGAACCATTGAAGGACTTTAAGGGGGTGGACATTGTCATCAGTTTTTGTGTTGAATGGCAGGAGCAGAGGGATCCTGTGTGAAATGAGAAGACCATCTGGCTAGTGGTTTTGGTATTTCAGGTCTATGGATCATTCTTAGGTGAATCTGGGTTGTCACCTTTCTCTGTCACTGTTGGTTGATTTTGTCACATTTGTCTCTCTCTGGCTCAATGATCCTCATTCCTGGCTACACATTAAGATCACCTGCGGAGTATTAAAAACTATCCCATTTCCTGAGTCCCACCCCAGATCCATTAAATCAGACTATTTGGAGAAGAGGGACTCTGACATTGGTAGTTTAAAAGGGTTCCCAGGCAATTCTAATGTCAATCCAAGGCTGAAAACTAGAGTGAGCTGTTCATCCACCATGCGGACCAAGCTTGGGGACAAGTGGCACATGCTATAAATCTAAAACTCAGTTGAGCACCAAAATCACAAATTGCTAAATTTGTTATACTCTCTCACCTTGGAGGAAAAAGAAGTTTCTAGACAGTTGGTGCTGGTTACTGCAGCAGAACCAAAGGAAAAGTTATAGACCTGAGGCCACATGAGGAAAAAGATATGAGGTCTTGGGTGAATTTATGAAATTCAACAGCGAATTTATGAAGTTCAACAGCAACAGCGAAACCCTCTTTTCACAAGGTTTGTCTGTTTTCAGTAGAGAGCTCCTTGCTCCAAAACTCAGCTTTCCAGCAGGGTTTGATGAAGCATCTTTTCCAGCAATTTTCTTTTGCTTTGACACTGGCCCAAGCCAAAATCAATCAGTTGCATATGGAACTGGATAAAAGGATGAGAAAACCTCCCCCTTTGGGCGGGTGCATAGAGGTGAGGGCGCACACGTGTGCAGGTCCAGGCTCATAATACTGAAACATAGTGGGCTAGGCAGGATGGTAGGGAAAGGGATGGAACAGAGAATAAAGTCACGAGTGCTTGTGACCTGGAACAGGCCGCGTGCCCTCTCTGGGTTCCAATTTCCTCATCCTTGTAGGAAAGTAGGATGATCCTGAGTGAAGTCTCTTCTGCAGCTTGAAACTAAGATTCTATAGTTAGGTACCAGAAACCTCTGTGTTTTGCTTTGCAATTCTCATTCTGCCCCAGACTAGCTGTGAGTCGTGATGCACAGCAGCTCATTGCTCTGCTTCCAATGCTTTAGCATCTGGGACCTTGCTGATCCTAGAGAGACTGCCCCTCCCAGGGTTACCCAACTGCTGGAGATAATAAAGGACTTTCACCTGCCAGCATGTCTGTCGTATGCAAATCAACTAATCTAGAGCCCAAGTCCCAAACACCTCCTTTATCAGGCCCTCAGAGGGCCCTCACACTCTGGGCCACTAGCCACCTTCCCTAATCACCTCAGGATCAGGTACCAGACAACCAGGGACAGAATCAACGCCCAGCCCTCTGAAATTATCCCAACTAGCCAATCCGCAGCCTGTGTATCCTGTTGTGTGCCCATTCCTTCCTGCGGAAACTACCCTTGCCCACGTTTCCCTCTGTCTCCCTCTGCCTGCTGATGGGACCCCGTTCTTCCTCACAGGCCCCTTCTCTTGGGATCTGTGAGGGGAACAAGCTCTTTTCAAAGGCAGCCATCTCCACACCTGCTGGCCTTACCATACCTGCATTGTGATAAAATCTACATTTTAAAACTGTCTGACTGGAGCATTCTCATCTGTAAGTCACAGATGAGAATGGCCACCTCCCTCTCAGTGTTTTCTGAGAGCAACCACTGATCACGGTGACACAAACGCAGTCCCCCAGAGCTCTCATGCTTAGAAATGATAGCGATGGGGGCACCGGGGTGACTCAGTTCGTTAAGTGTCTGACTTTGCTCAGGTCCTGCTCTCCTAGTTTACAAGTTCGAGCCCTGCATTGGGCTCTGTGCTGACAGCTCAGTGCCTGGAGCCTGCTTCGGCTTCTGTGTCTCCCTCTCTCTCTGCCCCTGCCCCATTCGCACTCTGTCTCTCTCTCTCTCTAAAAAATAAGTGAACATTAAAAAAAATTTTCTTAATGATAGTGACATCTCAGACCGATACATAAAAGCCATTCTAAAGTCCTCATGTTGTGAAGGGCTGGTCCTGGCACCTGTACAGATAGCCGAGGAAAGGGTCCATCATGTCGCAGCTAATTGTGATGGAAATTGGGGAAGCGAATGCAAATAAGTCCTCCCGCATGACCCAGCAGTCATGGTGGGGTGCATTAAAGAAATTGACGTTAACCCTTCCAGGCAAACATTCTGTGCTCAACGGTACATGTTCCCATCATCACAGCGGTCCGTTATGCCTCAAGTTCGGTAATGTTCTCCATAATGTGTATCATAATGGAGCCCTGATATTGTATGAGAGGGACTTACAGTCTCCTCTCAGCTCCCCGTTTTCATAGCTAGCACAGCAGGTTTAATTTCACAGCTTCTAGTTTCACGACATTCAAATACCAACAATTGATTGGGGGGAGGGGAGAGACGCGAGGTTATTGGAAATATCAGTCACTGCAAAAAAATCCTGAAGGAAAACTCGCCACTTTGTGAAAGGTCACCAGATAAATAATTGCCTTCGGAATTGGGATGATATCTGTTGTCATTAAGCCCCAGCAGAGATCTAATAGGCGTTAATACTCCTGCTAAATGCCGAGAGACAGCAGTACGGTGGCAGTCACAGAGACAATGAAAACTAAGCGCTTAGTGCCTGAGTCCAAAGGGTATTGCTTTTTTCTTTCCTCTTTTATGCATAAGATGATATGATAGCCACCTCTGAACTTTCAGCCTCCCTGTCTGCAATGATAATCATTTTATCCCTGTGAACACGATTGATTTGGGTCTTAGCTCCTAAACGATGACCAACATTGCCTTCTGGCGGATGCTAGTCATTCCAGCCTCACATATTCCCACCCCCACCAAGAGGCAACAGTCACATTCACCAAACAATGGAGTCTCTCTAAACCATTATTCTGTTAAGTGGTGGCTATAGATTGAATTGTGTCCCCCCACCCAATGATATTCATATGTTAAAGCCCTAGCCCCCACCCCCTCCCCAGATGGTGGCTGTATTTGGAGATGGGGGCCTAGGCATTTGCAAGCCTGGACAGGAGCTCTCACCAGAGACCAAACCCTGCTGGACCTTGATCTTGGACTTCCCAGACTCTACAAACTGTGAGAAAATATACAGTTCAAGGTATTTTGTTATGGCAGCCAAAGCAGACTAACATAATGGCCTTCTGGAGAAGAGGGAGTAAAAGAGATTCTCTTGCTTCTCCACTGAGCAGGCCTTCACAGCCAGAACAGACTGTGGACATAGCTTGACTTGCAGAGACGCAGGACAGAGATCTTCGGCCTGAGAAGAGAAGGAGGCATTTAGTCTCTAGCCACTCAAGCAGAGGCAGTGGGTGAGGATGGTCCAGGGTGCCAGATCTCATGTAAGGAGGGGTCATGTGCACAAGCTCTGTTATTAGACATTGCTGTGCCTGTGTGTAACCATCTTTTTGCAAGAGTTCTTTAAATTAGACTGAGGAAGAGGGCGTGTCATTATAGGCATATGTCCAGGTGATAGAGGTTAGCTGGAGCACTGACAGGATTCACTTTCCTCTTGAAAGCTGGTCCTAGAATTATCTGAAGAAATGGTTAGTCAAGTTCACTGACCCATGACCCCTCTGGTTGCCGCAGGTTGTTTCTATGCTCTGCTACATAAGTACTCCAGCCCATGGTTACTTGGTGTGAACCTTTCTTTAAGCTATGATGCTCAAGGGGATTCTAAACTAATCTGACCCCATAACCAAGCAGTAATTATAATTATCACAGGCACATGTCTGGGACTCGAGGTTGAAGGTCTATTAATCACATGTGAGCACATCATGTTTAACTTACAAGAAATACCTGATTATACCACACAAAGCAAAATAACATGGGTGTGTGTCAATGTGTGTGTGTTCCTCTTAGTTCATTTCTTCCCCAAGAAACATACAAGATGTAGAAACCATCTTTTAGTGACCCAACATTTCCTGAGCACCCACTCTGAGCCAGGTGCTTTATACAGTAGAAGCTAATTGTTTATTGAGTATTGTGCTAAGATCATTACATGCAGTACTTTTTTTAAGCCTCACAGTGACTTCACAAGGAGTGTATTATTATCCACCATTTATAGATAAACTGACCCTTGGAGAGGGTTGGTATCATAAAAAGGTAACAAAATCAGCCTTCAATCCAGGTTCCCCTGGCTCCAATGTGTGTCAATGGCCCTCAGAGCAACCCTTTGCAGTAGCAACTATAAACCTATTTCATGGACCAAATCAGTTACTTGCCCAACATCACACAATTGCTAGTAATAGAAGCAAGCCTCGCCCAGACCTGAACAACTCGGCAGCCTGTGCACCCTCCATTACGGGGGGTGATCTCATTGTAGTTCACACAGAAATTGCCCCAGGATGGTGACTCTCAAAGTTCAATGAGCATTACCATTTGCCTAGTGACTCCACTCCTAAGTATTTACCCAAGAAATGAAAATCTTTGCCCAAAGACTTGCACACAAAAGTTCTTAGCAGAATTATTCATAATAGTTGGAAAATTGAAGAAAAGCAAAACAAATGTCCATCAATTGATGAACAGATAAACAAAATGAGGCAATGTCTATACAATGGAATGTTATTTGGCAAATAAAATGAAGTGTTGCTAATGCACAACAGAGACGAACCTCAAAAAAATAGTATGCTAAACAAAAGAAGAAGGCAAGACCCAAGAGACCACATACTGTAGGATTCCACTTATATGAAATATCCAAAAAACAAAATCTAGAGACAGAACAGTGATTGTCTGGGATAAACAGTAAATGGGTATGAGGGATCTCATTGGAGTTATGGAAATGTTTTATGGTGGTGACTATACAAGTTGCTAATTTCACTAAAAATTGAATTGTACACTTGAAATGGGTGAACTATATGATATGTAAAATATGCTTCAATAAAGGTGTAGGAAAAATATCTGGGATCTTATTGAAATGCAGATTTGGAGTTAGTAGATTGAGACCTAAAGTTTGCATTGCTAATAAACTCCTAGGAGATGCTCTTGTTGTTTGGTCCAAAGTCCACCCTTTGGGTAGTTAGGAGACAAATTTCCAAATTTCTGCTTCTCCAGTTCAACCAGCCTGGACACACTACACCCTTGCTTGGGATTCGTTTATAAAACGGAACATCCTCAATGTGCTCCTTCTCAAGTCCTCATTTGTGTTGAACCATGTCACGATTGCACAAAATCCTAAATGAAAAAAAAAAAACGTGTTTTCTTCATCCTTTTCCTTGTTCATCATGCACATAGGCTCACCCAAGGTTAGCTGTTGTTTGATAAGCAGAGTCCTTGACCCACCCCTGAAATTCTGAATCTGTCGGTAATTCTTATACAGGTGGTTTAAGGATTATCCTTTGTGAAGGGTTAATCTAAACCAGAACAGTTCAATAGAAATATAATGTGAGCCCATACGTAATTTTAAATTTTTTAGTAGCTACATTTTAAAAACTAAAAAGGAAGAGGTGAAGTTAATTTTTTTATGATTTTCTAAGTTTACTTATTTTGAGAGAGAGAGAGAGAGAAAGAGAGGGAGAGAGAGAGCATGGGTCAGGGAGGGGCAGAGAGTGAATCCCAAGTAGGCTCTATTCTATCAGCACAGCCTGACCTGGGGCTTGAACCCACACACCCAAAGATCATGACCTGAACCAAAGTTGGACACTTAACTGAGCCACCCAGATGCCCCTAGGTGAAATTAATTTTAATAATATATTTTATTTGGGGCGCCTGGGTGGCTCAGTAGATTAAGTATCCGACTTCGGCTCAGGTCATGATCTCATAGTTCATGGGCTCGAGCTCCACGTCGCAATCTGTGCTGGCAGCTCAGAGGCTGGAGGCTGCTTCAGATTCTGTGCCTCCCTCCCTCTCTGCCCTCCCCTACTCATGCTGTGTTTCTCTCTGTCTCAAATAATAAATAAACATAAAAAATTTTTTAAAAATAATATATTTTATTTAACCCACTAGATAGAAGATATTACCATTTTAAATATGTGATTGATATTTTACATTATGATTTTGGTCCTAAGTCTGAAACCTGGTGTGTATTTTTAAACTTACCACACATCTCAATTCAGACTAACCTTGTTTCAAGCACGCAATTTTGGTCATCCACCCTAAACCTGTTGAATCATGAACGCTGCGGGGTGGGGCCCAGCTCTCTGTATTCCAGCAAACTGTCTGGGTGACTCTGAAGCTCACTCAAGTTTGAGAACCCCGAAACTTGGCTGCACATTGGAATCACCTGGAAAACTTTAAAAAATATGGTTATGCATGGGTCCCAGAAATCATGATTTTTTAAAAAGCCTTTTACATGATTCTAATAATGCAGCAAAGTTTCAAGACGAGTGCTCACAACAGATGCCCCTGTTATTTTTAACTCCAAATTCAGTTACTGGGACCCTGACTCATCTTGGAGCACGGGCCCACTTGTGGCTCCCTCCCACTGCATATGAGACTGCAGGGCTCTGAATACTTACCTGTGCTAAAGTAAGCTTTAGCTCCCTCTTTCCCTGTATTTCAGATCCTTGAAATCTTCCCCTAAACCCTCTTTCAGGGAAAGAGAGCAATGAGGGAAACTGAACTCATGAGCTCCTTTTCCTATCATGGGTAAGTTTGACTTCAGATAGATCTTCATTTCCCACACTCTTGGGTTCCAGCTGTTCACCCCAGGATGATGGAGAATCTTTGGGAGGGCCATCTGATCACATGTGGAAGGAGCGAGAGAATTAAAAATCCAGTCATACTCCCATGTCATAACTGTTCATGAAAGAGCAGCTGCTTGGCATGTATGTGTACAGCCCACACCAACAACATATGTGTATTATGCGTATGTAAATATGTATAGTTGAAGCACCCTCTAGTGGAGCACCTGGAGAAGATCGCATTTTCTGGAGAAACTCACCCTCAAGAAAAAGAACAGGGTCTTGTGAAATTGTATCTGCCCAGAGCATCGTAAGGAATGAGAGCGTGAATCTGAAGCGTCTTCGCAGTCATGGTAGGATACCTGGGGTGTTGGCCAACTCAAGTGCCTCCCAGCCTCTGTATGGCGAGGAGGGGATGATGGCCAACTGGCCTTTCTTGAAGGCCTTTCATGGAAGCCTTAGTTCTTCTGCCAAAGGTATACAAAAGCAGTGTTTGGAGGTTACAGCCGCCACAAAGGAAGATTTTGCAGATTACCATGGGGTCCGTTCAGTTCAAGAAGCTGCAATCTCCATTTCAAAGCAAGGGACAGAGATGGATTATTCACTGCTGGGATTACTGGATTGCCATCAGGAAGAGGATAAATGTGGCGCCGATCCTACTTTTTTACGGTAAATAAATTCCAAATGAGAACAAAAGAAATAGAAGAAAGCAGTGGAGAATATATTCGAGTGGTGGGTACCTTGCCAAATGTAACCTCAAATCCATAAAGGCATGAAAAAGACTATTGATAAATTTTATGATACAAAAGTAAAAATTTTCTGCATGGCCAAAAAAAAAAAAAAAAAGCATGCCATGAATATATTCAAAAGATGAATAGCACACAGGGGAAAGTTGCAACAGATAGAATAAAAGAATAGTTACCTTAACATATAAGGTGTTCCTACAATCCAAAAGCAAAAGACAACTAATCTAATAGAAAAAATGGAGCGGGTGATATGAACAGACAGGGCACAGAAAACAAAGAAACACTGAAGCACTTAAACATACACACTGAAGCTCCATTTTACACAATAGTTATTTTTCGAGATCGGAGAGTGGGACAACGTGTTGAGTAGGGCATGCGTGGGGAAGCTGACTCAATCATATGTGGAAGTGGAGAGTTAAATGGGTACATTAAACATGAAGAGTAACTTTGCAAGGCTGTCAAATTGAACATCAGCCATACACACTGACCCAGCCAATCCACTTGCAGGAATGT
The DNA here is from genome assembly GCA_028646485.1 of Cryptoprocta ferox. Classification (NCBI taxonomy): domain Eukaryota; kingdom Metazoa; phylum Chordata; class Mammalia; order Carnivora; family Eupleridae; genus Cryptoprocta; species Cryptoprocta ferox. Next base: position 4,343,994 of record CM053559.1, on the reverse strand, counting down.
ACCTTCCAGACATGCTCGCAGATATGTGAAATGATGCATGCACAAGGAAATCTATGGCAACATAGTTTCCAGAAACGACTAGAATCCTAGAAACCCTCTCATTGCCCATCAATAGTCAATTGGTGAAATAAATCCTACAATAGCATATTATGTAGCCATGGACTCCATGTTCCCACGAGTGAGTCAGCTCAGTATGCACAGTTATGGATTTGATCTTCTAGATACATGAAAAAACAAGTAAGGATGTCGAGGATTTTCCATACCACTCCATTACTTTAAAAATGAGATGCAGTAGGAGAAATCTTTCTCCAGTCTTAGAACCACTGGTGATTTTTTTTTTAATGGCTTTGGTGTTGATGTTGTTTTGATCTATTTTTAATTCAGTTGTTTAAAATTATCACAGAAGAAACTCATAGACATGATAAAAGAACGAACTGTTTTTATGTTATAGACACTAGGGTCATGTCACTGTATTTTCCTCTGTATTAGCTGCTAGAAATCTCAGAGCAATATTATGTGTACACTTCTTTGGATGTATAGCATCTGGGGGTGTGAATATTTGGTACCAAACTAACTCCTGGCCTAGTTCTGTTTTGTTTTTTTTTTCAAATTTTCCTAAACCATTATTTTACATGTATTGTAATAAACTCCTTCGAATAAATCTTATAATGAAACAGGAAATTTTTTTTAATAGCAAAAAAGAAGCAAAGTAAGGAGAGGAGTATATAACACGCTACGTTTGCACTGAAAAGAACACTGCCTGTGCCTAGAGTGTCCCTGGGAAGACAGTAACTCTGGCTACCTGAAGGGACAAGGGGACAGAAGTGAATGGGATCTAATAACTCTAAGTTATTTTATATTTAATCTTATGCCATATACATACGATCGGTTGGTTGTTTTTTAAACATTTTTTTAAGTTATTCTCCCCTTTGTTTTAATGAGCCACCTTGCTGCTGGGAACACCACCCTTGTGGTTGCAACTGTTTTACTACCGGGAAGAGGTGTATTTAGAGGAGAAACTGGCCTACCTTTGCCCCCTGACTTTCTGTTGCAATGTGGACGTACGAGTTAGTCTGCCAGCCTGGCTGAGACGTCTATAAATATTCCTACTGTATTAACAGAGGATGAAAACTTGGCCCATCTCCCATAGTTTGCACTTTGAAAGAAAGCAATGTGTGGTCAATGTGATTCCCTCCTTTATTGAAAGTTAAGATTCTTTTTGTTTTAAAGTTTATTTATTTATTTTGAGAGAGGGAGAGAGCACGAACAGGGGCAAGGGCAGAGAAAGAGGGAGAGAGGGAATCCCAAGCAGGCTCTGTGTTGTCAGTGCAGAGTCCTAGGGGGGGGCTCAAACTCACCAGCTGTGAGATCATGACCTGAGGCGAAATCAAGAGTCCGAGGTTTAACCTACTGAGCCGCCCAGGTGCCCCTGAAAGTTAAGATTCTTAATAGGAAAAGGACGAGGGAATGATGAGTTTCCTATTGTGAGGCTTTCACCTTCATTGTCTACTAAGACTCACATCCACCAAGTCCACAATGGAGACGTGCTGTATATTTTTTAGAAGTCAGCTATATTGCTGTACAACTTACATACAGTTAAATTCATTTTTTCAAGGATACAATTCAATAAATATTGACAAACACATACAGGATATTTCCATCACCTCTAAAATTCTCTCCTTCTCCCTTATAGTCAAGCCTTCCCCCACCCCTTAATTGAGGAACAATTTTACACACATAGCAAGTCTGCAAGGTAGTACAGAGTTCTCATACATTCTTCACCAGCTTTTGCTAACGTTAACATCTTACATAGTCACAGTATACTTACCAAAACTAAAAAATGAACGCTCGTAAGTACTATTAACTGAACCATAGACTTTATTTGGATTTCATCAGTTTTTCCATGTGATGAAAAAAAACAGATTTCATCTAGGGCTAGGGGCCCACCGTGCATTTAGCCCACATGTCTCCTTAGTCTGATCTGAGACAGTTCGTCCATCTTTTCTTGTTTGTTTTTTTTTTTAATGACCGTGACACTTGTTAAGTATATGGGTCAGGTATTTTGTAGTTTGGCCCTCAACTTGGGTTTGTCCTGTGTTTTCTCATGATGAGACTGAGATTATGGATTTGGAAGATAAGTACCACAGAGGTGGAGTGCCCTTCTCACAGTGTCATATCAGGGAGACATGATGTCCTCATGAGTTATTGGCGATGGTGACCTTGATCATGCCTAGTTTTCTCCACTGTGAAGTTACAGCTCACACTTGAGGGGATGGGCAGTGACTCCATCTCCTGGAGGGGAGAGAATCTACACACATTATTTGGCCATTGCCTTCCACCAGTCCAGTCTCTTCCTGGTGCCCAATCTTTCTCAGTGAGCACTGGGCAAGGTCCGTGGAGAAGTCTGCAGGTGTCTGTGAACACCTATTGTGTCTGCAGCTCCCCGGGATTCTATATTTTCACCCAAGTCCACATTTAGTCTTTGCAGCTATTCACAGTTTTAGTTGAATTCTTCTTACTCGCCTGTGTGGCAGTGGTTGGCCTGGCATCTCTTCCACCCATGTCTGCACCACTGAGCCAGTGCTCCCTCCCATCTCTCCTTGGAAGGCCCTGTCTTTTCTTGGATTTGAGGCTGCTTGGTTGCCTACAATCTCAGATCTTTGATGGTTTCTTTTTTTTTTAATGACAGGTTTTTTTAAATATAATTTATTGTCAAATTGGTTTCCATTTAACACCCAGTGCTCATCCCAACAAGCGCCCTCCTCCATCCCCATCACCCATTTTCCCCTCTCCCTGACCCCCTATCAACCCTCAGTTTGTTTTCAGTATTTAAGAGTCTCTTATGGTTTGCCTCCCTCCCTCTCTGTAACTTGTTTCTCCCTTCCTTCCCCCATGGTCTTCTGTTAAGTTTCTCATGATCCACATGAGTGAAAATATATGATATCTGTCTTTCTCTGCCTGACTTATTTTATTCAGCATAATACCCTCCAGTTCCACCCATGTTGCTGCAAATGGCAGGATTTCATTCTTTCTCATTGCCAAGTAGTATTCCATTGTATATATAAACCACACCTTCTTTATCCATTCATCAGTTGGTGGACATTTAGGCTCTTTCCATAATTTGGCTCTTGTTGAAAGTGCTGCTATAAACATTGGGGTACATGTGCCCCTATGCATCAGCACTCTTGTATCCCTTGGGTAAATTCCTAGCAGTGCTATTGCTGGGTCACTTTGATGGTTTCAAGAATTATGGTGTTGTTCATCGAGGTTTTACCTGTTAAAAAGAGTGGCACTCATTTCGGCTTCTATATCCCAGGTGGAAGTAGAACATGATGTATTGAATAGGAAAAGGTATTTCTATCCCCATCAAGTAGAAAGTGAGATCTAAAGGCTTCACATCTGTGGGAACGTCAGAGAACATCCTTGATTATGTGACTCCCAATTAGGCCAACCATTGGCAGTTACTTCATAGCCCATCAAAGCCTGGGAAGGACTGAAGTCATTCCAAGAGAGAATGATCAGTCCAAACTCTAAGCAAACACTTCCAGAGTTCCTTCCTCTCCTGGTATCCCTCACTCATTCCTCATTTACCCAAGGCACCTTCCAAGTAGCTTCATGTCTTACATCTGCCACCTACCAACTGGGATCATCTACCCTTTCACAGCACCTGGGGATACTCCAGACCCTCCTGAACCATAGATAGATGCGAGCATGTATTAATATTTGGTGGCAGCTGCAGTGAAACTCCAGCTGTAGTATTCATAGGACACAGGAATTCTAACCCCACATATTTATGCCCTGAAAATTTCATTTTATTCAGCAACAAGTAAATATGGTAAGAATTATATGGCAGAAATTATGCTGGGTACTGGGTGTGTATCTAGCCAACCCCTTAAGAATAACCTAATGTTTGTTTTCCACAGAGAAAGGCTAAAGAAGGATCTCTGAGTATGTTTCAAATATAGAGGATCATCTTTATAATAAATATACCTTGTATCTTAATGAACCATTACAAAGTTTCACTGGACCCTTACAACAGCTCTGGGAGGTAAATGAAAGATGGTAATTCAGAGGAGTTATAGATTCTTGCCCTGTGACTACACTGTTAGTATCAGAGCCAGGTCTTAAAGTCTTTGGACTCGAAATAGTGTTTTAACGCCTTGATGCATTGCCTGTCATGCTCGAATCTATCAGATATGTGGAAAAGGAGTAAATATTTAAAACCAAATGTATCCTATTTAAAGTAAAAACCACCTCCAGCAAAGTATAAGAGAACAGGCTGTCCAAGATGATTGAGTTCAAGTGCCTTGGATTCGGGTCTAAATTTATATTTCTCCACCCAATGGCTTTTCTAATCATGGCACTCCAGCCGAGGTTCAGAGGGTCACCACTGGATCCAGTGACCCAGACTCTCTGTGACAGTTGATGGCAGCTGGCATCAAAGCCTCAATATCACCAGCTGAGAGGAATGTCCACTGTCCAGCTTCTTAGAAGAAGAATGGACGAAAAACCCCACATAGATTTACAAAAAATTACAACCTTCTCAGGGCATTGTAATTAAGGAACAACCATGCACATCAAGTCCAGGCTTCCGCACAAGCACAGATAAGTTGTCTGTGGCCTCTGCAGGTGCCACTCTGCACAGCCAGCCCCGGAGAGCTCAAATCTAATCTGCACAGAAGTCCCTGGAACAAGTGCTGCCCCAGGCATGTTTGAACTTCAGAGGAAAACTGAGTGAGCCAATTTCATTATTCTCAAGCAAATTTACCCAAATACCAGATAAGCAAAGCCTTTTTTTGAATCAGTACATTGTGCACTGGAGCAAGAGAGCTATTGCTTGTTCATTTCATCTGGTGGGACACCTTTTGGAGTTTGCTTTAAAAAGAGGGGAGGTTGCCTTCTCGAGAGAAAATAAATGGGGTCGAGATCAATTTCTTGACTTCACATAGAGACGTAGTCATAAGACTCTAAGATTTTCTCTATGATTTAAAACAATGGGGCACCTGGGTGGCTCAGTCAGTTGAGCGTCCGATTTTGGCTCAGGCCATGATCTCACAGTCCGTGAGTTCGAGCCCCGCGTCAGGCTCTGCGCTGACAGCTCGGAGCCTGGGGCCTGCTTCAGATTCTGTGTCTCCCTCTCTCTCTCCCCTCCCCCACTCATGTTCTGTCTCTTTCTCTCTCAAAAATAAATAAACATTAAAAAAATGTTTTAAATGAAAAACAAGTGTGCTTTGGTCAAGCTTCATCTTTGGGGATGAATGCTATATAATCCAGGAGACTTTTTAGCAAAACGGATTTGCCAACTTTCAATGTTTGTCCTGAAGGAAACGTTTGCTGAGTCAAAACATTTACATTGTAGAGTCAGGATAATGTATCAGCCTTTCCTGAGGTAATGTCACAACATCTTGACAAAACATATGCCATAATAAAATTATATCAGTGAAAAAAAATCAATGGTTATATTTGTCTGTATGTATTATACACCTCCGCCTAACTCCAGTTTCACTTACCCGAATAAAAACTTTGCAAATAAAATGGGAGAAATAAATTGTTCCCAATAAAAGAGGAATTCCTGAAAAGTGTATTTCAAACAGACCAGAATATCTTTATCACCCAATCCATTAATTCACTGGTTCATATGTGCCTTAATTTAAATCCTCTGTCCCTGGGGCACCTGGGTGGCTCAGTTGGTTAAACAGCAGACTTCAGCTTGGGTCATGATCTCGAGGTCCGTGAGGCTCAAGCCCCAAGTCTGGCTCTGTGCTGACAGCTCAGAGCCTGGAGTGTGCTTCTGATTCTGTGTTTCTCTTTCTCTCTCCCCCTCCCTCACTCATACTCTGTCTCTCTCTCTCTCTCTTTCTCTCCCTCAAAAAATAAATAAACATTAAAAAAAATAGTGATAAATAATCCTCTGTCCCTTATCATAATTGTTCTACACCATGAAAACCCATGCAGTAAACTGACAGCATTTGCAAGGAATATGTTTGGAATCATTTTTGAATCCTAAATTCATAAACATGGAAAAAATTTGAAAGAGTTGCAAGTGTCCTGTGTACATGTCACACCACAAAGAAAAACCCCAAATGTAAACAATAAACAATAGAGCGTCTCAGGTTGAATGGACCTAGAGCGGAGAACACAGAGCCCCATCTCTTTGTTTCCCTTTTCACTAGACAATCCCTTTCCATGGCTCCTCCTGCACCACCCCTCCCCGCAACGCGCACACGGTGAGCAGTCCCTCAGGTACCTCTGGGAAATTCTGGAGCAATATGGAACAGCAGCTTGAATGCAGCTGCACTAACTGATATCTATGAAAGAAGTGTTCTACTTACTGCCAGAAAATATAAATGTCCTCCCCTACTTGATTTCTAGGAAGACGTGGACTGCGGTTCTATGCCCAGATTCATGTTTGACGTACTACTGCCTTTAAAGACTGTAATATAACTGTCATAGTCATCTACTCACATCCAGGTCACTTCTCCTTACCCCTTGAGGATTTTAGCACCTGATTCACTCTCCTCCCCTCAACATTATCCCTGTTATAATTCTTGTTGATTTCAGTACCCACATAGATGATTCTTCTAAACCCCTTTCTCATCCTTGACCTCCACTCCCCTGATTGTCTTCCACACCGTCACCCCGCCCCCCACCAGCAATCCACCCCCATGACCATACCCTACACCAAGTCATTGTCAGTAAGTGCCCTTCCTCATGTTTTCAATTTCAGTCATTGCACTGTCTGACCAACACTCCCTATTTTTCTATGTACCCCATCCCCGTACCTGGCTTCCAAAGGTTCTCCAATGCATCAGACCCCTAATCTATTGACCCTACTACTTTTATTATCCCATTCCCTTATGTGTTGGATTTCTTTCTTTTCTGGTGTAGAGTCCTTGGTCCATCTTTGTATTCACTTCCTTGCCCCTGGTAAAACACAATACTGTATTTTTATTTTATTTTATTTTATTTTATTTTATTTTATTTTTTCTTGTATTTTAAAATGTACACTTTATTGGAGCACTTGGGTGACTCAGTTGGGTAAGCATCTGACTCTTGATTTTGGCACAGGTCATGGTCTCTCGGTTCATGAGTTCGAACCTCATGTCAGGTGCTATGCTGAGAGTGCAAAGACTGCTTGGAATTCTCTCTCTCTCCCTCTCTTTCTGCCTCTCTCTCTCTCTCTCAAAATAAATTTTAAAAGTTTTTAAATGTACATTTTATTATTATTCAATATGGTGAGGCCAACAGATCAGGAGATGACTGCCATTGAAAAGATAGTTTGTTTCAAAGATTCCAAGAGAAAAGGGCACACTCTGTCACAGGGGGAATTACACAGGGAATCACCAGGTTGGTCAGGAGTGAGAGAGCCAGGGCAAAACATGAGCAAGAGCCTTTACTGTGGTTTCCACAGGAAGGAATGAGTAAGGCAAATAGACAGGTTTAGAATTGGCTAGTTTGAGTCATTTCAGAGGGCTGTAGGGGCAGAGGGGCTGTCCCTAGTAGTCCCTGGTATCTGCTCTTGAGGTATTAGGGGATTAGTGGCCCCGCAAGTGAGAGCCAGTACAGAAGGTGGTTAGGGTGTGGGCTCTCGCTTAGTCACTTTGCATATGGCAAGACATGCTCACAGGCCTGTTCTTTACTATCTTTAGGAATTGGCAGCCCTGGGAGGGGCAGGCTATCCAGGATCAGCAAGATTCCAGATGCCAAATATGGGAAACACATGGTTAATATACCTGGTTAAATCCAACTCTCTGCTTACTGTGCACAAGTCCCCACACAGCTGAATGTGCCTGAAGAAAGACACACAATTGTGCTCATTGCCTCATTGTAAATAGGTGAGCCCAAAACTCTAACATAGTCTTGTCGTGCCACTCTATTGTTCTCGTCAGCTGACAGTCCCAGTCTCCTAAATGACTCTTAAAGTTTTTGCTCTCTTCTCAAACATCCAAAACTCTGCCCCCACTTTCTTTCTTTGCTTCTTCTTTCACTGAGAAAACAGAAACAATCAGAAACAAATGTCCACACGCTTTTCCCACCAGAACCATATACTCATCTACCTGAACTGGCCTTCTCTCCTGTTAAAACAGTGAGCCACCTATGGATCTCTCTGAGACCACCCCACTGGTTCAGCACTCACTCCCACCCTCTCTCCTACTCTGAAGGTAGCTCTTTCAGGTGTAGCTTCTTTCTTCTGCATCAATAATTGCACCCCCTCTTCTGGATCATTCCCATGAAACACAAAGAGATTGTAATCTCCCATCTGAGAAAGAAAACTCTTGTGACTTTACATCTTCCTCTAGACACTGCCTCATTTCTCTGTTGCCCTTTATGGTTGAACTCTTCGGAAGAGTCTTCTGTCTCCACTTTCTCTGCTGTCATTCTTTCTTGAATCCACTCAGGCTACTGTCCCCTTCACTCCACCAATACTGCTTTTGTTGAGGTCTTCAACAACCTCCATCTTGCCAAAGCCAATGGGAATTTCTCACTAATCATTTAATTAAACCTATTGGCATAGTTTGAGAGTAGATCATTCCATCCTCCTAGAGATACAGTCTTAGCTGGACCCTAGGAAATTATTCTCCCTTGGTTCTCTTCCTACTTCATAAACTGCTCATTCTGAAGCTTCCTTTGCTAGTTCCTTCTCATCTTTCCCGTTATGAACAATGGAGTGTCCAAAGCTGAGTCCTCAGACCTCTTCTCTCATCTGTCTTCTCTCCTTCCCTTGGAGATTTCGTCCTCTCATGGCATTAAATTCCATCTACATGCTTATGCACCCAAACTGTTTATCTCCAGCCCAACACCAGGCTTGTATATCCAGCTGCCAGTTAGATCTCTCTACTTGGATATTTAATAAGCATCTTAAATTTAATATGTTCCAAGCAAACCTTCATTTTTCTCTGGTTTTTTTTTCTACCATCTTCTGCATTTTAGTTGTTGAAAACTTCAAGCTTCTAATTGCTCAGGCCCAAACCTTACAGCCATCCTAGGCTCTTTCTCTCACATACCTTATCTAGATCATGAGCCAATTCTGTCAGCTTTCCATTTACATGTAGGTAGAATCTAACCACTTTTCCCCCTGCATCTGGTGCATACCAGTATCATCTCTTGTTTCTCTCAGTTCTCTCCTGAGTTGTGCTAACTGCTTTCCTGTTTCCATGTTCACTCCAGACTGAAGTTGTAACCCCCTCACCCCCAAATCTGGCTACACCGCATTCTTAGCTCTAGCCTTGGCTTTGCCAATAGCAGGATTTGCAAGGTTTCACAGTGACCTTCCCCTCACTGGATCTCTCTTCTCATCTATAGTATGACAGCTCGATTCGTTACTTAGACTTCTGGCAGCTTGAATATTTTAGGGTCATCTGACTATCACAAACTTATCCTTTAAAATGTTCATCCCTTCTCCTTGTTCCCCCACAAGTCTGATTTAATGCTCGCATCTGATTTCCATGCCATTCCCTGGGGCTCTCACAACACCCAGAAACTCCCTCTGTCTTGGTGCTTTTCATGTGATACTATAATCCTCAATTCACTTGTGTCTCCTCCCCCATGGGACCATAATCCCTTTGAAAGCAAGAAGCCACATCCTAGTTGTCTTTGTGTGCCTAGCACAGTACCTGATATATAGTGATGTGCAGTAAACGTGTACTCTGTGAATGAATGGAAAGAAAATCACCTTGAAACTCAGGAGAGAACTGAGAAAAAAAGTTAACAGAAACAGGCCCCAAGGGGGTAGGGGCAGAGGAGGGGTGACAGAAGGCCAAGTCCAGAGTGATGGGTTTGAAGAATATAAGGGGTAGGAACGACTTAGGGAAGCCAGAGAAACATGGGTCCTGCTGGGGCATCAGCTTCCATTTACATTCATGAGGGTGCACTGCAGAGCCAGCCTGAGCCCAGCCCCAAAGAGAAAGGTAACTCCCTACATCTAAGGAGCTAACTAGCCTCTTGGGTGGCCAGTTTGTGAGTGGACTTAAAATTATTTAAAACTGTACCAGACAGTGCACGAGCAGTAATCAAGCACTAAATAGTGTGGTACAGATTATTAACACTATAAATTAGACAGAAATTGATGTGTGCTGGAGCTTTTCCCCTACTCAGCTGAAGACAAATTTATGCCTCTTTCCTAGGTTTTCTTTTTAAAAATCTACCTGTAATTTCTGTGTCGATGCCCTTGTGAGGCGTACAGGGCTTTTGAGCCAGAATTGCAATGACAAGACCTCAGTGGACCTAGTTCCATAGCCTCCTGGTTTACATTCAGTGAAATATGTCCGATCTAGAAGTTAAAAGATTTCAATCAATGTTCAAAGCCACAAGTTCCCACTCAATAATAGGATCTGTAAACGGCAGTCCCCTGTCCATACTCCACACTTAGCTAGCCCTCTGTGACATTGGGGACCATGTATGTCTGCTCATGGTGGCTTCCCTGTGTGTGGCACTTGCCTGGAAGACAGTAGCTGCTCAATGAATACTCCTGGGAAGAGCAACTGGAGAAGCCTCAGGAGCATGTGGTGAGAAGGTTTGTAACTAATGGACATATCCCAGATGTCTGAAGTATCCAATGAGAAATTTTATTTCAGTGTAAGGCAGTGAGTTATTTATACATGAGACTTACTTATGAATACTCCCGTTTTCTTGAAATGTTACTGTCTTGTAGCACTTTCTTTCCTTCGTTTTTTCAATGTGTTAGAAATGTTGTATTAGGTCTAAGCCTTGTCTCCCAACGGGACCCAGACCATCCAGACATGTCTGGTGAACCAGTGAGGAAGGTCTGCCAGGGTTGGCTTGTGTGGAGACGGCAGGGCCTCCAAGGAAAGAAGTCTTCCTGAGAACAGGCAGGTGCAGGTTGTTTGCAGAAAGGCATGAGGAAAATGGGCTTTGCATTTTTCCTCATGGGGTAGAGGGATTACAGGGGAACATCAAAGTACAAACAAAAGAGTTGTTTCATTAAAAACTCTCTATGCATTTGGCTTGTTGCCCCTCTATACAATGACCAGGTAGAGGGAGATGCTGATACTTAATGATAACCTGAAAGGAAGCCAGAAGAGGAGAAGGGAAGGGCATGACTGATGCCACATAATAGCCTCTCAGAAGCACATAATATACAACCCTTGGCAACTGCCGGGAGTGTTTGGAAAGACTATGTGGGGTCTAAGGCCTTTGTGAGAAGGCAGAGAGCCAGTGAAATATAGATAATTACCAATTATTTCCTGGACTATACCTGCAGGTGTAGACTAGCAAGGAGAAAACATGAGGTATTTAAAAGCACAGACTATAGGGCCAGATTACCTGGGTTCAAATCCTGTATCTGAAACTTAATAGCTATATGACCTTGGACAAGCTGAACTCTGCGACTGAGTTCCCACAATCATAAAATGAAATAAGAATAGCACTTAACTCATAGAGTTGTGAACACTATATGGCTAAATATATATAATGAACGCCTGTCAGATAATAAAAAGTAGTGGCTGTGTGTATTATTACAGTTGTCCTCTTAGAGAACTAAGGAATATACATCTCAGTGAAGATCCCCAGTATATCCTCTGTAGATGAGTATCCTCATGGTGGTTTTAAAGTCCTTTAACATTCCTCCCTTCAAAAGGTAGAGCCTATTTGCCTCCCATTGACTGAAGGATGAACTCAGAGATTTGCTTCTAGTGATTAGAATATGGTAGAAATGATGCTATATGGTTTCTGAGGCTATGTCATAAAAAGAATAGCTACTACCTGGCTCTCACTTTCTTGGATAGATCATTCACTCTTACGGAAGGCAGAGGTCATGTCCGAAGGACACCCAAACAGCCTATGGAGAGGTTCATGTGGGAAGAAACTGAAGCTTCCCACCAACATCTAGCACCAACTTGCCAGCTGTGTCAGTGAGCCATCGTGGAAGCAGATGGCCCAGCTCCAGTCAAGCCTTCAGATGAGTGCAGTCTCAGCCGACATCCCAACCGCAACCACCCAGCTAGGTTCCTCTCAAGTTCCTGACCCATGGAAACCCTGACAGATAGTAAATGTTTATTATTATTTTAGGTTGCCAAGTTTTGGGGTGGTTTCTTATGCATGCTAGATAATGAACACAGTCCTCATTAAGTAACCATTATATTGTACTGTATTTTTCTGCATGAATTTGCGTGAAAATAGATCTAAAACTAGATTAATATGTAATTGGGTTTTCAATATAAGAAGATTGCTTAATTAAGTATGACAATAGTTATAAGTTTGGAGATCATTTGTGCTATAAGTAATAACCCCCCGCCCCACCAATTAAACTGGCTTAAATAATCGTGCATATGTTGGCTCCCATACTAAGAAGCACATCCACAGGCTAGGCTCGGGAGTGAACTTGTCCGGGGGTACCTGCTGCATAAACCTGTGATTCTCTTGCCCTTAATCTCCTCCAATGTCAGCCTCATTGTCACACTAACAGGATGGCTGCTGCAGTTCCAGCCCTCAAATCAGCACCCAAAAGAAAAGTATCACTTCTGGAAGTTGGGCCAGAAGATTGAAGAAGAATGTTTCTTTGATGCATCTTATTGACGAAAATTGGGCCACGTGCCTGTTCCTGAGCCATCACTGGGAAAGAAGTGGGAATTGCCAGCACATCACTCAGGGCCAGAGAGAGTGTCAGCTTCCCTCAAGGTATCTGGACTGGGTGGGAAAGAGATGGCCAAAAACGTGTGTTAGGAAAAGAAAGGGGATCTATGCTGGGTAGGCCACTAGCAGCATAGTTTATGGGATGTGATTGAAACAAACAATAGCCATTATACCTCGCAGTTCCTAAAAGAAAAACGGATATAAAATAGCTAATAAGCTTCTGAAAATCTTGATGACAACACATTTCATGATGTTCCCACAGGCTTTCCTTTCTATCTGAGACTTTCTTTCATCTCTGGTTGGTTTTTTTGTTGTTGTTGTTTTTATGGTTTTTTTTTTCTTTTTTGGTCGTTGCTACAGAATTTAGAATTAATAAATACTTCAGAATATTAAAGGAATTTAAAGCTTTAATAACGGTTTAAGCTTATTTATAGACACTTTGAGGAGGAGAGGAAAATTGGAAGAAGTCTCCTCATAACACAGGTTAAAATATGCGTTCTTTTCTGAGCCAGAGCGTCTTCATGCAGGGCTGTTCTTCATGTTATTAGGTGGCCTTTAATATCTTTGAAATATGGCATAATTAGGAGCCTGAACCTTACTCTAATGTTTATAGCAGCACTTTGTCAAGCTGGGTTTCGGATCATATACAAATTCTGACACTAGAGGGAGTGCATAATGTATTACAGAGAGGAAAAGCACACACCCAATAAATTCAAGGTAAAAATGCAGAGTAGCAAGACAAGACCTTCATGATACACTGCCCTCCAAGCCCATCCCCCATTTCCCTTCCAAAAACCAAATCACTGGAGGCCTCTTTTCCCTCGTAGCTCTAGCTGGATTTATAGGAGGATGGAGGTTGGTGGGTTGCTTGAATGAATTCTTTCTTTTACAGTCTTACTATCGTTTTGTTTCCATAAGAAAGAAAAAGAGCCATACTATTTCCTATTTCCCGCATAGAATGGCAAAATTAAAACTACTCCTTGCTGTTTCATTCTGCTTCTGACTTGGTTAACACGTAGTGATCGCACTTGTTAAATGGAAAGACCAGAGGTGTATTCTGTGCTTAGAAATGTACATCCTTCTCCCCTTTCTAAAGATGCTACTCTGACTAGCAGTAATGTCAAACAATTAGCAAAGCCCATTTAAGGAATTTGTATTTCCTAATGTCAAAAGTCTCCCATGCTCTAACAAAATAGAGTGCTTAATCCCTAAAACATGGAAATGACTGCAAATATGACTGAGCTGTTAACATAGCAACAAAGGACTGGGTGAGAAAGTGAGTGATCGCTGCCATTTGGTAAGACTCAACTATTCCTGAAAAATGTAATGAGTGCCGTGTGCTTTTCTATAACCTTTTTGTGTGTTCATTATACATTCCACAATTATCCTAAATCCATCTTGTACTCAAATTTTTGAGCTACCGGTAAACTCTCTTTAATGGAAATTAAAATTAGGAAAATTAAAAAGCAGACTCATTATGGGAAATCCTGGACTTTATCCAGATGGGTGAAATGAGCCATACAGATGAAACATCCGGAACTTACATTATTCACTTCTAAAGGACCAAAGCACGTCTCTGACTAGGGCATATTTGTCCAGACTCACCCAACAGACTTTCAGTTAATGACACTTCACTATCATGGCTTTTGAAAAATTAAACCAGTTTTCAGGCAATGGCACCTCTTTAAATTTTTTTTCCTTGGTATAACTATCTTCATTAAAAAAAACACACTACAGGGGCACCTGGGTGGCTCAGTCGGTTGAGTGTCCGACTTCGGCTCAGGTCATGATCTCACAGTTCGTGGGTTCGAGCCCCGCATCGGGCTCTGTGCTGGCAGCTCAGAGCCTGGAGCCTACTGCTGATTCTGTGTGTCCCTCTCTCTGCCCCTCCTCTGCTTGTGATCTGTCTCTCTGTCTCTTAAAAATAAGTAAATGTTAAAAAAAAAATTAAAAAAAAAACCACACTACACACCATGAGAAGTGCTATTTGAACATTGCAATTTCAGTCAGAAACACACTCTTTCAGTAAAACAGTTTCTAGTTAGCTGGTATCCTGTGGAACAATGTGAGTTGGGCTCCATATTTGGATGAACCAGAAATATTTCGCTCTGGTGTGTGCATTGCAGCTTTATGACTCTTCTGTCTGCGGTGCACACACGCCATCTCCACACATTTCCAAAGCCTCTCACCTTTACATCCCCATAAAGGTGTTCTTCTAAATGCAGTCTGATGTGCTCCTCAGCCTCAGAAAACTTGCCTGTGACAGTCACCTGACACCCCTCCTCCGCTCACCACCACCAGCTATCCAGGCTTCGCTCTCTCCCTTGGTAAACTTCTAACCCTTACTTTCATCTACAAATTATATGTATTTATTTTCACATTGTTATATATGACCTGGAATGATTTGTCTTTTGTCATTCATCTGAAATGTTTCCATGTTAGTAAACTGTGGTTTAGTATCCTGGATTGGGATGAAATTAATCATAATTCTACCTAGTAAGAGGAGTGACAGTAGTTTTCCATTTAACAGCTTTTCACTCAACTCAGGGGCAGGGTTTTCAGGAATGCATGAGAGATGGTAAGCAGGGATAAATGTCTGTCGATGGACAGGACACTACACTGAGTGAGTCTGGTGTGTGGTATTTCTAGGGACTTTCCCACATTCCCCAAGGGAGCAAGTGGTGACCCTGGGACAGACCAGATTAAATCCATTCTGTGTTACTGTTTTGTATCAGTCTTAGTATAGTGGTTTCCAGAGCTTCTCAAACTTTTGTTCTGGGTGGTAGGGAGTTGCATGGGGCGGGGGGTGGGGGGGAAAGGAGAAAAATGTCATGATTCAGAATCTCTAAGAGATTCAGGAGGTTCTTGAATAATCTGACAATTTCCACGGGTATCTCTGGTGATTTTTTTCTTTTAATTATTTCATTTTTCTTATTACTCTTTATAAAGATTTAGGGTACAACTTCGCTGCTCTGTTTCTAGACTACAACATAGGTTAAACACTAAGTTTATTAGTTTTATATTTACATATGAAAATTTCTACCATTTGATATCTGAGTACTATGGTTTTGCATATCCTTTCTAAAATTATTTTATTTTATTTTTTAATTTTTATTCTGTGCATATAGGACACTGACTGAGCCACCCAGGTACCCTAGGTTTGTATATCCTATGTACAGAATTCAAACCTGTATTATCTTATGAAAAGTCTCCAAGGAAATTTAGTATCTAAGTACAGGCTGTTTTTGTGTTAACACAGTCACAGAAATCCAATTTGGTGTGGTCTTTTGTTCTCAGATCTACTGTTGTATCCACAAAGCTACATATACAATGGAATAAATAGCCAAAAATAGAAAATATTCCTTATTAGATGCATTCTATGGGAAATGGTTGTTTGATATGTTAAGAAAAACAACACTGTTTTCAAAACAAATTTCAACTCTAAATGTATCCAAGACACCTTATTTAGGTCTATAAAGAAAGGCTGAAGGAAACACAACTCAGTTGTTCTGCCTATGAAAAATTAATAGTAGCAAAGAAATGTTTTTATTGACATGGAAAGATGTTTACAGTATACTAGTAAGTGAAAAAAAGCAAGTTACAAAACAGTATCTACATTTTTCTTAGAAAGATGTATGCTGGGAAGGAGATACAACAAAATGTAAAAAAGTAATTCTCTCTGAATACTAAAACGACAGGTATTTTTATCTTCTTATCTTCTACTTATATGTAATTTTCTAAGTTTCTTATACAACGAGCATGTATAATTTTGATGTTTTATGTATGAAGCTAAAAACTCCAGCAGATAATAATAGCTCGATATCCACTTTGAGTAAGGTTTGGAACAGTAAGGTTTCCTCAATCCTGGCTACACACAGGATCAACCAGGGGGAAGGAAGAGCCAGGACAGTGAAAGGAAATAGGGAGAACGATGCGCAATTAGATCAGAACCCTACTGGGGGAGAGAAGCATTGTTTCTGTTTCTTTGTTGTTAAATTTGCCAGATGATTCCAATGTGTAGTCAAGGATGAGAATCATTAGCTCAACGTTTTTGGTCACTGTTTATGATCACATTTGCCAGCAAATATTACCTGAATACATTCCCAGTTTGACTTCTCTCTGCAGTTCTTTGAATAGTGCCTAAGTTAGAATCATGGGTGTTCCTAGCTTGAAGAGACCTTGCCTTGGCTCAGATCAGCAAATGTGGTGATTTCCTACCATGTGCCAGTCACCTGCTAGGTGCTGGCGGTTGAGGATGAATAAGACCCAGTCCCTGACCTTACAGAGCTTGCATCCTAGTGAGGGAAATAGACTGTAAGTAAGTAACTCCAATATGACATCATTGGCTAGATGACACACAGAAAATGGAGACAGTGGCAGGAGACAGTCCCTCGGAGACTTTGGGAAGGTCTCCTTGGGGGAGAGGATCATGTAGTGTCCAACTAGCCCAAAACCCTCAGATGTTAAGTGGCCCCAAATCACACGGCCCTGAGGGGTCAATTCAGAAACAGAACCTTTCCGTTATCTAGCACTTATCCTTTGCCATTCAATGACATCAAGCTGCAAAAGCCCCCCCAAGGGTATCAGGGAGGTGTTCCCCTTCCTATAATCACCTTCCTATAATCCACACCAACACACCTGAAATAAACTACCAAGGTGTCAGCCTTGAGATTTTATTAGTGAAGGCCGGGGGCACAGGCAATCTGACCTGGCACAACAGTTGTCAGATTAATGGCATTAGCAAATTTGTAAATCAAATGGTTCATTATGGATGATACTGTACTTGCAAATAGGATTATGTTGATTATGCACTATAAATAGCATTTTAAAGAGACTCCCTCAAGGCATACTGGGCTGAAATCTTGCTAGTCAGGCTTTTAAAGTAAGGCAGACTGAATCACTAAATAGATGAAGCCCTGGGGTCAGAGATTAGCAGCCAGAATTCTACTCCAGACTGGGTGTTGTGATATCTTTTCACCAAGGCTCTTCTACTCTGAACAGAATGGTGACGGGCCTTCTTTATGACAGAATAGAGCCAGTGCTGCAGCCTGAGCCAGCGTTGACCACACAGGGCTGCTGCCCGGGCC
Organism: Cryptoprocta ferox; assembly: GCA_028646485.1. Lineage (NCBI taxonomy): Eukaryota > Metazoa > Chordata > Mammalia > Carnivora > Eupleridae > Cryptoprocta > Cryptoprocta ferox. The sequence continues at coordinate 4,326,316 of CM053559.1, read as the reverse complement.
ATGACAACAGCAGTCCCTGGGGGAATGAGGGCAGGGTGAGTGAGCTCAGGGGAGCATCTGAAGACCTTGACAACAGATTCCACTTCTATCGGCCTCATGGAGCATTCCTCTCCATGAGGAGCATACCTTGATGTATACAACCTTTTGCCCTCCTGTCTCAAGAAATCCAAGCTAGTCTTCAAGACACTAGACTTTGTCCCTTTTCTAAAGTTTGAGGACTTGGATAAATACTCAAGGAAGGTGACATTAGTTCACGTGAGTACAAACTGGCTCTTTGTAAAAAAAATTCCCAGCTTGCTGCATACATTCACTTATTCCATTCTCCTTGAAGATCAGGCTGAAAAGAGATTCCCTATTAGTGAGATGATAGTTTCTAAAATAAATTGTATTTACTCTACTGTCTTCAAGCATTCCTTTCTGGAACATCAATGTAGTGAGGTCTAAGGAAATGAAGCAAATGGAAAAGCATACATGAAATTAGAATCTGAGTTAGAATATTCCATTACTTTTAAGCACAGAATTATTAAGTACATCATTAAGAATGTTACCGCATGTAAAATTCCTGGCAAAGTTGCTTTAAGAGATAAAGAAGGAACAGAATGAATAAATCGTGGGGAGAAAAGGTACAGCATAGGGAATGCAGTCAATGGTATTAAAACATTGTATGGTAACAGATGGTAGCATAACCTATAGACTGTGGAATCGCTATGTTGTACACCTGTAACTAACATAACATCATGTGTCAACTATACTTAAATTTAAAAAAGAAAGAAAGAAGGATCATTCAAGATTTGCATATCAAATGCAAATAACCAGAGCAGCATAGTTGCTTGAACAAGCTAAGCATGTTTCCTAAAATTCTCTATGTCCTGTTAATGTGCTTTGAAATGTCTCCCTTGTTTATAAGTAATCAAAGGTAAATGTACCCTTTCTGTCCAAATTTCTCATGAATTCTAAATAAGTGTCGTCCTATTTCACTGTAAGTTTTTTTCCCTCTGTTTTATAAATGTGCTGATGACACTCCCCGCCCCCCACCAAAATTCACTTAACAAATATGGCAAATGCACACTATTGCTAATGAAGGTGTACATCATCTTAGATGTGTCCTTCTCAGTTGTCTCCATTTCCTTGGGAACTCATTCCGGTGCGGCAATATCCTTTCAATGGAGACAGAACTTTGTGTGCCTTTATCTTGCTAATTGTATGTTGGGCAGGTTCCTTGAGACTTCCCAACAGTATATTAAAGTATGGCTAGCAGATTGACCTGCAGATTCTCAGGCCACCTATGCATCAGACTGAGGACAAGTTAATTATACCTTCTGTTGTCACTTAGGAGTCTGTATTCAAAAGTGTGGTTATTTATCTTAGACTTAAGAAAGTTGACTTTCTTCATTTACTCAATGGACAAAAGACAATAACCAGCTATTTTCCCAAGCTGTTGAAAACAAGGCTAAGAACATAAATTGCCATGTGAGGGATTGCAGGTAATTATATGGAAGAACCTCCCATGGGGAAAACATATCGGGATCCTCTAACCAGGGGCAGTTTGGCATCTCTATTACAAGAAAGAGTTTTAAAATATCACAAAACCCATTAATCAAGATGGGTTAGTAAGAAACCAATCTGGCAATAGGGAAAACAAGAAGGGCTTTAAGTTTTCTCCCCTTCCTTTCAGAGAATTATAATTATGGTCTGTTTGTGTTACTATATACACGTCTAGAACTTGCAACGCCTATCCTGTATACAAAAACAGGAATGAAACATCCTTACTGACAGAACTCTCAAACAAACCCAAACATAATGTTTTCTTCACTAAACCAAGAGTTTTAAATAAGACATCTACTGAAATAGACTGATCCAGAATTGTACTCATTTAAAACTTTTGAAATGGAATATTAATATCTTCTGAGTCAAAACTAAACTGAACTAATATTTTAATGTATTTGAAACTTTCCCAAGGATCATTTATATCTTTTATAGATTATTAATATGATGGTTTGGGTTGTACACTAGCTTAAGAAATGTTATACCCAGCATGACTGCAGATCAAATCTGCTTTATACATACATAAGACAATTATAAATACATCGGAATCCACGTTGAACTAGTCATCATGTTCTAGTGACCCTAGAAGTCTAGGATATATTACAGGCCAGCTGATCTAGAGAAATAAAAATTATCCCAAAGCTCAACACATACCTTTCTCACTGTGGTTTAAGGTATTGTTTTAGGGGTGCCTGGGTGGCTCAGTTGGTTAAGCATCCAACTCTTGGTTTTGGCTCAGGTCATAATCTCACAGTTCTTCAGTTAGAGCCCTGTGCTAACAGCTGCAGAGCCTGCTTGACATTCTCTGTCTCCCTCTCTCTCTGCCACTCCCCCACTTGCTCTCTATCTCTCTTTCAAGATAAATAAATAAATATCTTTTTAAAAATGTATTGTATTAGAGGGGCACCTGGGTGGCTCCGTCAGGTAAGTGTCTGACTTCGGCTCAGGTCATCATCTCACTGCTCATGAGTTTGAGCCTCACACTCGGCTCTATGCTGACAGCTCAGAGCCTGGAGCCTGCTTCAGATTCTGTGTCTCCCTCTCGCTCAGCCCCTCCCCTGTTCATGAGCTCTCTCTCTCTCTCTCTCTCTCAAAAATAAACATTAAATTTTTTTAATGTATTGAATTAGAAATGTTAATCTCCCCAACCACTTTCCCATCCAAGAGAACCTATATCACTCCTACCTGTGGGATTAGACATTGCAAACTCGCCCTGAACCACAGCTGATTAGACCAATCTGGAGCATAACCCTGATGCACAGAGAAGCACTTGATGGTCCAGACTCAGACATCAGATGCTCTCTTTCTTTCTCATTCAATTTGATCTAAGAAATACAGCAGTTGAGTTAGACGGTGGCTAAAGGACATTGGCAATGGAGCACTGGTGTAAATGTCCTTAAATCACTGCTGCTGAGGGCTTTGGGGTAGCCCTGGTTCCTGAGTCCTAGGGACACAACTTTCTTTTGTATCCCAGGAAAGTTGTAAGAGAATCCCCAGCAGGCTCCATGCTGTCAGCGCAGAGCCCTGTGCGGGGCTAAATGCCATGAACTGTGAGATCATGACTTGAACTGAAATTAAGGGCCAGATGCTTAACTGACTGAGTGACCCAAGTGCCCCTGATCCGGGACACTTTAAAATGGATTCTGTTCCTCTCTCAGCTCCCTTGCTTTCTTACATCTGTCCCTGCATCTCTTGGTGGTAGAACCAGAGGAAGAATCTGCATCCCGTTTAAGGACGGAAGAAGTGGTACTTCTACACAGAAGTAGTGTCAGATTCCACACATAAGCAGTGAGGCCACATAAAGAAAGACAAGCCATAGGGTCAGAAACAAAGAAGATGGAGGAAGGCTTCAGGGCCAAGCTGTAAACAGCACAGGGGCTTTGGAGCCTTGCTACTCTGAGGTGCCTGCCCCCTGCATGGTGTGGGCGGGTCTGGTGAGGAGAGGGGTGCTTCTTAAACTTAGATGGGAACAATTGTCACCTGGGAAATCTAGATAAAATGCAGGTTCTGATTTAGTACATCAAGAGTGGGACCTAAGAGTCTTCATTTCTAACAATCTCCCTTATGATGTCGACCTAAGGCCATGGAGCACAAGCAGGTAGCAAGGGTCGACAAGAGCTATGCAGGATTGAATTATGAGCAATAGCAAAATAAATAAAAGATAACAAGCAATACAAAAACAACAATATAAATAAAAGGAAATAATCATAAACAAAGAAAGAACTCCCATCATCGGGTGGTGATGGAAAATTACAGAATCTCAAGGTGATGGGGTTTCTGGACCCAAAGGCTTCCTAAACTCTAGTCGTAGCATCAGTGATTTATGGTTCAGTTGCTCACTCCTTGGGGCTGAGGGAGGAAGACACTGGAAGCTGGTTATGAGGAAGACATTGATGAGTCCTGGAGCCCCTGTGTTCCATCAGGTAGTCAGGCAAGGGTTAAAGTGCAGCACTTGGCACTGTGTACAGACCACAAATACTAGTCCTTCTGAATACATAGTTGCTATGTAAAAATTGAACTTGGGTCACACCAAATCTATGCTATATATTTAAGGAACAAGTTGCGTAGTGTCTTTTGCTCTCCCTTTTCTGCTAACTATAATTTGTTTGCATGTCTACATGTTAGTTAAAGAGATTCCTCTTCCTTTGCTTAGTCCATCTGGCTACATTCTTGCATGAGATGAGAGAGCCCATCGGTGCTGGTCAATGGAGCTCTGTGATGAAAATAACAGTTCATGCCTGGAAAGTTTGGTTCTAGCTACTGAAAGTCTTTCTGCTGTGTGCAACAGAGGAGGAAGGGGAGATGAGTTTGGCTCCTTTCCCACTCAACTTAATCCCTGGCCATGGAATGTATTAGTGCAGATATTAAGTCCTGGAAGCTTGCTTTTTATTTCAAACACACCATTGGAGGTGACAGTGCTTTTAACCATGCAAATATAATGAAGCTCCCAACTTAGTTATGGTTCACTAAACTTAAAGTAAACTGAAAAGCCAGGCAGTGGAGAGCTCTGTGCTTTATTGGGAGAATGCCATATAATGAATTCCTTTTAAATGGAACTTTAAAAAAAAGTGCACTCTATGTTGCCTTTATTTAGTGATTTCTAAGTGAACCATCGTCAGCTTTAACCCTTTCTCAACTACTCAAACTATGGCAGAAGCTTCTGATTCAAGAAGGCAGACTGACTTCATATTTTTATATCCTCTCCCTTGATTTACCTTTAGAGGAAGGTCAATGAAGTCATGTGTTCACTGAAACTGTATCAGGAATAGTTCTGGGTATAGGTTTTACAGCAATAGGTAAGACAGATTAAGACTATTCTCACAACACTTGAACATACTAGATGGGTATGTTAGACACAGAAAACACAATTATGAAATCACTAAGAGCATGATAAGTAAAATGATAGAAATGAAACAGGATGATCTGGGGGCTGGTTTAAGCTACATCATCAGAGACGTGTAAGCTAAGACCTTCGTGACAAGAAAGAACCACCTCTGCAAAGATAGGAGGCAACAACCACAGCCAAACCATTAAGATGAAAAATAACATTTTTAAGGAACAGAAAGTTGACCAATGTGACTGTCAGAAGGGAGGAATGGAATGGGACAGGGTCAAAGGAAAGAAGGGGGCCGATCTTGCTGAGCCTGGTAGGCAGCCCAAAGTCAGATTGTATAGGGCCATGGACCATGGAGACCACAGAAAGTGGGGACCAAGTGGCATAAGAGCCATGGTCATGGTAGGGAGTTAGGAATTCATTTGAAGAAAGCTGGGAAATCATTAGAGCACTTTAATCAAGGGCTTGTGCTTTTAAAAGAGCATTCTATGCAGAAGAATCCAGAATAGCTTATGCATATGCTTCACCCTTGAGGAGGTAGAACATAATTTCCCATTCCTTAAGTATGGACTGAACATAATTACTTCCTTCCAAGGAGTGCAGCATGACAAGGAGGAGAAAGTAATATTTTGCAGTGGAGAAAGTTGGCAGCACTACCTCAGCCAAGTGAACGAGGTCAACATCAACAGTGATGAAATTATACTGATAGCACATTCCCTTGATAACGTGTAATGAGAATGGCACTTTACCTCTGTGCTCTTCATCCCCCAAATTTATAACTTGATCTAATCTTGAGAAAATTATCAGATAAATCATAATTGAGGGATGTTCTGCAAAATACACTACCAGTATTCCTCAAGGTCAAAAACAAGGAAAGTCTGAGAAACTAATGCAGTCAAGAGGAGCATAGGGAGATATGACAAGTAAAGGCAATGTGGAATCCTGGATGGGATCCCAGAGCAGAAATGGGACATTAGGTAAAAACTAAGGAAGTCTGAATAAACACGGGCTTTGGTTTAAGATGCAGTATCAATATCGGTCCGTTAATTGTAACAAATGCACCATACAAATCCAAGATGTAAGAGGGCAGATTAAGTGTGCAATTTATGGAAACCCTGTACGATCTCCACAATTTTTCTGTATATCTAAAACTGTCCTAAAATGAAAAGTTTATATATGTGTATATATAAACTTTATGACATTTTACATAATTTGTTTCTAAATTTCATTTTAAATCAGAATAATTCATACACCTAGAGAAAAAAGAATATAGATGGGCCTATAATTAAATCATTTGTCTCCTGCTCTACCTTTCAATCCTCTGTCCAAAACCAGCCACGTTTTTTAAAAAAAAGTTTCTTTGTTTACTTTGGGAGAGAGCACATGTGCAGGGGAGGAGCAGAGAAAGGGAGAGAGAGAGAATCCCTATGTGGGGCTTGAACTCACCAACCATGAGATCATGATCTGAGGCAAAATCAAGAGTCCAGCACTTAACTGACTGAGCTATGCAGCCACCCCCCAAAACAGCCCCTTTTACCACTTATGGATTTTCTTGTTTTTACTCCCTTTGTGTTTATGTACATCTTTCTGAATAATATGCCTGTATCACTATGTCCTAATTTATCAAATGTAGATACTGTTTACTGACTGTCAGCTGTGGTAGATAAGGATCTAGATGACTTGAAATATCCACGCTTCTCATAGTCCTCCGAATAAAATTCTATCATTATTTTTATTCCCTCTATCAATTACCGTTGTAAATTTTAATGTACTATTCTCTAGATTTTCTCCCTTCCTTCCTTCTTTCCTTCCCTCCTTCCTACTTTCCTTCCTTCCTTCCTTTCTCTCTCTCTCTCTTTTTTCTCTCTCCCTTTCTTTCATTCATCCATCCATCTATCATTCCACAAATATCCACTGAGTGCCTGACGTGTGCCTTGCACTCTTGTAAGAGCTGGGAACAGAGCAGTGAACAAGCTAGACGAGTTCTCCACATACATCAGAGTTTTGAGGAGACAGTCAATAAACATGCAAATGAATTACAGATGGTACCTCTCAATTCCCTATTGAGGAGGGCATCAGCACCCTTACTTTTTATCCCCCCTCCTCTACCCTCTTTTTCCATTTCCCAACTTTGCCACTCCTACTTAATTTTATATTGCCAGAACATTATGTTCTAAAAACATAATGATTTGGGGAGTTACATTTAGAGTTGATACTAAAAGATGAGAATCTATAAACCGCGCTTTCGTTGTTGTGTTGAAGTAAATACTGTTGGCAGCACAGCCGGGTAGTGCGCGGTGAGTGTGCTCCTCCTCCTGGGCATTACCGCGCAGCGCTCAGGTGCTGGAGCCCGGCTGCCTGGGTCTGGTGCTGGCTGTGCTGCTCACTAACTGTGGACTCTGGGCAGGTCCTTACGAATCTTCTCTGTGCCTCAGTTTTATCATCTATAAAATGGAACTAATAATAGTACATATCTCTGAATTGTTGTAAAGATTAGAGAGCTAACAGAAGTTCGTGTTTAGAAGAGTGCCCGGTCCAAAGCAGGTGCTCCACATGTTCCCGACCATTAATGCACCGCTGGTGAGTTTTCCCCACACCTCTTTGTTTTCCAGGGTGTCTTCTTCATCATCTTCATAAGTAACTCCACATCCTCACGGGTACTATTCAATCCCTTGGCTACTCATTGTCCCCCAATCCCCTTCGCTTCTGGAGTTCTTCACCCTCCTGGTGGAAACTGGGCAGCGTGCTCCATAGGACAGGACACAGTTGTCTTATCCTGGTCTCCCTGGGTTGGATCCACTGTTGCCTGCAGCACAGACCACAAGGACCAGCCCACCTTCAAGGACTGGAAAGGTGACAACCTGGAGCGGGTTGCCGCTTCGGTTAAGGATAGGCAGCTGTGAGTGAGCTCCCCACCCCCACCTCACAGAGTCCCTCTTTCTCAGGCAAGTTTATAGTTCAGTGGTCCCAGTGCCAGAATAAGGAACCTACTTGGTCAGGGGACCCAAAAACTGCAGGCCCTCTGCTTTTCAGCCCTTTCTAGGAGGGGAGCCGGGCTGTCAGTTTCTGTTATCCGCACTTCACCTTGGGTTCTAGGATGAACGTGTCTTGCTTATTTCATGGTTACAATCCATACTCTGGCGCTTTAGTTCTTGCTTCACCACTGAGCCTATATGAGCTTTCCCTGCAGCTTCCTCCTTCTTGGTTTTTGTTTCTTTTATTTTTGTTCTGGAGATCCTCAAGTACTTTGCCAAGACAAATTCTGTGGGTTGTAACTTTGGAAGGCTTTGTATGTTTAAAATTTTATTTATTCCTTGTTCATTGCATTCTGTTGGGTTTTAATGATGCACCATCTTCTCAAATGTCTCTAAGGATAATTATTTTCCTTTGAAGTTTGATTTCATTTCTCGAATTGTGTTCTTTCTGGTGTTATTTTTTCTCTCTCTGTTTTTCTTGCTCCCTTTCTTTCCTGTTGAAGGCTTTCCTTAGATGTCTCATCATTCTTGGTTATCTAGTCATTTAAAAAATTTTTTTAAGTTTATTTATTTATTTTTGAGAGGGAGAGAGAGACAGAGAGAGTGGGGGAGGGGCAGAGAGAGAGGCAGAGAGAGACAATGTCAAGCAGGCTCACGCTGTTGACGCAGAGCTCAGTGGGGGGCTCGAACTCACAAACCATGAGAACCTGACCTGAGCTGAAATCAAGAGTTGGATGCTCAACTGACTGAGCCTCCCAGGTGCCCTGGTTATCCATTTATTTTTAAGGATGAGGCCTTGAAACTGATTAAGAACCTCTTATGAATCAGGTTATCAACTGACAGGCTTGATTTGAGGGTGATGAGGCATGGAGCTGGCACTTCCTCGGAGGGCCCCTACAAACGCCAGAATTCAGAAGGCTTTGCCCTGTAACCATTTATTTCTATAGAAAACAATCATCCAAGTAGCCTGAGGTGGAGACGATTATACAAAAGCTACGTAGTCCTGAATTTGAATTGGCAGTATTAGTATAAACTCTTCTATCTGTAATTCCTTTTTTAAATACAGAGAATACTGATTTTTAAGGACATAGGGGATATTACAATCTGCTTCCACATTTGTGTCCTAGAATCCAATTTGCAAAAGCAGCCAGTATGCTTTTCAAAAATAAATAAATACATACACACATACATATATATGAGATATAGTTGACTTTTGAGCAACATGGGTTTGAACTGCACAGATCCAATTGTGCATGGATTTTTAAAAACTGTACTGTAAATGTATTTTCTCTCTCTTGATCACATTTCCTTTTTTCTAGCTCATTTCATTCTAAGAATAAAGTATATAATACATATAAAAAGACAATATGTGTTAATTAACTGCCTCTCTTATTGTGACGGCTTCTAGTCAACAATAGACTATTCGTTAAGTTTGGGGGGTGTCAAAAGTTATACACAGATTTTCAAATATGCAGGGGGTTGGTACCCCAACCCTTGTGTTGTTCCAGAGTCAGCTATAGAACCACAATACTTGGGACTCCTAAAATACCTCCTCACATGAGTTTGACTTTGGTCAATCAATTCTATGAAACTTGTCAGGTAATTAAACGAAGATGCAGCTCTCTTCCTGCCCCAAATCAATCCCACCACCCTTGGCTCTGGGAATGTCTCTATCAATTAACCTCTCTCTCATCTTCAACCAGTTCTTTTCTACTGACTCTTTCTCCTCAGCTTGTAAAACTTGCTCAGGATCTGTTCTAAAACACAAATTTTGTAACCCTCTCCCTGCACCCCTTTTCCTCTACCGGCTGCCCTATGGTTCTCTTTCTTCCAAGAGAAGCTTGAAAAAGTAGTTACACTCATCGTCCCTGCTTCCTTGCTTCCACTATCAATACTTTGCTGTCTATGTTGGACTGTTTTCCCCTAATTTGCTCTCATCAAAGTTGCCAGACCTCCTAATGGCCAGATTCTTCTTCTTCTTCTTTTTTTTTTTCCTCTTACCTTTCCGGAATTTTTGATACCATGACTCTTACTCTCTTTAATTGGACTGTCTTCTCTCATTCCCTGCAGTTTTGTGGGTATTATAGTCTCCATATTCTCTCTCTATGCCTTGTCATCTCCTCTTATGGGCTCCATGAACCTACCTATATGGTGGTGACAGCCAAATCTGTGTCTCTCTCCTTGAAAATTCCCATGACTAGGTCAACTTACTGAATTATTTAATCACAAATCTAAATTTCCTTTGTACATTGTAGCTCTAGGAAATAGGTTTTGGGGTAGCTTTGTGTTTAAAACTCTCACTTGGAACTGCTGCCATTCTAGCCTTCCTTCATACGTTGGTTCTGGGAAGTCAAGTAACTCAACCCTGTGGCCACACCTGATGGGCAGACATCAGACCCAAGAGGGGTGAATCAAATTCTTCACTTGGGATTAGTGCTGTAAGCAAAACCTGGGACTGGGTCAAGTTTAAAGTTAAATTGTGAAGTGATGCCCAGGGGTTGTTTAAGAGTTAAGAAAAAAGATTCCAGAACCAAACTTTCAAGGTTCACATCTCAACTCCATATATTCACTGTGACCTGTGGAAGTTACACTAACCTGTCTCACTTTATTTGAGCTCACTTAATTGTATTTGTGCCCTGGGCTCTTAACAAGTGCTTGTTGATAATGAGGCTTATAGCTAACATTTTAGGGGGTGGAGCGTGAAGGGGGAACATAAAGTTCTCCCTCACCAAGATGGAGATAAAATGTGGGGAGGAATTCAGCTTATAATAAATGAGATAATCCATCCATGGAACTAGCAGACCTGGAATCTTTTTCTAAGAAACCAGTGTGGGTTTTAACGAGCCATTTTCCTCATCTGTTGAATGAGGATATTAGCAACCCACGCTGCTCTACAAACAACTCTGGAGATGGCAAAATGCTAATAATAAACACAAAAGCAATCATAGAAAGCATTTCTTTTATCCTTACTATGTTCCAGTCACTGCCCTGAGTGCTTCGCACATATTACTTGAGGTTATTCCCACCACATCTGTGAGGTGGCACTATCATTTCCTTTTACAGATGATGAAACTGAGGCACAGAAGTAAGTCATTTCCTGAGGTCACAAAGTTCATAAGTGGTGGAGCTAAGAACCCTGACTGTTTAGTCCTGGAATTTCTGTTCTTAAGTCTTAAAACACTTCCCTTGGCCCCTCGGATTACTTCACAACATAAAGCAAATTCCCTCGAGGATTACAGCACCTAGCCAGACTGTGCTGTTTTGGACACATGGCCCTCACTCTTGATCTAGGGCAGTCAACCTGAAATATAGAGACTGAGGAAATTAGTTAAAAGTTTTAACATGTGTTAAAGGCCATGAGAAAAATCCCACAAAAAGACGAATAAATCCATGTCCATTTCTAGAATAGGACCATGCCTGTGTGTGTTTCTGCACCTTGTTAATAAGCAGACAGTGGTATCTTTAAGTTCCGAGATCGTTTAATGCATAAGAATACAGGCTTAGCTGATATAACAATGAAACCTCAAAATATAGTCACTTAAGAGAGATGTCCCCTCCCACATAAAGTCTAGAAACATGTGGTGTAGATTAGGTAGAAATGCTCTGCTTGGCTTGGCTCTGCCCTGCCTGCTACCCTCACAACATGTGGCTTCCATTGCAGGGTTGAAGTGGTAATTGCTCCCACTTTCACTCTCTCTAAGCAGCAGGGACGAAGCAAGAACGTAGAATTCATAGCCTGTTCTGTCGAAGGCAAAACTCCATAGTGGTCTACTTCAATTCTGCTCACAGCCCAGATAGTCACATGGCCACACCTAGTCGCAAGAGAGCCTGGACAAGGTTTTCTTTAGTTGGATGGGTGGCTGTGTGCCAGACTAAAGAGATTTGTGGAGATGTTTTAGCAAACTACCACCATATAATTATTACATTTCTTAGTGGTCTTGTAATAATAACAGAGAGACTAATTACATAGGGAAGAAAACATGTTGACTTTAAATAAGTTCAGACAAATGAAAAGGAGGTAGCCAAGTAGGAGTTTTAGGGTTTTATCTTTATTGGGGGACCTTAAAGTGGAGATTGTCTTTGCCTGCATCCCTGCAATTCAGTGACTTTTATTCTTCCTGGGGGCTGTTCTTCACTGTCTCCACAATTCCTGGCCCTTCTCTCCCTCACAGCTGTCTGGCCATTTGTATCCAGCAGGAGTGAGAAGCAGCGGGCAACTCCAGGGGAAAACTTCAGAACCTTTCGAAAGTTCTTGATTAAAGTTTGGAAAGAAGTATCCATTCCTTCCTTCAATTTCTTCACAGAGTATGTCTTTTTTTCTCAGTCTGCTAATTTGTCACTGGATGTTCCTTCATTTCTTAATTTAATCTTATTTCCATCTTTAGGTCTGCCCCTTCTTTCTCTACTCAAGGGAGAATAACTCAATCATTAGGTCTCAATCCCTCAATCACTTGGGGCTATATATATATTTTTTCATTCTCTCATTCCCTCCCCCAGTTCTTCCGTCCACTTATTTATTCATCATCCATTTTCCCACAACTTTGGTTACCATGATTAATTTTATTACTATTCCTTTCCATTTCCTCATTTCCTTGCCCATAAAATGACCATCTCTAATTTACTGTGTAATCTTTTCTCTCATTGACTACTTTATTCCCCATCTCATTTGCTGTATTTCCTCACTTCTTGTCCATTCTTTATTTCGTTTTACACATTACCTCATTCATTCTATTTCACCTTTCTCCATTTTCCTATCCCTGCAGTTAATACTCATGTGGTTTTTGCTGTTTTCTCATTTTATACTGTCTCCCCATAATCTTGAGACTAAATTCCTTCTACATCTAGATTTTCATTCTATTATCCGTTCTCTTAGCTTTTCATTCATTCCATCTAAACTATAGAGTAGAACTATAATGTCATAAATTATTCTTTTTTCAAAACCAGGTGGAAATTTATTTATCAGTCCAGCTTTGGCATGCCCTTCTTCCTCACTCCCTCTTCTTTTCCTTTGCATGGGCAAGTCATGTTCACTCTGCCTCCTAAAGGTATCACAGACCTGCCCACTCCTCCCATGCCCCCAGCTGTTGCCTTCTGTTTCATCTCCGCTTGGGTTTTCTCCAAAGCAGATCCTGAGGCAAGGATTTGGGTACATTTTTTGCTTCAAATCATTTGGGGTTTTTTGCTTCATTTTGTTTTGTTTTGGTTGTGGGAAAGTGAGACAGGAAAGAAAGGATATATAATAAAATGTGCATCGATGAGCAGATTACCACTGGGGGGCAATTGGAGCTGAATGCCACCAAAGACACTTTGTGACATTATGTGGGACACACCTCAAAATGGTTACCCTGTGGGGAGAGGAAGCTGGGTATTTATCCTCCAATGCCCATTCCACATGGGTGAAGCTCACACCTGGGGGACTAGCTCTCCAGAACTTCCATCCTGTCCTGTGGGCCCCTCACAGGCTCTCAAAGCAGGAGACTGCTCTCTGGCCCGGGTGCCAGAGCTGTAGGCTTGCACATGAACGGTTGGCAGGTGGCCTCCAGAGGACCCGGCAAGGATCCGGCAGTGTCGACGTTACCTCCCAAAGGTTCTTGCCACTCTCACTTCCCCTAACCTATTCCCACATGGTAACACCTACACTTGCATACATGCTGAAAGCAAGGGAAAACCTGCAGAATATTCATCAGACTGTTAACAGTGGTTATTAGAAGGAAGGCACGTAGGTGGAAATTATAGAGGACTTTAATTTTCTATACTTTACACGTTCTTTTTATTATAGTGACTATATATTACTTATTTTATATATTAATGTATAAATATATTTTATATTTACTAAGTAAATGTATATTTATTTATTATATACATTTATATTATATTTATTAAATGTATTTATTAAATGTATTTATTAAATATATACTTCTATATACAAATATATACATGTATAAATATAAATATACATATGTATATATTATATATTATATATATATTAAATGATATATAAATTCTCCATCTCATTTTCTATTTACAGTGTCTTTTATAGATCTCTTCTTTTGTCCAATTCTGCATCCCTTTATCCATTCTAAACCACCTATGTGTGCCCTTTTCTGCCTTTTTCTGTCCCCTACTTTATTCATTTTCTAGGTCATTCTTAATTTTACTTTGTCTGAGTTTTCTGTTCATTGGACAGCTGTGTTTCCCACTTTCTTGATTTATTCTTTTCTGTTTGGGATCAATTCTCCCTCCTGTCCTCCCGGCTCTGTGACTGTCCCTCTGCTCCCAAGTGGAATTTGGGAACAGAGAAGCAGCTCTGAGGTAGCCCACCCTGTCAGGGCTCCCTCTTTAGTGGAACTTCATTTTCTCTCTCCTCCCAGCTCTGTACCTGCAGCATCTCCTAGAAAACATAAAGCCAGTGATGAGAAGGAGACCCAAGGACAGCTGTTGATCCTGAAAATGGTTCTAATTTGTCTCTGTCTCATTAGCTTAATGCTGATGCTGGAGGTCTCCAGGTTGCTGACCAAGCTCGGTGACTTTCTTTTCAACTTGGCCTGAGGCTTATCAGATCCAGAGATGAAGCTGACAGTTTAGGCAACCTTCCCCTGCTGATTCAGGCCCTTTCTGTCCACTCACCAGGGACTTCCATTCATCTCTAGGACTACAGTGATTAAAAGCAGGAGAGGAGGCTGTTCTCATTGGCTAGCCTCTCTCTGAATCGTCATGATGGGCAAAATTGCATAAATAAAAGCTTACCGTGCAGTAACCACCTTGTAAGTATATGGTTTGCTTTGATGACCAAGCTGGGAGAATTATCCACCTGAAACGTGCTGCTGTGAACAGGAGTCCAGAGGCTAAATCATTGCAAATTGCTTTTTAAATTGGCCCCAGAAAGCAACCCATAACTAAGAAAGACACAAAACATGAAGAAATGTTTTTCTTTTCGGTAAATGACATAAAGTTGACACTTGAAAAACAAGGGCTTGGATTCAAAATTGATTAAGTTAAGAATCTTTCAGGTAGAGTGCAGGAGGTAAATCTCTACGACAAGTAATGGTACTGTCTCTTGGTCTGAATCTCAATTATTTGGTATTTCATACCATGCAGCATGAACTTGACCTCATCTGCATTTATGTTTGGTGATCTTCCTGTCCTCAGAGAGTGAGTAGTGGTGATCTAAGAGAACTTGCTAAGCTGGGAGATACACAGGTAGCTTTGCCTGGACTCTATCAGCCAAGCAGTCTAGATTCAAAGTTTGATGAGTTCTGGGCTGGTATGTTTGGATTTCAGAGAGGGACCCAGCTCCTGGGCCAAGGATGAGCAGAGTAGCCTCTTCCTGTTTAGTCCTAAAATGATGCAAACCTTGAAACTTGCCATACCTTCCCCCTGGGGCTGAGGCATTAGCATTCACTGCCATTACTAGGAGCATTTCTCCTTCCCCCAGGGCACCCAATCTCTCTTGGGCCCCCTGGGCTGCCCACAGTAAGAAGCATCACATCAATCCATTCATTCAAACAGCATTTACTGGATGCCCACCATAGGTCATGACCTGGGCTATGAGGCCCTAGAGATGTATGTGTGAGCGCTCTCACCTTGCAGGAAGTCACAGGCCAGGAGAGGCACCTAGTGATTCACCTGATCCAGGAGGGAGCCACTGTGCTTGGGAGTGCAGAGGTCAGTGTTTTTAGGTTGAGAAGCCAAAGGTGCAAGGGTTCAGGAAATTCCCAGTCTTCTCCTTTACAGAAGGTTGTCTGCTTAGCGGTCCAGCTCCTAGATAATCTGCCAAGGTACTATAATGCCGCTCACCAGGACATCTCCAGGTAGGGACGGTGGGCACCTGGCACAGCCCCTAGCACACAGTAGTTTTTAATGTTTATTAATGAATAAATCAATGTGGTGACTCCTGAGTTGGGTCTTGAAGGATAAAAAAAGATTTCAGTAGGTGGCAAAGAGGAATGGTTTATTTATTAATTGTTCTGCTTATTTACATTATAGATATATTATGTATATAGCTAATATATTCACATAGTTTAAAAATCAAAACAATATAACAAAAACACATTAAGAAGTCTTACTTCTACTCGACCTCCATCTATCCCTTTCCTTACCCTGCCCTGCCTCTTCTGAGCTATCATTTTTCTTAGCTTCTATATATTATTCCAGTATACCTTATGCAAGTAATATACATATATATATATATATATATATATATATATATATACATATTCTTATTTTTACCTCTTTCCACAAATGGTGGTTATACTATAAAAACTATGCTGCTGTTTTGGTTTTGTTTTTGTTTTTGTTTTTTTTTTTTACCCAACAATATAGCCTAGAGATTTTTCCCTACCAATATGTTGAGAATAACTTCATTCTTTTTTATAGGTGCATAGTACTTCATCATATAGGTGTACCTTCTTTGAAAGGTCATTTTAAGCCCCTTGCCCTCTTCCCCCTCCTCCATCTCTACATCAAAACTTGCCCCCCAAAACTCTGAGCTTCTTTCGTTTAGTAAGCTGATTTGGCTGGCTAATTTAATAAGTCAGTTGCACCAGCACATTCAAAAGATGGAAATTTGTTTATATGTATACTTTGTAAAATAGGTCTTTAGAACAAATGTCCTATTTCAGACGAGTCAACTCCCAAAGGAAGTAATCAGCGAGGCATGCTGGTGCAGGGACCGTGTCTCTAGGTCTTTCATATACTGAAAATGGTCTCCCTATGCTGAAGACGCAGCAGGGACTCGGCTCACTCTGACTGAGGAGAATTGATTCTGACGGTGATTGTTGTGGGTTCCCCAGGCTGCTGATGAGCTTATTCAAGACAGGTTCCCTGCACACCTTCCTAACAGTCACACACTCTGCTCACAGATGTGACCCTGGCTGCTCTGAAGGGAGAAATTGGGTGCCTTCCCATCCATTCTACCTTCATTGTTCCAGATTGTAGTAAGAACTGTACCGATGTTCCCTCAACCTTGTTTTTCTCCCTTAACTAAAAATATTCTTAAAAATAAACCAGATGATTTTAAAGGTAATAGCAGATTTGATTTTCCCTAAGTAAATTCCTTCTAGCCACAATGCTAGCATGCAGCATGTATATGTGAACCCTGAGAAGAGAATAAAGCTAACATTTTTATGTTGGTAATTACTGTTGACTTGGTTTTCTGCTTTTAGTATTCTAAGCAGCTCACTGCTTTGTGTGACTGCTATTTTCAGCCATCTTTTATCTAGGGTTTCTCTTCTCTTAAACGTCTTTCTTTTCATTCCTACAGTGAAGAAGCTCAGGTATAAAATTCGTCCTGCTGGAGGATGTGGGCTGTGTTTGTATGTGTACAAGACCAGACTCTGCTGGCTGCCCATTTGTTTTGGTTGTCTTAATGATAATCGTGGATCGCTTCAGGACCGATGGGTCTGCAGCCTCTGGACCAGTAAGAGAGATGGCCCAAATGAGCAAACGGGTGAGTTGTTTTCCCCTTCGTGTTCACTCACCCCATTCAGAAATGTCTGGAAAGTGGATGATGACTGGGGCAGGAGGACAGTTGGAAGGTCGTAAACTGTAATGAATACTCTGCCCCCTAAATCAAGGTGGGTTCTGTGCCTTTTGTTCTCACTGGCAAAAGATTGAAGTACTGAATGCAGCAAAGAAAAACAATTGTTATTTCAAATGCCAGTGATGGAAACCCTATTAAGAAGGGCCTTTTGTTGTTGTGGATTGCCCGTTTAGATATGAAAAATGAAGCTCCGGGGCAAAATACCGAAGAAGGAAGCAGAACAAAGAAAGGGCTACATTGCTGTGCAAAAACAAGAGAAAAGGAGGAGAAAGTCATCAGAGGCCTGGAGCAGAGGGAAGAGAAAGCAAAAGCTAGCAAGGTGTTCCTGGGGGCGGGGATGGCTGAGGAATGTCTAACATTCAATTACGAGTTGTTATCGATGCTGTAACTCCTCTCTGTTGTGCCTTTCCAAACCTTCTGTCAAACATGCTGCAAGCACAGCCTTGTGTCAGTTGTCCTGTGGAGGGAGGCAAAGGGGTGGTCTCTGACACGTGATGATGGAGTATGGAATAGAAGCTCCACACACTGACCCACGGCCGAGAAAACATCAGAACCAGAGATATTAAGCCCTGTGAGGATTCCCAGTCATGTCTGAAAGGGCCCTGGATTTCTCACTTCATGGCAGCCAGTGGCTCAAGCCCCGTTAGTTCAATATTACAGAAAAGGGTAATCCCACAATTCTGGAAGAATGAGAAAACTCAGGCTGCTACTGACATCTCAGTAACAAGTATAATTGAGGTTAATTTATAAAAATTTTCTAAGAAAAGAACAAGGAGATGTCTTAGGTCCAAAGTAATATAATTTTTTCTTAGCATAGAACAGTCTACAAGAAAATACAGTGGGCTTGGAGTGCCAGGTCTTTGGTAACTGCAGGGGAGGAAACGTTTTTCTCAACCCTCTTAGACTCAGTCTCAGGCTGGGTCTGAAAATTAAAGTGACAAAGATGGTTCACAGGAAAAAAGCACACAAATGTTATCGAGTTTATATATATATGTGACAGCCTTCACAAGAGAAAAAAGACCTGAAGAAGTGACCAGAGCAGGAAGCTTTGATACCGTTTAGACAAGAAACAATAAATTTGTGAAGAATTGATGAGGCAAATGGGTTTAGGCTAGAAATAGTAAATGGTAAAGAAATAACTAAGAAGATATTTAACAATGCTTGTTTACACAGATTTTTTGGCTTCAGATTTGCTGTCTCTGGTCATAAGAATGGCTTCCCTTTTGCTAGCACAGGCAGGTTGCCTTTCACCTGTGAGTATTAAGACTTGTTTCAGAGAAGAAAGGATAGGGAGTGGTCAGATGACCTTCCTGCTTCTGCCATTTTTTTTAAAAATTCCTTCATCTTAAGATATTTAATATTCCAAGTGCCATGTTTTTGGGTAACATGTCTTGAAACCCACCAAAAGTGAGAAATTTATATATATATATATATATATATATATATATATATATATATATATGGCTAAACTGAATTTCCATTTCTGTTTGGAGTTCCCATCCATCTCAGTCATTCAGTGTAAATGGGATTGCCTCTGAACTGGGTGATAAAGGTTGGGAAGGGAAAGATGTACGAACTGCCCAGGTTCCACTGGGGTCATCCCACCTTCTGCCTTTGGAGAGACAGCCAGTTTCCCTCTGACCTATGGTCATCAGTCCACATGTCTTGGGCAGAGTTGTCCTACATTCCTAACTACAAGACCCAGTTCATCCTGAGCTTCTCCTATGTCCTCACAGACTCTCAGGAATTTTTGCTACTTCTGGGCCACCCCAACAGGCAGGATACCTTGTGGATCTGCTTTAGACCCTTCACCAGCTCTGGGGCACTCTTTGGTGTGTGCAAAACCTGCCACCACTCCTGCATCACATAGAGACTCTTGGGGTCAGGCCCATCTCTTAGAGTAGACACTCCTGGGAATGAGGCTTTAGATTTGCCCTGTCATCAGCTACCTTACCCTGTCTGGAGATTGTATTTTATCCAGCCCGGTGAGGAGAGAAGTAAGACCCCACAGCTTCTAGTTCAGGGACCTCTAAATTCTGAGCACAGCCCTCCTCTTCTCCTCCAGTGGTGAAGCTTGGTGTACCAGGTGTCCTCAGGGCTCCCTTGCTGGAAGCCATGTGCTTACACTAGCAGGTATTCTCTCATACATGCAGGGCCTAGACTTCTGAAACCCAGAAAGGCTGCTTTTGCGCTGCTGGCTACCTGTTCCCTGAGGCAAGGACTCAAGTGTCAGCGCCACTGTTTAGACCATCAGTACCCATCACTGGGAGTTAAAAGAGTCATCGGGCAGGTTGCCTCTCAGAACATCTCAGTTCAAGGTCACAGAAGTCCATGTTGTCAAGATACCATGAGCTGAAAAGGGATGGATGGAAAGCTTTTGTAATTTAGCCTTTTTTACTAAGAAGGAGGATGAATTCTTTTTTTAACTGAACCAGAAAGAATCAGGCTCCTCCCAAAGTATTCCCTTTCTTAAGCTCTCATTCAAGTGTCTTCTATCTTAAATACTTTTATTCAAATCAGAGATTCTGAACCTGAAGTTCATGAGCTCCTTGAAGTCATGTGCAAAATTGTCTAGGTGCCTTTTTCTGAGGTAAGCATCCATGTCTGTTTTGTTTTGTTTTGCTTTGTTTTAATCAGATTCTGAAAAGAATTTGTAGCCTAAATAAAGTGAACTGTTGCTCTAAGCTAAGGTCACAAACCTATTTCTCCTTAACTTTGGTGCATCTCTTTGACTATGTCTTGAAGTTCAGAAAGCAAAGATCTGTTTGAAGGAAATGTATCATTCTGTGCACTGAATTAAAGCCTGAAAAACCTGAACTTTATGCCTGCTATCCCTTCCCCCAGGTTCAACTTATGATGGCACCTTACAGTTTTGAGGGCAAGCTAGATGTGACATCTGCCACCTCTCTGTCACAAGAGCTAGACACATCTCTGCTTTTCCCCATTGCTCAAGATGCATGCTTCCTGAGGCTGGACATCTCATCTTCAATCACAGTATGTGTGCGGTTGTGTTCCCCTTAACATAGACCTTTGCATAGTATAAAGCTCTTTGATGTCCATTATTTGACTCTTACCACAATTCCATGGGATAATGAAGGCAGATGTTCTTGGCTCCATTTTACGAAAGCAGAAAGGAGTCTTAGAGAGGATCGTGACCAGTTCCTGGTCCTGCTGGAGCTTATGCCCAGCAGGGTACTGACCACAATTCCTTCAAAAATTGTGTTTATTTAGAAAACAATTATAAGACACTCTGTTTTGTTCTGTTAAGAATTGAAATGTCTCTCCCCACCCCTCATATGTTGAAGTTCCTCCCTGTACCTCAGAACATGACCTTATTTGAAATAGGGCTGTTGCAGATGTAGTCAGTTAAGATGAGATAATACTTGGGGCACCTGGGTGGCTCAGTTGGTTGGGCGTCCAACTTCAGCTCAGGTCATGATCTTACAGTTCGTGAGTTCAAGCCCCACATCAGGCTCTGTGCTGACAGCTCAGAGCGTGGAGCCTGCTTCAGATTCTGGGTCTCCCTTTCTCTCTGCCCCTCACACACTCATACTCTGTCTCTCCCTCTCTCTGTCTCAAAAATAAATAAACATTAAAAATTTTTAAAAAAAGATGAGATAATACTTGATTAGGGTGGGTCCCTAATCTAATATAACTGTTGTTCTAATAAGAAGGGGAAACTTGGACACAGACATGCATGCAGGGAGAAGGTCATGTAAAGATAAAGGCAGAGATCAGAGTGGTACTTCTACAAGCCAAGGAACACCAAAATTGCCAGCGTGGAACAGATTCTCTGCCAAAGCCCTCAGCAGGAAACAACCCTGCCATACTTTGATTTTGAACTTCTAGCCTCCAGAACTGTGAGACAAATTTCTGTTGTTTAAGCCACCCAGTTAGTGGCACTTTGCTACACTAAATTGACATATACTCACTCTAGTCCACAGTTTTTAAAAATCAAAGAAATACATGAATTCTTGCTTGTTTATTAAAACAACACAGAAATATGTATAGTAAAATGTGAAATATGGGGCACCTGGGTGGCTTAGTCAGTAAAGTGTCCAACTCTTGATCTCGACTCAGGTCTTGATCTCAGCATCATGAGTTCAATCCCTGTGATGGGTTTCACACTGGTCATGAAGTCTACTTTTAAAAAATGTGAAAATGTCCCCCTTCACCATGTCAAACTATCGCCCTCCCAGTGTAGCCATGGTTATATTGGGTAGCTATCTTTCTAGAACTTTTTCTATGTGTTGACATATATCTTTGTAGAGGTTCCCATATGTATTTTGAACCCAGTTTTTCTGACTCTGGGTTTGTAGTGAAACAGGTAATGACTGTTATCTTTCTCTTAGATACCTGAGAAAATGTTTGCTCTTCTATCAGTTGCTAGAAATGTTCTTTCTCTACAACAACCCATTGAAGTGTGTGTGTGTTTGTGTGTGTGTTAATAATCATTCCCGGGAAGAGAGAAAAATTCAAACAAAAGGATCTCCCTGACCCAAAATACACATATTGGGAAAGCTTTTAGAGATTGCAAACATAGATATACTTGCTTTGTGTTCATACCTCAGCAAGACACTAGGTAAAGGTGTGAAATGCAAGTTTTGTAAGACATTTTACACCCAGTTTAGAGGGTAATTCATATTCCCACATAAAAGCAGATAGTAGTTGTTTACCCACAAAGATTTGACATGAACCCACCAAGTTCCTTCCACCTGTTAGCCGTATAGCTTTCCCCCTGTCTGGACAAGGTGCCACTCTTTCCTTCTAACAACTCAGATGTCTGCTTTTTCAAAACAAAACAAAACAAAAAAGACAGCATTATCTCCAGATGGCCATTGTTGCAGAGAACATATGGTGCCTGGGAGGAGAAAGAGAACCTTGGGCTCCTCTGGTCTTTTCCAATGGATCCGTGGGCGAGGGGTCTGCAATGTGTTATTTGAGAAAAGAGTGGAAGCTCCAGGTGTGAGAGGCAAGGTTACCAGTCACATCCTGTAACACCAGGGGGCCTGTTTCCTAACCTGGTGTTCTTTCCACTTTACTCACCATAGTCCTTAGAATACTTAATTCCCTGAGCACCAAACAAATGAGGCACCTGTGAGAAATAGCTGAAGTAGAAAATATTCCATTAACTTTGCTGCTTAAGGAAAATAAAGCAGTAGAAGAAAGATAAGACCATAGAACAGGAGGCTGAAGCAGAGAGGAGGAACCTGGAACCCAAAAGGAATAAAAGAAATATGCAGAAAAGCAGTGGGGGGTGGAGGAAGGATAGGAGGTGGGGTGGCCAGAGGGGTGTGGACAGGAAGAACCTCAGTCTCCTGTGGAAGCCAGGCTCTGAGTTTGGCTCCTGCTGATTGTTACTTTTACGTGTCAACTTGGCTAGGTCATGGTATCCAAATATTTGGTCAAACATTATTCTAGATGTTGCTATGAAGGTGTTTTTGGGTGAGATTAACATTTAAATTAGTAGACTTTGAGGAAAGCACACTCGTCTCTATATTGTTATTAGGACTCATCTAATTGGTTGAAGGCCTTCATAGAAAATGACTGGCTTTCCCCAAGCAAGGAGTAATTCTACCAGCAGGCTGCTTTCAGACCTGATTGCAACTTTCTCTGGGTTTCCAGTCAGTGGCCTACCCTGCAGACTTTGGACTTGTCAGCCTCTAAAATCTTATGACAATCTCTCTCTGTCTCTCTGTCTCTCTGTTTGCCTCTGTATATACATAGACATAGACATAGACATAGACATAGACATAGACATAGACATAGACATAGACATAATCTCCTATTGGTTCTGCTTCTCTGGAAAACACTGACTAACACAGCCCCCAACCAAAGGTCCCCTCCCTATACACCCCTGCCATGTCTTATGTCAAATGATAGGGTTTGTTTCTCCTCCCCTTGAATCTGGGCTGGCCCTCTGATTTCTCTGAGCAATGAAATGCGGCAGATGTAAACTTCGGAGATTTCTATGTCCAGGCAGTAAGAGACTTGGAACTTCCACTTTCTTCCTCTTAGAACATTTGCACTTGGAATGCTCGCACTTAAAACCTAGCTGCCATGCTTTGAAAGACCCTAATCACATAGAGAGACTGTGTGGAGGAACATCTAGGTGCTCTGGAACATCGACCATTCCCATTGAGGATTCAGCACCATGTTGGATTTTCTAAAACCAGATGAGCCCTCAGATGACCATGGCTCCAGATGAAACAGAAGAATGACCCAAGTGAGCTCAATTGACCCATAACATCATGAGATACAAAAATTGATGTTTTAAGCCACTACATTTTGGTCCAGTTTGTTACACAGCAATAAATAGCCTATCTTAAAATTTGGCCTAATGGGGCGCCTGGGAGGCTCAGTTGGTTGAGCGTCTGAGTTTGGCTCAGGTCATGATCTCACAGTCTGTGAGTTTGAGCCCCACATCGGGCTCTGTGCTGACAGCTCAGAGCTTGGAGCCCGCTTCAGATTCTATGTCTCCCTCTCTCTCTCTACCCCTCTCCCACTCAGTCTCTGTCTCTGTCTCTCAAAGTAAAAAAATAAAGACAAAAAAATTAAAAAAAAATTTGGCCTAAAGTAGATGTTTTGTCTCCTAACAACTCAGTTTTGTGGGATGGTTTTGTCTATGCTCTGTAAGAATCAGTCAGAGCTCCCAAAAAAATGTTACCCTTATTTTCAAACCCAGGCTCTCCTTTTCCTAGTCTTCAAGCACTTTAAGCCAACATGGCAGGGCCCCAGCTGGAGAAAAACCATGAACCTGAATCACACTTCTGCACTTGAACCTACCAGCTAAAAACTGTTTCTTTCACTGTGTTTTCCAACAGCCAGTGATTTGTTTATTAGCAAGCAAGAAAAGTGACCCTGCACCCTTTTAACTTGTAGAACAAAGTGGTAGTGTTGTTGGGGCAGAGAAAGAAGCTTTGCTAAGGAGTCATCTGAATTAATTCCACTGTTATTTTCTTTATTTTCTTGGGAGAAACCTAGCCTTAATGGCTTCCTTTCAACATTGTACTACACTGCAATGCCCAAGGTCATTATTAACCCCAACCACAGTGGAACTAGGCCAAACTGCTCATAAACTTCACTTTATGATCTACCACAGGAATGCCCTCCATCTCTGAAGAAGGAAGTTCATTCCAGTCATATTAGAAGTTTGATGTTAAAACTTGGTAATGATGTTAACACCTTTACAATACGATTTTAACTCAAAAGAATATAAGAAATTCATAAAATCTCACTGTAACAGGGTCTAAAATTTATACTTTACCCCCAGATATATAGAAGAAATGTAGTTTATCTATTTCCTGTAACTAATTGGCCATTCCTCAGGGCTACATTAGTTGCATGGGGTGGGAGTTCAAATACAAAATCTGAACTTGCCACAAACGACGGCCATGTCTCTTACTCTCTCAGATGACTCAACTTTCCCCTCCTCCTGCTTTTCTTGGGGAGAGTAGAGAAATATGCAATTTGCATGGCCTGGGGGCCTGTACTCATATGGGGAGCTTCAGACTCTCATTGTTCTGCTGGGGAATGAGGCCTCTGGTCCAGTCTCTAGAATGTTGGCAGCCAGGGTGTCAGACATTTTCCCTGGTCGTAAATTCTCCAAGCTGCTCCCTGAGATATGGCCACCTCTGTGCTCCTGTTCACCAAAGTATACAGGACCTTCTAACCCCCAGCAGACCCCACTGAGGGAGCCGGTCCAGCTCATCTGTATGGTGGCCTTGCTTGCATTGCTGTAGTATTGTGTCATGCGGGCAGTGCCTGGGTGCAATTCTTCTCCTAGAGGCCTGTCCCTCCTGCCCCACCCCACGCCCCAGCCAGAGGAGTATGCCACTAGCCCTTCACCCTTGGTGATCTTGGATTCTCTTACTCTGGATGTTTTTACTGTATACCTCCTGGAGGACCCTGTCCTGGGGGCAGGGGGGCACAGTGAGACACACACAACAGAGCTCTTCCCCCCACTTCTCTGCCTCACAATTGACCAAGGCTGGAAGAAATGTGTTTTTTACTGTCTCCATCATAACTGGGTTCTCTTTATGCTATAGAATAGGAGTTGGCAAACCTTTTCTGTAAAGGGCCAGATAGTAAATACTTTAGGATTCATGGGCCATACGGTCTCTGTCACAACTCCTAAACTCTGCTGTTATAGTGTCAACAGAGCCATAGACAATACACGAATGAATGAGTGTGATTATATTCCAAAAAAGCTTTGTTTCTGAAAACAAGAGGTGGGCCAGATTTGGTGGGTGGGCCATAGTTTGCCAACTCCTGCTACGGAAGAAACCAGTTGAGCTGAGTCTTCCAGGTACACATCTTGATAAGGAAGTATGGTGGGTTAGAGATAGCCACAGTTTTCTTCTCTTTTTTCTTTTCTTTTCTCTTCTCTTCTTTTCTTTACTTCTCTTTCTTTCTTTCTTTCTTCTGACATTCTTGCCATCAAATAGTGGCACTTTGAATCTTCACTTTAAAAGCTCATAACTGCTTTGACCAGCTAATTATACTGGAAGTGACAGCGTGCCCATTTCTGGCTCAGTTCTTAAGAGACTGGTAGATCTTTCTTTTGGTCTCTTGGAACACTCACTCTTGAAAGCCTGAACTTTCATGTAAACAGTCCAATTGCCTTGTAAATACTATATGGAGAGGCTCTGAGATTACATGGAGATGAGAGGGGACCATGAAATCCCAGCTTTCCAGCCGTCACCCCTAGGCACCAGGCATGTGAGTAGAATAGTCATGGATCATTTAGGTAAGTCCAATGGCCAGCTGAGTGTCACTAACTGCCTCCAGCCCAAGCCATAGGAGGCAGGAGAATCATGCTGCAAAGTTCTGCCTGTATTCATGACCCACAGGAATTCTCTGAAGTCATTAAATTTAGGTGGATTGCCTGAACAGATTATGGATGAAAAGTCAGTGAACTAATTCAAAAACATTATTCTTGTTCCACTTAGAATCTAACAGAGTTACCGAATCTCTTTGTTTCCTCCTCTTGGTAAATACAGAGTAAAGTTTAAAGCAGTTGATTTCTTGTCTTACATACCAGGGCATGAGAAGGCCCATTTTTCCTACCAAAAAATTCCAGCCAAAAAATCTTGAAAGAAATATCAGGAAATCAAATAAAAGAATAAGTGGTTTGGGAAATGAGCGGACTTTGGCATGTGTTTGACAAGGTTTACATTTTTACTGCCATGTAGGGGCTTGTAACTTCCTTGGCATAATTATACAACTCCGTAGGGCAGCTCAGGATAGGCTGTGTCTATTCAAGTGTCACAGGAATAAAAAAATAATTAATAGAAGGCCTTACTCCTTTCTGTCTGCGTTTCAAGAGGGAAAGGTTCTTGCTTTGTAGGTATGTCAGTACCTGGACTTTCCTTTTTGGTGCACAATCTGGGTAATTGGGAGATTTTTCCCAAGAAAAATAATTGGAGTAAGAAACTAGACTACACTTCTCAGAGTATTTTTGTGGGGAGCATAAATGGAGGCCCTGGGGTGGAGGTGGGGAGAGAATGGAGGAGTCATGTGGAGGTAAGGGCAAAGCATGGATAGGAGAGAAAGAAACAGATTGTGAGCCTCTGTGAGTGGGAGACACGGTGCCGGGTGTGTGTGGGGGAAGAATTTCATAGTGGGCCATTGGGATGGGGAGTGGATTTATGGAGTGGCAGCTGCTGCCTGTGTGGAAAACAGTGACAGAAAGCAGAAGAGAAGATCGTTAAGAGGTTTTGTTGGGCATTAAAAATGCCATCCTCACCTCCATCTCGTTGATCTTTTCTAAAAGCCGAATAGCACGGGAATACTTTGATGATCATACATGCCTATTGTAAACCGAGGTGTTTGCTGGTTTTCAAAAGCGTCCTTTATTTTTTTTGAGAGACAGAGAGAGAGAGAGAGAGAGAGAGAGACAGTGTGAGCAGACAAGGGGCAGAGAGAGAAGAGAGGGAGACACAGAATGCAAAGCAGGCTCCAGGCTCTGAGCTGTCAGC
Source organism: Cryptoprocta ferox (assembly GCA_028646485.1). Taxonomy (NCBI): domain Eukaryota; kingdom Metazoa; phylum Chordata; class Mammalia; order Carnivora; family Eupleridae; genus Cryptoprocta; species Cryptoprocta ferox. The sequence continues at coordinate 4,298,941 of CM053559.1, read as the reverse complement.
ACAAAGCCCCATGCAGGGCTTGAACTCATGAACCATGAGATCATGACCTGGGCTGAAGTTGGATGCTAACCAACTGAGCCACCCAGGTATCCCTCCAAAAGTGTCCTTTAAAGTGTCTCCTTTAAAGAGGAGAGGAATCCTAGCCAAGTCCCTGCAAAGTTTCTCAAATTTAGAGCTTTCATTTACTTCATTTTGAACAGTTATAGCAGTGTTTGGGGGAAGGCACAATGGCCCAGACAATCTCAATCAATGCCATTTTTGGATTCTGGAAATCATTTGGTGGAGTCTAAGAAGAAAGCAAAAATATTTAATATAAATTTAGTTGTTTGTTTTTGGAGTATCAGTTCACAATTGCTATTGGTAGTGTCTAAAGAATACTTTTTATAGATCTTTATACATCTTTTATAAATCTTTAAGTAGATCTTTATAGGTGTTTAAAAAGCAAAACAGTACATGTTTATGTTATGGAGATCAAACATAAACACCAACAAGATGAATACAAATGAAAACTAGAGATCTGATAGTACACAAATGGGTACTTGCTCCTGGAGGTAACATTACCAGTGACAGCTTCATACATGGAATTGAAAAGCACAGATTCTCCAGCAGCTTATATGGAAATAAAGGTGCTGCAGTCTGGAATACTGTGGGGAATGATTCTACAAGTGACTTTAATTACATTTTTCATGATTTTTCTAATAGGGAAAAATAGGGATTTTCTTTATAGCTGGAGTTGTTTTACTTGGGGACATAGAGCCAAATGTTTACTTCTTTTGTGCCATCCTGCTGTCTCTTTCCATTGACACCACGCATTCACTGAGCCACATTGTGTTCCAGTTATATTTGGATTTCACGACATATTCTTTAAGTCCTACCTAAATAACACAGATAAAAGTTACTCTTTTAAGTTTCATATATGTTTCAAGAAAAAATGGAATCTTTGTTATCCCCCAAAGCTTGCTTTTGTATTTCTTGACATGTGTAAACAACTTCAGAGAAACCTCAAGGTAAAATCTCAGAGTTGATAATCACATATAAATGTGCTTCTTGAAACTGGCACCTAATTTTGCAATATTATTTTAACCTTCCAAGGAGAGAGTAGAAAAGGAGCTACAACAAAAATTTCTTTAATCTTTGTGTTGATTAGGTGTAAGAGAAGTTATGATTAGAGCTCTCTATAGATCTAGCATTGATGTGGTGAAGTCAAAGTCATGAATTTGGCACCGTGAGGGTTAGGTCTGTCCCCAGACTTGCTTTGTTTGGCTTCTACAATGTTTTTTGTTTGTTTTGAGTTTTAATCAGATGGGGTTCACCGTAATTACCATTACTCCCTTTTACCCTGCTTGCTTTAGTCGTTTCTATTATCTTACTTTTTTTTTCAATCCTTGTGAAACTGTATAGAGTTTAGTTCCCTAAGCTGACTGTAAAACCTACAAGGCAATTTGGTTGTGCATCAGTTGCCTTATCATTTCTAGACTCACTACAAAGTGGTCTGAGGTTGACTTTTCCTGTGACTTTCTTTCTTATTTATTTATTTATTTATTATTGTTTAATGTTTATTTATTTTTGAGAAAGAGGGAGAGACAGAGCACAAGCAGGGGAGGGGCAGAAAGAGAGGGAGACACAGAATCCGAAGCAGGCTCGAGGCTCTAAGCTGTCAACACAGAGCCCGATGCTGGGCTCGAACTCGTGAACCGCGAGACCATGACCTGAGCCAAAGTTGGATGCTTAACTGACTGAGCCACTCAGGTACCCCTCCCTGTGGCTTTCTTAATGTTATGTGTTTAGCTTACTCATAACTCTGGACCTAAAAATAATATTGCGGCATCCTTGTTATCACCAATGGTATTGAATTATTCCGTCTAAACAAAGGTGTCTGATGTTTTTAGGAGTGTGAGATGCAGGTTCTCATGATCGTGAACATCAAAACTGAATTCCCCTTAAAGAAGAGTCTATTTCAGTAGTCTGATTCAGGCCTTTCAAACATTTCTTGAGGGCCTACTAAAAATCTAAAGCATTTTTTACCTTTCAGCATCCATTGTGTATTTCTTTTTCCTATTCTGTAGACCAAACAAATAGATCACAAAGAGACTTTATTCTGAAAAGACTGTGTCAATCACATTAGCATCTACTTGAAATGATATTCCTGTGCATTAGAATCCCTTAGTAAATCTCCTTTCATTTTTCTAAAAAAAATAAAAAAATAAAAAAGAATCTGGGTAGTAATAATATGCATTTAAAAATAAAAGCCAGCTGCTCATCACACATTCACAGCTCCTCCTGCCCCTTCACAGGGCATACAGGAAGTCAAATTTTCAGTTTTATTTTCCTTTTTTTTATTCTTCTACTGCAAGGCTATTTCCATTTAGATGGATCTGGTGCCTGGAAGTAGGCATTTTTGTGCCCTGCCTCCCTAAATAAAAAAGGTATTTAGCAATTTAGCACATTGTATTTTTCAGCACTTTCTAGACCAGAGGGACTAGACAGCACACACATTTTGGAAGCCTCTTGCGCTATTTCATCAATTAATAAAACCACAGTTTAAGCAAACACGCTTCTCTTGTCTACGTTTTTTAGGGGAAAAATATCCAAGATACTAGATGTGCCAGGTTGATTGCAAAATGGGCCCCAGTTCTCTATCCCTCCTCATATCCAAGCCCTTTGCCAAGTGACTTTTCAGCTCCTCCCATCCAGAAGTAGATTCTGTTTCCTCACTCTTGAACCCAGGCTGGTCTCATGACTCTCCCTGGCCAATATGGCAGCAGTGGTGATATGCCAGTTTCAAGCCTGCTCCTCAAGAGAACTTGTTCTTCCATTCTGTCTTAGAGCCCTGCCGCTGCCAGGAGAACGAGGTCCGGGCTAGGCCTCTGGAGTGTGAGAGAGCACATGGAGCAGAACCAAATGACAGCAGCCGAGGCCATTACAGATCAGGCAGCCCCCAGCCAACCTGCCAGCTGGCCAGGGATGCCTGGGACATACCAGCCAAACCCAGGCCACACCAGCACAACTGCCCAGCCAACCCATACACTTGTAAAAAAAAATAATGAGGAATTCTTGTTAAGCCACTGTATTTGGGGGTGGTTTGTTATACAGCAGTAGCTAGTGGATATACTTCCTCACAGTATTTTAGGATATATGTACATATATCAGAAAGTATCAACATAGATATAGGTGGTACTATGCCGTAGTTTGGAATTTAGTGTCAGATTCATGTGTGCAGAATCCCAGCTTTATGACTCACAAAATGTGTGACAAGCTAATCCCTCTAAATTTAGTTTCCTCATGGAAACTAATGAAAATTAGCATGTTGAAGGGCTATTGTAAAGATGAGAGATGATTATACCGAAAGCAACTGGAAAATAGGTACTCAATAGATGAAAGTGACTGGTATGTTTATGCGTATGTTTGATGTTATGTGACTTATAACTGGTAAGTTGCATCTTCCTGGAGCCCACTGACTTCAACGGGTAATAGATTGATAACTATGAGAGTGGTTTCGGTACCTGGCCTCAATGTAGGAGGCCCACCTAAACCCTGATGAACTCTAAGTAAGTTACATCTATGTAACTTTCATCTCCTAGCAAGATCTCAAGATAGTTCTCCTTGGAGACCTGGAACTTATCTGGCCCAAACTTTCACTCTGCAACCTATGGCATTGACTTCTGCTGGCCTTCTGCTATGGTTCAGTGTGATGGCACTGACCTGCCTCCCTGTTGCTATTGTTTGATTGCTCCTCCTGCCATTTTTGTGACTGCTGACATGTTGGCATGGCTATTGTAGCTTGGCTTCTCCAGCTCTATCTTGTTACTCTCTTTATTAGGACTTTTATCAGATTCTCATGGCAAAGACTGTCTATATATTCACCCAACCCCTTTCTCTCTCTGGGTATATGGCTAATGTACATTTCTCAGTCCTTATGAGCTGGTGGGGCCATGTGACTAGTTTTCAGCAATGGAAATTTGTGGCAGGGCTGATGTATAACTTCTGAGATGAAACATTTAAAAGTGGGTACACCTTTTCCATGTTCTCTTTTCATTTGATGGTTGGCTGGTTAGGAAGGATAGATCAGAGGACAGTGGTCACATAGAGGCTGACAAAAGTATAAGATGGAAAGAGCCTGGATCCCTCCGTCATCACCTGGAAGAGAGCCACCTAAAATGGTACCTGACCAGGATAATCTGCACTAGACTTTGCACATTTATTGTGTTAAGTCCTTGAGATTTCAGAGGATGTGTGTTGACTAATGCACCTCCCAAATTTTATAGCCCGATTTTTCTTCTTAAAATGGTCCCAGAATAATAGCTATAATTTGTGTCATTGCTTCTCACAAATCCTTCACATCTTTAAACCTCAGCAGGTTTCTTGGAATCTGGGTATAAAGAAAATATAAACTAATTCCACAAATACTTTGTGGATGCTTGCCATTTGCCAGGTATTGGGCTAAGTTACACTGAGGTTGGATAGACAAAGTACAAAAATGACATCATAGAGCCTCACTCAATTCGACACCTCTCCAAGACTGAGTTCTGATATCTTCACTCTGCTCCCAAGTACAAATTCTCTGCCCATACTAGATGCTGAAGAAGCATAAGAGATAGTGTTTCTTCCTTTGCTTCTCCTTTACAAGTCTCAGTCCTTGAGGCTATAGGGCAGCTCCACCATCTCATATTACTTTTCCCTCCTAGAAGATCCACTGGAGAGTCCTGTACAGAAGATGCCCCTTGCCTCCCCTAACATTAGGTGAACCTCACAAACATCCACAATACATATGTAAAATTTCAATTTCACAGTATTTTGCGGTTGCTGTTCATTCTCTTGTATAGACGCCAAGAAAGATGGATCACAAGACTGTGAATCTATGGGTTTCACTCTAACATTGTGTACAAGGCAGAAGGACCTTTATTTATTTTCCACTAAAAAGACAAAACACTTGGATAAAGAGAGAGACTATTTGACAGAGGAAAGAGGAGGTTGAGGTTGATTTACCAAAAAAAAAAAAAAAAAAAAAAATGTGGTCCCAGCAGTGATACTTATTTCAATCATCACAAATTTGCATTTCCAATTTAGCTTCAGAGCCCTGAAACATTTCTCCTTCCAATGCTTTTTGGGTTTTTCATCTGCTACTAAACAACATGTTTCTGGATAATTAGAGTCATATTTGGGGTATTTTCAAGGATCTCTGTGTGTTGGTTTGGATGACGTTTGGAGCCAGGCAGGAAGGTGGTTCAGCAGAACTTCAGATTATATTTTCCTGGTTCTAAAATGTTGAAAGGGTTTTGTTTTGTTTTGTTTTGTTTTGTTTTGTTTTGTTTTGTTTTGTTTTTGAAACCAGAGGTGTCTATGGAGCCCAGGAAGAATCAGAGGAGCCTCAACAGCTGGATGCTATAAATGCCTCAGTATTGGCACTCATCTTTCAATCATTTCACTAATCATATACAGAATATTCAGGAAAAGGATGTTTGCCATGGACGCATCATCTGCTTCCCAGCTCTGCAGTATCTGACAGTGAGTGAGATGGGCTTGCTTTAGTGTTAAATGTGTTGGATGGAGATAATTAATTCTCAATCTGTGTAAGTAAATCAGTTTCCCCTCTTTCCCCAGCTTTAATCAGGCTCCCACGCATGGGTAGGACCCCACACATGCTCCCTGCTCTCTGGTGTGCTGTCAAATCCCATATGCCAAAAGAAATCTACTTTACAGATTTTAGATGGAACTTAAAAAACAAAACAGTGTTCTTTACTGAACAGTAATGAGATTCTACTAACTTCTTGATTTATAGACTTAATGTGACAGATGTGGCTAATTTGGCGTTGATAATACTGAAAACTATAATAAAATTCTATTTTTAAAATACTGCCAGTTGAGAACGTTTCTTCCATGTAAACAATTCAGAAGTCCCTTATTGAAAAAGAAACCCAGTTTCCTGATTTTGCTGCAATTGGCACAAAATATTTCCGTAATGAATTGGAAGCATTGCATTTTCTTTTCTCAGTGTTAAATTTAAGAAAGACTTTTAGAAGCCTTGGGAAGATAGCAAGACTAACTTTATTTTTGTAATTCTCTGACTATTGAGTTCAAGAACCTAATAGCTAGCATAGAGCTGGCCACACAACAAAGATCTGTTGAACTAAAATCTTTAAAGGTTTGTTCAATTGAAATGTCTGTTTTATCTTTAGCCCGACTTTTATCTGCTTGGAATGTTCCTCTGGCAATAGTACCATATTCTGACACATAGTTCTTTTTTTAAGTACTAAATTACATTGCCGTTGGAGTTTTAGACTTTGAATATGCCCCATGTGGGACATTTCAGATGGTAGATGGAACTCCTATGCCACTGAAAATTTTTAACTATGTGAAAGGAAAATCTGTTTCTTTTACTAATTTCTATCCAACCATAATATGTTTTATCAGTGCTGAGATGATATATACAATTGAAGGAAATAAATTGCTTGGTTGATTTCTATGTGTGTTACTGCCTTTATTTTTCTTATAATTATTCTGAAATTCTTCTGTTGGTGAAAGGAAAGAAAACTCAGATATACCCTTTTAATTAAAATTTTGATAATGACATATGAAAAGAAAGGACAATGAGAGAAAATAGGAAATGAAGAGGAGAGGAAGTAAAAGATGCTTTGATATTGACAGAGCAAAGATCTTGACTTGGAGCCTTCTATGCCATATAGGGTCCAGACTTCTGGGCACATCTGTTGAACTGTTAGGACAGGCAGACCCCACCGAGGCCTTTGACATGGTTGCTAAGCAGCTTCTGGAGAAACAATCCATTACTAGAATTCCAAACCATTGCGCACTTGTGAAGACCATGTGAGGGGATAACAGGATTTGGGGAGAGGGAGTCTTGAAGAGCTTGTTGAGGGAGATCCCATCCTGAAGAAAGATGAGTACTAAAGAGACCTTTAAGCAGCCTTTAGAGTGAGAAGGTGCCATGGTCTGAATGTTTGTGCCACCAGATTTCATATGTTGAGATCCTAATCCCAAGATGATGATCTTAAGAGGTAGAGCCTTTGGGAGGTGATTTGGTCCCTTATAAAAGAGACACCTCCCCACCCACCCACCCGGAGCTTCCTACTCTCTTCTGCCATGCAAGAACACTGCAAAAAGATGGCCATCCATGAACCAGAAAAAGGGCCCTCTTCAGAACCCCAGAATCTCCAGAATTGTAAAAATGTAAACTTCTGTTATTTATAAACCAGCCAGTTCATGGAATTTTGGGTACAGCAGTGTGACAGACTAAAACAGATGGGGGCTTCTCATCCAAGATAATCACTGTGGCTTGAATCTATACCAAGCCTCACCTTCAGATCTATGTCTGAGTCTAGGAGAAAAAAAAAAAAGCTGGGCATAAAAACATGAGGATTTGCTTCTCCACATTCTGACTGGTGGTTGTGCACAGGTGTGACACTCTAATGAGGAGGGTCCTGGTTTCCGCACATTCCTACAAATCATAGTGTGTCCTTGGCACCAACCACTGAAAGAGAGGACATTGTGTCCAGCAGAGCAGTAGCATGTCAGCTGGTACGCAGCATGGAGCGACAAGCCAAGTACAGTGGCCACAGGCAGAGAGGATGGCCCCTCCTGCGGGATGGAAGGAAGGGTGGTGAGGTCCAACAGCGTCTCATGGTCACCAGGGCCATAGAGTACATGAAGGACATCTTCTGGGATACCCAGTTGTAGTGAGGAGTAAGAGAGTAGCTTCTCAAAGGACTAGTGGTTCCCCAAGAGAAGGTGGAGGCACTAGGTCAGTAAATGTAGGTATTGCTATAAACATGGCCCTACTTCTCCCCCAGAGGTGTCTGCTCCCTGAATACATGGGATAGAGAGAGGAAAAAGGGATATGAAGATGTCCTTATCAATTGAAATAGGTCAAGGAACTTTTTGTTTAGAACATTAGGAAAACCAATGGAAAGAATTGAAAAACACACATGTATTCATCACCCACATGTGCCAGCATCTCCGCTGGGTGCCTTCCAGGGCTGCCTTCTCCAGTCTCAACTCACTCTGAGAAAAGACACTGCGAGGTCCATTTTAAAAAAAATAATGTTTCTAAAATCACAGAGCAAGTATTGTGTAGTGAAAACTTTAATTTCAATTCATGTCTTTCCCACTCAAAGCCTTTATATTCTCCATGATTTCTGACAGAAAACCCTGCCAAAACAAACAAACAAACAAAACAAAATAATGACAGTTGATAAATCTAGGTGAAGGGTATATAAGAGTCCATTGTACTATTCTTCCTATGATTTTTGAATACGTTTTTTTCTTAAATAAAAAGAAAAAAATAAAAGTCATGCAAAACCCATCTTTGGAAAGCAGAGGGAATCAAATGTCTGACCTGTAGTGCTCACCCAGAGATTTTCTGCCCCTGGCCTCCCTTTTCTAGGAATTGTTCCTCCCCTTCCTCACAAGTACCTGCAATGGGCAGAATGCTGAGTGGTCCCTGTATTCCTTTCCTAGGGAGGCCGCAACAAATCACAAATTTGGTGGCTGAAAGCAACAGAAACCCAAGGTGTCAGCAGGGTCATGCTCCCTCCAAATGCTCTTTTTGGCTTCTGCCTTCTGGTGGTTGCCAGCATCGCTGGTGTTCCTCGGCTTCAGGCAACATACCTCTATTCTCTGCCTCCCTCTTCACATCTTCTTCCCTGTGTCTCTCTTGTCTCTGGGTCCAAATTTCCCTCTTCTCATAAAGATACCAGTCATTGGATTTAGGGCTCACTCATTCAATGTGAACTCATCTCAACTCGATGACATCTGCATCCTATTTCCAAGTAAGGTCACAACCACAGATTCTGGGTGGACATGAATTTAGGGTGATATTATTCAACTCAATGTAGTCAACACAGGATCTCCACCTCCCGGGGGACACACCCTGTGTCATTCCCGCTCCTTGAGTGTCGGCAGCACCTGCCAATATGATGGGATAGTCATTTCTGTGATTACATTACATTGTAGAAGACTCCATTACAACAGCCTAGAGAAAGAGTCACCTGCTGGCTTTGATCAAGGACATGAGTGTGGTCCCAGGGAGATGAGAGCAACCCCCAGCTGACAGCCAACAAGAAAACGGGACCTCAGTCCACAAGGAGCTGAACTCTGCCAGCAACCCAAGTGTATGCTTGAAATGGGTTTTCCCTGGGAGCCTGCAGACAAGAATTCAGACCGGTTGACACCTTGGTTTCAGTCTGGTAAGACACTGAGACAATACCTAGACCTTTGACCCAGGGAAACTGAGATAATCAACGAGCATTCTTTTGTTTGTTTGTTTGTTTGTTTGTTTTTAGAAAGAGAGAGAGAGAGCAAGTGAGCATGAGCAAAAGCTGGGAAGGGGCGGAGAGAGGAGACAGAGAATCCCAAGCAGGCTCCCAAGCAGGTGTTAGCACAGAGCCTGTGACGGGGCTACAAACCGTGAGATCAGAACCAGAGCTGAAATCAAGAGTTGGACACTTCACTGACTGAGCCACCCAGGCGCCCCTCAATGAGCATACTTTTAAGCTACGTTTGTGGCAACTTTTTATGTGGCAATAGATAACCGATGCATCACCTCAGTAACCTTGTTCCCTTAAATTGGTCTACAAATAAATCACAGTCACATTACAGGCACCTTCCTCAGAGATGTGGAATTTGGAAGAGAGACACAAGTCCCATTTGGAGCTCCTTTGAATGATTCCTGGCTTTATGTAATTTGGTTGTCATTGTGCGCCTGGTATCCTCCCCCACAATTTGCTTTTTTTTTTCCCCTTAAGGAAGCCAGAGTTTGTTTCTGCTTTTTGCAACCAAAGGAACCATCACTAATGCAAAAGTATAGAATGTAACTATTGATGAAAATATGTATTAAGTTGCCTTAACGATAGAGTGAGCCTAAAAAGCTGAAAACTGCCATCTTTAAAGAAAGGTTTCGATTTTAAAAATTAGTACTAAGATGTGGAGGTGATAATGGAATATATTGCTTTATGCTAGTTACCAGGCTATATACTTTACATATAGAAGCTCACTTAATTTTTACAAAGACCACATTAGATCCATGTGACTCCTAATCTTCCTTCTCACTTGTGGATTTCAGAAGCGGCAAAGCTGATTAGATCTGATTCTAGAGCCTGCTTTATTCATCCCTAAGCAATACTGCATCAGACAAAATAGTGTCTCATGTTGGCCCTAAGCCACAACCCTGAGCTTAAGAGTCTCTTTTTCTACCAAATGCAAGAATGAGGAGTGAAAATTTATCGGGGGCCCTGGGTGGCTCAGTCGGTTAAGCCTCCAACTTTGACTCAAGGTCACGATCTCATGGTTCGTGGGTTCGAGCCCCGCATCGGGCTCTGTGCTGACAGCTCAGAGCCTGGAGCCTGCTTCGGATTCTGTGTCTCACTCTCTCTCTCTGCCCCTCCCCTGCTCACACTCTGTCTCTCTCTCCTTCAAAAATAAATAAACATCAAAAAAATTTTTTTAAATGTATCTTGTAAATAATGAATAAAATCTGGGTGACATTTTAAAACTTATTTACTAACAATGTCAAGGCACATGAAAGCTATTTGTGCTGGGAATTGATAGGACCAACCTGACTCTACCTGGTTGCCAGGTGCCTCTCAGTGCCCCTCCCACTAGAACTGACACAATTGGCCCTCCATCTGTGGTCAGTCAGCCCACAGGGCCACGCTTCTCAGCTGTGGCTGCACATTAGATCCACCTGGGAGCTTTGAAATACTGTATAAGTTCTCCCTGTGCCTCAGACCAATTACAGGAGAGTCCCCAGGTGGGACTCGGGCTTTGTGTTTTTGTTTTGTGGGGGTTTTTTTTGTTTTTTTTGTTTTTTTTTTTTTGCAGTCTTCCAGGCGATTCTACTCTGCAGTCACAGTTGAGAATGCTGCTCTAGGATCTATGCAGACCTTGGTAAGAAGGGCTGAAAGGAAGCCCAGCCCCTGACCAGTATCATGCCCTGGGGTCAGCAATATCCATGGAGAGGGCCTTGCTCAGTCCCAGCCTGTCTGGGGACCTGTCTCTGCCTTCCTGACCACAGGCCATGCAGGGGTGCCTGGCTGGCTGCCCATGTGTGCGTGTGAATCCACCGGTGAATCACAGGCTCCACAGGAGATCCTGCTTTTCTCCCCAGTAGGATCTTTATATGACTGTTGGCGCTGTGGGATGATTATACAGTCATATATATCTAAAGTGATATTCTCAGGCGCTTTTAGTCCAGTGGTGCTTGATGCAAAGCCTTCAGGAAGGGATTTTGCCTCCTCCTCCTTCAAGGGTAAACCTTACTGCAAAAGGGCCAGTTCCATTTCTATTTCTCTTGACCACAGGCTCCTGCTGACTGATGACTCTTTTTGTTCTATTAAATATTCTCGAATGTATTAAAATTCCTGAAACACGCAAACATACACATGCACATACACACAAAGTCACACGGCTGGCTGCCGTCTAGTTCAGCAGGGGCCCCGGCACAAAGCTGACAGACTTCTGCTTTCTTCCCCCGACCCACGCTCTGTCCCAGGCATCATTCTAACTGCGGAGACCCTCCGGGTTCTTTGAGTCTGAGTTCGTTTTTAATAACTTGCCTCGTTCTCTAATTCCTTCCTGCTACTTTGGGGCTTCACCTGTCTTGACATTTCTCCCAGAAACAGAGTTCGACATGCAATTTATCAAATTGCCTTGAGCCTGTGATTCACAGATGTTCCTGAAGCCAACACCCCTTCCTACGTCCCCCTCTGCTGTGCTTTGCACACTGACCACACCCTCCTGCTGGTGGCCATTAGCTGCCCGGCGGGATTGCTTTTCTCCTTGGCCCAGCCACTCGCCTTGCCTCTGCTCCCAGCTCTGCCCCACCTCTCAGTTCCTCTCTCAGTCTCCCCATTGCACTTAGTGGAATCCCCATGTGACCAAGCAGGAGCACTTACTAAAGGTAAACTGTCACTGGCTTTTATCTAAAAGATATTAATACAGTTCATCCCCAAAATACTGGTGTTCGAAATGCCTTTTAGAACGTATATGTAATTTACAGTGCTTACTCCCCAACAGATCGATAAGAGAATATCTATATTTTATATGATTAAATGCATGTTCACTCATCAGTAAATATTTTCTCTGCCCAGCACAATTCTAGGGGGTGTGGAATACAAGACAGACCAGGTTCCTGTTCCGTGGGACTTATATTCTAGTTCGACGAGACACACATTAAACAAAGAAAACACTCTTGAAGAATGTTGAGTACTAGGGAGCAGATACAACAGGGTTAAGCAAGTTGTATTTAAGCAATTGTTAAGCAATTGTTTCTGATTTAACTTTAAATGGGAAAGTTAGGAAGGTAATTAATGAGGCGTGAATGATGGACAGGGCTGGGGGCAAAGTGTTCCAGACAGAAGGATGAGCCAGGAAAAAGGCCTGTGGTGGAAACAAGCTCCATATTACTAGGGACCCCATAGGAAGACTGTGGAAGCGGGAGTGGTGAGGAGAGCCGTCTGTGGTGCAATCAGAGAGGGCTGCAGGGTAAGATCAGGTGGAACCTTGATAACTATGGAAGGAGTACACGTGGGATTCTTCGAGTTGTGGAAAGCCACTACCAGGCTTTAAGTCAAGGCTGGAAGTGATCTGATTTACATTTGTAAAACATCACTTGGATTATCAGGAAGAGAACATATTATAAAGGGCAGGAGTACAAGCAGGGAGACTTTTTTAGAAGGAAAAATGTATCCATCCAGATACATTTGGCTTGGCTTGGCTTGGACTAATGGGTTGCAATTCAGATAGAATTAAAAATGTGTTTTGGGACAGAGTTGATACCAGGAGGGATCAGAGGTGTAGGAAAGTCGAGAACCAAGAACAACCTGTAGATTGGGAACAAGATAAATGGTTAATGGTAGCATCTTGAACTGAGATGTTGAAAACTGGGAGAACAGATTTGGCAGAAAAAAAACAATCTGTAGACGAGTGACATTTGAGATGTCTGTTAGGCACCAAGCACTAAGTAATCGCTTACACATTCAGCATACTGGGCAATTTACACAGTAAATAAATTTTTAAAAAAAGCATAGCAACCTCATACTTTAAAAGATCTAAATAATATTCAGTGTGGTAAATCGTGTGCTCTGGCCTATTAAGGTTCTCACACTTTTGCTCATATAAATAATGTGATAGACATCTGTGAACATAAATCTTTATGTCGTCAATACTATTCCATTATTACTACTTTCAACAATTGTAAAACAAAACGAAACACAACACAACTTTTGACAGACAGTTGGTATTCAATGCGCACATCTAACCTGGTACCCGGGGAATTGTAGAGTCTGTGAGGGGTAAAGTGAACAGAAGGAGCTGGGGAGGCATACGTGGGGGGAGCCAAATGCCAGTCGGCTCACATTTCCTCCTGGCTGCTGACGACCAGCCGGGCCTGGAAGGGAATTTTTGCTGATGTCCTGCTCTCTGTGTCCACCCCTCACCTCCAGAATGACCCTGGGAACACCGTGCCCTGGCACAGAGTGCTTCTGGCTCCGCTTTGGAATAGTCCAGGCTCCATCTACAAGGTATTGATTAAAACACAAGCTTGATAGTGTTCACATCAAAGAAGTTTTGAATGTAAACACCCATGGGAAGTGAATTATTGCAATTTTTGTCTGAATTATTACTGTAGAAATTTTGGAAGTTATAGTAAAGAAAGTAAGCATCATTTATAATATCCTTAGGCTCAAAGTGAGACGCCCTTGAATTTTTGATGTGTTTTCTTCAACTATATCTGTGTGTGTGTGTATACATATATATTTTTTCTTTTATAAAATTGGAGGCTTCTGCTTTTTTCACTTAAAAATATATCATATGCATTTTTCCATATTACTACTTTTCTAAAGCATGATTGTTAATGACTGCAATCATATGAATGTTTATCATTTTTAACCATCCCCTATTGACATATATTAAGATTCTTCTCACATTTTTGTTCATATAAGTAATGCTGTGGTAAACATCCTTAAATGCAAATCTTTGTTTACATATCGGATATATTTAAAAATTTTTAGTTTTAATGATTCCTAAAAAATAACTAGGTCAAAATATAAAAATTTTAAGGCAAATTCCCTGTCACCAAAGTTATGCTAGTATTGATGACAAAAGCTATTTGAAAATGGCTGTGTCCTTACAGCCATTATAGGAGTGGATACAAGATTTTCTCAATTTGGGGAAAAAATAAAAAATGGCATTTAATTTAAAGTTTTTGTGGTTCTGTACTTTTCTAATTCTTTCTGTAGTGGGTCTGCAGGTTTGCAACTGCTGTTTGTTTTGGAATTATTTTTTATTGAAGGATAGTTGACGTACAATATTGTATTAGTTTTAGATGTACAACATAGTAATCCAGTGCTTCTATGCATTACAAAATGGTCATCACAATAAATCTAGTTACCATCTGTCACCATCCAAAGTCGTTATAGTAGTATTGACTATATTCCCTGTGCTGTGCTTTACATCCCGTGTCTTATTTATTTTATTACTGGAAGATTATACTCTTAATCCCCTTTAGCTCTTTCTTCCATCCACTACCCCTCCCCTCTGGCAGCCACCAGATTGTTCTCTGTAGCCATGAGTCTCTTTAAAGTTGTATGTGGGTTTTTTTTTTTTTTTCAATTACTATCCAAATAAACAAATCCATGGAATCAGAACACTTTTAGATGTCCTTTGGCCAGTATCCTGAATTGGTGTGTTGATAATTTGCCCATTATTAGTAAAGTTTATTATTGATTTGTGAAGGCCCTTTATGTAGTAATAACTGTGAACCTTTGAAAATGATGTGATTGTAAATATTTCCCTAGTTTGTTCCTTACCTTTTAATTTTCCTTTTTTAAAAAATATTTTTTATGTTAATTTATTTTTGAGAGAGAGGACACAAGTGAGGGAGGGACAGAAAGAGAGAGAGGGAGACACAGAGTCTGAACCAGGCTCTAGGCTCCAAGCGGTCAGCACCAAGCCCAATGCGGGGCTTGAACCCACAAACCATGAGATCATGACCTGAGCTGAAGTCAGACGCTCAACTGACTGAGCCACCCAGGTGGCCCTAAATGTTTATTTATTTTATTTTTGAGAGAGAGAGAAGGCACGAGCAGGGGAGGGGCAGAAAGAGAGAAGGAGAGAGAATCCCAAGCAGGCTCTGCACTGAGCCTGATTCAGGGCTCGAACTTACCAACCATGAGATCATAACCTCATCCAAAATCAAGAGTTGGACATTTAACCAACTGAGCCACCCAGGTGCCCCTCACTTTTCTTTGATGAATCATACTTTTTGAGAGAATATTGCATCAAAATTAATACATATTTGGGCTTCAGATCTGAGGTCAACTCCTGGCTCTGCCTCTTTACTAGCTGTGTCCTTTCAAATTATTTAACTTCTCTAAGGCTCAATAACCCTAAGTTTTAAGTATTATATGTACTCTGTACCTTAAAGTTAAGTGGTAACTTTAAGGTACAGAGTACATATAATAATAATGATAATCTTAACACTTGTGTCAGATATTATGTGCCCTTCTACATGGATCATCTGGCTTAATCCCCACAACAGCGTTTAGGAAGTCTTCTGATATTAGGGCATATTACTTACAACAGGAAATGCAAAAGCAGCCTGTGAGGAGTCCTGTAGTAAAGAAACCTGGACAACGTTGTTTATCCAACCGTCTGTCAAACTTCCTCAATCACAGAAACTCTTTTCCAGGTAGTACTGCTAGCACTGCATAGTCCTGGGATCTCAAGGATAAACTTCTAAATTACATTTTATTTTGAAATCACTGCAGATTCCCATGCGGTTGTAAGAAATATTTGTTGTAAGAAATAATACAGAAAGTCCCCGCGTGCCCTTTACCCAGCTTCCCCCAACAGCAACATCTTGCAAAACTGCAGAGCAAGGTCAAAACCAAGATAAGGACACTGATGCAGCCAAGACACAGAACATTTCCCTCATGGCAAGGATCCATCCTTGACCTTCCACAACTATACTTCTTCTCTTTGCCCACCCCCTTGGTAAGCCAAACTTTTTGCCAGAGTGGCTGTACCATTTTCATTCCCACTAGCAATTGTGAGTGATCCAGTCTCTCTGCAGCCTCACTAGCATTTGGTGTCATCACTCTTTCTTTCTCTTAGACATCCTGATGGGTGTGCACAGGCATTTCATCGTGGTTTTGATTAACATGTCCTAATGGCTAATGACGTTGAACATCTTTTCATGTGCTTTTTTGCCATCTGAATATCTTCTTCAATGAACTGTCTCTCCCTGTCTTTTGACCACATCCTAATTGGATTTTTTTCAACACAAATCTCAAGTTTTTTGTACTCCATAGTAGTTTTTTGTCAGATGTGTGGCTTACAAATATGCTTTCACCCCTGCACCTTGTCTTTTTATACTCTCAAGGGCCATTCATAGAATAGACGTTTCTAATTTTGACAAAAGTCCAACTTACAAACAATATTTTTTCTAGATTCGGGATTCCAGATCTTTTCTTTTAGCATTTAAAACTCAGATTGGTACTTTCTTCTGGCCTCTGTTATTTCTGATAAGGGGTCTACGGTTATTTTAACTGCTTTTTCCCTATAGGTAAGGTGTCCTTTTTCTCTAACTGATTTCAAGATTTTTTCCTTTGTCTGTAGTTGGCAGTGGTGGAATTAGGGTGTGTCTTGGTGTGGATTTCCTTTTTGGGGCTTGTTCATGTTTTCAAATCTATAGGTTTATGTCCTTTGCCAAATTTGGAAGTTTCTGCCATAATTTCTTGAGTACTTTTTCAGCCCCACTGTGATATTGTGATATATAATAAATACATTTTTGTTATTCATTCCCTTTTCCTGGCACCGAGCTGCTAAAACTCTTGGAATTTCCTAAGTGATGATAGCAATAAATGTGTCTTTGTTATGTTAAAGAAGTGACTTTTGGAAAGTCCCTAGGTCACCTAAGGGTGGGGGCTAGTTCCCACTGGAGCCAACCATGTAATTAGAGGGCTGGAACTTTCAGTCTCCCAAACCCCCACCTCCTAGGAGAGGAGAGGAGCTGGAGACTAAGTTCAATGGCCAATGATTTAATCAGTCTTGTCTACGTAATGAAACCTCTGTAAAAACACAAAAAGACACCAGGTTCACAGAGGTTCCTGGTTGAACACATGACGATGTGGGGAGAGTGGCCATTCAGGAGGCATGGAAGCTCTGTGCCCTTTCCCACATACCTTGCCCAATGCATCTCTCCCATCTGGCTGTTTCTGAGTTACAGCCTATTATAATAAACTGGTGATCCACTAAGTAAAATGCTCATCTGAGTTCTGTGAGCTGTTCTAGCAAATTAATCCAACCTAAGGAGGAGGTCATGGGAATCTACAATCTCTAGCCATAGGTCCAGCAGAAGCACAGTGACAACCTGGACTTCTAATTGGCATCTGAAGCGGAGGTGGGGAACAGTCGTCCTGTGAGACTGAGGTCTCAACCTGACCTATCTGACGCAACCTTCCTGGGGATGACTGAGTTAGTTGTTGGACACCTAGCTGGTGCAGGAGAGTTTCTTGGTGGTGTGGGGGAAAAGCCCATATTTTGGAATTGGTGTCAGAATTGTATCACCCTCTTTCTTTTCTCCTCCAGAGACTCTGATAATACAAATATTTTATCTTTTGTTAGAGTCTTCCAGGTCCCTGAGATTCTGTTCATTGTTTTTTTTTCAGTTTGATTCTTTTCTTTGTCCCTTGCAGTCTGCTAATGAGCCCTTCCAGTGAGTTTTCTATTTTAGTTATCGTTCAATAAAATTTCCGTTTGGTTCTTCTTTAGATCCTTTTTGGTTTGGGGAGGGGGGAGTGGTTTGCAAGGGCTTTCTTTCTTTTCTTTTCTTTCTTCTTCTTATTTGTTTCAACCATGTTTGTAATTGCTCTTTAAGGCATTTTTATTGTGGTAGATTGAAAATCTTTGTCAGATAATTCTTCCACTTCTGTCATCCCGATGTTGTCTTTTTCATTCCACTATGATCTTCCTAATTCCTGGTAGGATGAGTGATTTTTCTCTATCAAAACCTGGATATTTTCACATTATGTTATGAGAATCTGGATCTTAATTAACCTTGTATTTTCTGGGCCTGCTCCAGTATGGAAAGTTGGGGGCGTTGCCATTTGCCAGGCGAAGGTAGCAGTCCATGTTTCCCACTCACCTTCCATTGACACCCAGGAAGGGAGCTCCTCCTTACTGCTGGGCAGAGGTTGCAATTTCAGCCCTCCGTGTGGTTCCATTCACAACTCTAATGGGTGTGGCCTCACTACTGATGGCAATAGTGAGATCTTGGCTCTCCACTAGGATTCCTCTGACACCATCCCCTACAGGAGGAAGAGGGTGACTCCTTACTGCCAGTTGGGGGGCTAGTCCAAGCTCTCTTGCTTGGTCTCCACTGACAAGGAGTGTGTGTATGTGTGTGTGGGGGGGGGGTGTACAGTGCAGCTCATGGCTTGACCTTCTCTGATACTACCCAGAGGGGCATGAAGATGCCTCATTATAGCCTCTCAAAAGTGAAAGTCTAGGCTTCTACACAGCCTTTACTGGTGGGAGTGGGGCCACTGTTTTGCCTGTGCTGTTGGCTGGAGAAGAGTGGTGACTGTCCAGCAGTTTTGTCCTACTGGGTTTCCTCGTTTCCTCTCTCCTGACAGTGCTTTGACTAAAGAGCAAGTTTTTGTTGGGATGTTTTTGGTACGTGTCTGTTGGCATTTCCAGATTGCTGACATCATCAGCTCCAAATCTGGGATATACAAAGCAAAAAGAAATCCCAGGACGCTCACCGTTGAGTCCTTCTTCAGGTCCATGGCTCCCTATCTGGTACGACTTTTTGTTTCACTTTTCAGAGTCTTACTTGTTTTATAAGTAATGTCTAGCATTTTTAGTTGTATTTGTCAGAGGATGGGGGGAAAAAGCCTATCGGCTTCATCTTTCCTGAAGCAGAAGTCTTTCAAAAAGGCACACTTTGAGAAATGCTCTTTATCACACTCCGCCATTGTGTTGTGACATGCCAGCATGTTTGAAGTACTTTGTTACTTATGACTGATAAGATGTCAAGGCTTGCAAATGATTTACTCTTTGATAGATTAGAGCAGATACTGGGTTATCTGACCTTCCAGTTAGTTTTTGCAGGATAACCAACCACCCCAAAACTTAGCAGCTTAACACAACCATTTATTCCCCTCAGGAAGGTCAGAAATTTGAGCTGGGTTCCACTAGGTGCTTTTGTTCTTGACTGGTTCTTTCAGGGGTCTGTGGTCTGCTCTGAGTCTGCTGAAGCCCACCCCTTGCCTGGGCCCTCTCATACCTGGATGACAGGGCCGACTCAGGGCTGGTCTGCACAGTCTTTCATCCTACAGCAAGCCAGTGAGGCTTGTTCATATAGAAAAGTCAAGGGGCAGGGAGAGGACAGAACTACATGGCCTCCTGAGCTGTAGGCATGGCCCTGGTACACAGTGACTTTCACCTCACTCTAATGGCACAAAGCCAGTTGAGATTCAAAGTGTTGGCACAAAGGCAGTTGAGATTCCATGTGTTGATGGGAGAAACAACAAAGTCACTTTACAAGAATGTGGATAACAGGGAAAGGTAGAGAGCTGTGGCCAGTTTTTCAGTTGACCGTTTCCCTATAATATCTTCTCACTTATATTTTCTAACATGCTTTCTTGAGTAGGGAAAAAAACCTGGCCAGTAATTTCTCATAATCACCGGACAAATTCATGGGAAAATGTCACACATAGGAGAGTCACTGGTGATAGCAGGAAGCAGATGATAGCCAGTCAAGGTGATTGACCTAAAATGCAAATCTGATCATGTCTCTCATGAACTTAAGACTTTTCAATGACTTTCCAATGTCTACAAAGAATTCCAAACTGAGCATAATACATAAGGCAACCTGTGAGCTCACTGACATAACTCCTACTTCATTCTCTGCAGGTTAATATATGGATCTGAACACCGTTCCTTTGTATCTCATGTGTTATTCCAGACTCTGCCCTTTATGCTATTTCTTCTGCCTGTAATACCTTTCCTCACCTGCTCTTCAGTCATCATCTCTGTCTGGCTAGCTCCCACTCCTCCTTGCAGGCTTAGCACGGGTCATTCCCTTGAGGTAGGCTGATCTGGCCATCCCTTCCTCATAGGCTGGATTCATTAGCTCATCTCTGCTCAAAAGGTGCCTTGTGCATCATGCTGACTATTGATTATATTGAAATTATCCATTTATAAGCCTGGCTTCTCCACTAGACTATGAGTTCCTCAAAGAAAGAAAATCCATTCTATTTAACTTTGTAACTGCAGTTTTTAGCACAGTGCATATAATATTGAATAAATAACATAGCAGATGTTGATGGCGCTCCCATCTATATCTCTGGGTCCTTACCACTTTACTGTCCTCTGGGAGTGACTTCCATCTGTTATTGGCTCATGGCAATTCTCGCTGTTCTTGAAATAATTCACCATACTTGTTTCTTTAGATAAATAAAAGGTGGGGCAAAATGTCTTCTATTTGAAGATGACATAAAAAATATATGTAGTGATTTTTATATGCCTCACTCAAATAAAAATGAATTAATAATAATCGTTAGTGGGATGAGGCATGCTACAGTCCTAGTGGTTAGGGACTCAGCTTTGGAATCAGAGAGATCTGGGTTCCAATCTCCTTCTCATTAGACATTCAACCTAGACAAAGAACCCAGCCTCTCAGTTACTTCATCTGAGAAATGGAGCTTACATAACTGGGTTGTTGTGAGAATTACATCATGTAATCCTGGCAGACTGCATTAGCACACAGAAAACTGCTATGATTGTTTTTGTTCCAGAAAGGTTATGGCTAGAAATTTGCATATATATACATAATCTGAAAAGAGAACTTTGCAGAGGTCACATAGTGAAAAATCAAGGGTGTTTGTGGTAAACCTAGAAAAGTGCACTTGTACAGAAGCGTAAACAGGTTAACTTTTTACATTTCAGAGTGTCCAGAAGCCAATGATCTTTGGCCCTTTGGCAGGTTAAAAGGATTTGCAGGTGAATGAGAGGAACTGATTTCTAGAGGTAGGATTTGGTGGAGTCTCTAAAGGAGTGAGTGTGTGTTGAGGGGAGGGAGGTTCTGTTCTAAAGAACTGGAAACCTGTCTGCTAAATGCTTTGCAAACAAGCTTTGTTGGATTAGCAGAACCTGCAAAAAATATGGTGACTGAAACCAGAACTGCCAGTATGCTCTGGTATGTCAGGGTTTTCAGCCCTTTCTAAAAGCCTCTCATGTGAAACCTCTCCATGTGGGTTAGGGAGACCTGTAGACCTGAGTTCCAGACCCAACTGTCCCTGTCCCTGGCAATATGTGATCCTGAACAAGTTCCAACCTCTCTGTTCTCAATTCCCTCCCTCATAAGAGGAAGAGGCAGTGTGGTCCCTTCCATTCTAATAGCCACGAGTTTTGAAATCGTCTTATCTGCTTTTTCCGGAGTCCCTTCCAGCCTCTCTGAGCAGTGGGAGCTCCACATTTCACCCCCTCCTTTGGCAAAGACTGTGCTTTTCCTTCTCCAAGGAGGAGTCAGTATTTTCCAAGTAACTAAATGATACTGTGTCTAGTATTGTAGATGAGATTATAGGCTATGCTTCTCCAAATTTACATTGTGGTTTGGGAGAAACTCTCGGGGAAACAAACATTGGGAGCTGCAGATAACGGACTAGTGCTAAGAATGCAAGGGACAGGATTTCCATGAATAATAATAATGTTGTTATATAGGTAGTAATCAGCATTAATTATATTTAAATCTACATGTCAGACACTTTTTGCTATAGTGTGAGAATAGTGATCCTTGATTCTGATTCAGGATTCAAAATTCCAGAAGATCCACCTCCCCACTTACACACAAAAATTTCAAATTCAGTTGATGTGGGTAGGGCCTACGGTTTTGTATTTGGCGAATTCTGAAGTCAGCCAAGGTTGAGAATCAGTGTATTTAGAGCACTGACGTGCCTGTCTGCTTCTTCCTCCAGGCAGACATTTCCATCTGCCCATCAAAAGCAAATAACAAAATGGAAATCCTTTTATCATTTACCTGACTTAAATCTGGCTTTCAGTGGCTGTTATTACTATTTCAGTGTTACCTAACCCTGGCTTGGCACATAACAGACAAAGTTAATATTTATACTGTTTACAGAACAGTTCAATAAGTACCAGAGCCGTGGCCCACAGAAGAGAATTTGCTGCCTCATGAGCCCGTTTGAATTCTCTGATGGCAGTTCAGTGGTCTGTATGACCGAGTTCATGGACTTTGGGCTAGCAAAGCTTCAGACTTTTCAAGTCCCAGATCATAGCTCCTAATCTTCAAGAATGTGACTGTTTACAAAAGAAAAAAAAAAAGTTTAGGGGAACGGGATAATATTGCTCCTGCTGAAGCTTGTTCCTGGCACTGGTAACCTTGTTTACTTGCTCTCTGAAAAGGTTGGCATCCCCAGTTCCAGCACTGTGCTTCCAGCAGCTGTCCCCAAATGATTAATGCAAGCAGGCAGACAAACCTTGGCTCATTCCTAAATTGGAGAACTACCTGCAAATTAATACACTATCCTAAACTCATTTGACTGGGATCGAAGATTTTCCCAAACTGAGGTCTATCTGACGTCACTGAGGGGCTAAGGCTATACTTAACTCTAAATTGTACCTATGACTGGGCTGCTTCAATAACCTGTTTGCTTAACTTAGTCAACAAACCCTTGTTTCCAAATAATACTCCTCAAAACACTCTTCAGGATAGACGTGGAAAGCACATCCTGCTTGTTCCCTGCCATGAAAGAAAACCAAGTGTCAGAAATGAAGAATTTCAATGAAGGGCTCTACTGATGGGATTCTGCCTGTGCAGGATTTTCAATCAGACTCCAAAGTTTGCTTTTTCTAAAACCCGTATCTCCCAATTTTGAAAGAGAGGGCTCAATAAATTATTTTAAAAGAAATAAAAATAGTCATTCTCTTTGCCTCAATAATGCCATTCCTGGTGTTTTATAGACTGCCTTTTTTTTCTCTTCTATGCTAAAAGGAAGGAAGGAGGAAAGGAGGGAAGGAAAAAAAATATGGTACACACATAGATGTACTTTGAACAATATACGGATTACTTTAGTAAATTGTGGTATATAATTTGATGGACTATTATAAAATTATAAACAGTATAGCACAATGTAAAAATGCTCATGTTTATATGAAAAAAAGCAAAATACAACAATACATCTACACTATGCATTGTAAATGCATAGTAGTGTGTGTGTGTGTGTGTGTGTGTCAAGGAGAACTAGCAAGAAATATGGAAAATAAAAAGTTGATATCTGGTAGCTGTGGAATCCTGATGGCTTTTAATTATTTTCAAAATTTGTACTGATGCTATTACAATATAGTTGTACAATCAAAAAGACTTAATACTCTCTCTTTTTTGCAATAGTTTGAATGCTTTCTTATAAGTATAATCTAACACTAAAGTGTACTCTAAAGAGTATAAACTCATTCTATTCTGTGAAGGCTTGAAGTTTCTTAAAGATTTTATTTATATATATATATGATTTTTAATATTTATAACATGGGTAGAATGTATATATCATTATCTCTTGTTTGACAGATGAAGGCTTAGAGATGCTGGGACATGAATGGCTTGACCAAGGTTGTATCATTTATCAATGGCAAGCAGGAGTAGGAAGAAGAACATCATAAATCCCTGAGTGCTGAAATGAAATCCAACTCACAACCTGTACCATAGTTTTCAAAGAGCCCAGCTGACTAACCACAGTTGGTGAACACTGATTTTTTAAGTGCTAGGATTTGTATCATAGGACTATTAGCCAGTCTTCCTGACTCCAGCCTCGCTTTTGTCTAATTCATCATACACCTACAACCGTGAGAGGAACCCTAAAATAGAGCTTTCATGATGTCACATCCATAGATGCTGGCTTTCGGGACCATCCCTAACTCAACTCCATTCTCCTTCTGCTAAGCTTTTTGCTGAAAACTACCTGCAAGTGTATCTCTCTCTCTTCCAGTCCAACAAATGAATACTTTCTGTGTGGTTGATAATTCACTGCGAGAGTTTTTAAATTTTGTATTTTAGTTTTCATGTTAATCTAAAAGAGTATATTTTAAAAATCTGATTTTCATTGGATGACCCCTTGTCATGAGTGCTGACGTTCACCATCAGTGCCTGGATTCTTGTTTGTACTGAGGATCACACTGGCCTCCAGGAGAACATCTTCCAATGTCATGGGCTGATGTGAAAAGAACAGAGGCAGGACCAGAAAGTAATGATGATGTGCTGGCACTATGGAAAGGCTAGATGTGTCTGTGTGCGGTGTAAGCAGAGGTTTTCTGGTGGTTGAGATGGACCAATGTAGTGGGACGCCGGAGTCGTCACATGGCATGTGTGTGTCCGTCAGACAAAAGCCCGAGTTGAGGCATGCACCTTTCAGTGATGTAAGCGTCAGTTTGGCTACTGCAAAACATCATCCATCAAAAATAAAAATGAACCTACTGAAACCAAATATAACTGGTTTAGGAGTTTTGTTGTTTAATTCGTAAATTTGCTTTGGTTTATAAGTGCTCTAATGTCTTGGGTTATTGTTCCAGTTACTATAGGTGAGTAACATAGTGAATTTAGTGGCTTAAAATAACATTTTATTACTCTCAGGGCTCTAGCAGTTGACTAGGCTCTGCTAGGCAGTTCTCGCTCAGAGTCTCTCGTGGTGACTCCTGGTTGGTGGCTGAGGCTGGGATTATCCGAAGGCTCACTCACATACCTGGGGCCAAAGCTTGGAAGTCTCGAACAGCTGCAACTCTGTATGGTCTCCCCACACGGTCCCATGGTAGCTTCAAGGTAGCCTGGCTTCTTATAAGGTAGTTCAGGGCCCTGAAGGGGATAGACGAACAGATAGTACAGGGAATGACACACTGTATAATGTTTTCTAATTTAGCAGCAGAGGTCACCCAATCTCTCTTCCACCACGTTCTCCTCCTTAGAAGAGAAGCACCAAGGTCAGCCCATGTGTGAGGGGAGGGAAATTAGACTCTCCTTTTATGGAAGAAGTGTCCAGATTCACCTGAGATACACAGTTCCCTTCCCTTCCTGTTGGCTTATCCCAACCCTGTCCTCCCTTGCAGCCAGATTACGTATTCCCCTGAAGCCTAAACTACTCCAAGCCTAAGTCATTTCTCCTTTCATAAAAATCCCACAGCCTGTGGTCTGTGCAGGTAAACCTTTCATTGTTCTGGCTCATATTGTTTTGTTTCTGATGATGGAACAAAAATCGTCACAGACAATATACATATATGACCTAACTAAATAAAATCCTCACACCAGTTCTGTAAGGGATATCTTATTAACCCCATTTAACAGTTGAGTTCATTGTCCAAGGTCACTTCAGCTGGGCTGGGTCTATTTGACTCCTGAGCCCTTTCTCTTAAGCACAACGTTATGTGCTGCTTCCTGTAATTTAAGTCATATTTGTGGGATGTCACTGGGAAGCATAAAGGTGAAAAAAAGAAAAAACACCAGCAAAGGGAAAGGGAACACATAAAAGAGATACATGAAGGCAGTAATGTCAGAGGAATGACCACAGTGATGGCTTCCGAGGTGCCCCAGCACCTTGGTCAGCCGCTCCCCGCCTCACAGCCATGCCAGTGTCTCCACCTTTGAACTAGCAATCATAAAATGTGCCTGCATATACAGTGACATTTGGAGGACAAAAGCACTTTGCAAGTGTAAATGCAAAATATGCAGAGTAACCATTCAGAGATGAAAGGTGAGTGGAGAAGCTGAACTCTCTGGCTAAAGTGACTCCCACTGATTTATCGCTGAGTTCAGGCAGACCATAAACCCAACAGCCATTTCAATGCACACGCAATGTGGCCTATCACTCATCACATTTGGTACAATCAATTTAATGTCCTCATTTAAATATCGCTCTGAAAGAGGATCTCTGGAAATGGGACAGGTTTTCAAGTGTTATCCTCAGCAAATGAATTCCCATAATATGCAGGACCGTTTCTAGAGGTTTGCAACCATTTAAATAAGAACCAATAAATAAATTCCATATGAATTTATCGCTGCTAGAATGCTTTACATCACCAGGGGTACTGCAAATTTGCTTTTCATTAACCTAATGAGGAGAATTCAATAGTCGAACAGGACTTGGAAAGTGCTTGGGAAGTGCGGCACCACAACTTTTCCACTTGGAATCTGAGGCCAGTCCATTAGTAAGATTGCACAATGATGAAAATGTATTTAAGTGTCTGGTCATGTCTCCAGTTATATTTATGACATGCAAACTGGGTTGTCCTGCCAGAAATCTGAGAACTGGTCAGTTTGTGACTGCCAGGGAGCTAAATTTAAAAGCTATTTTTTAACCAAAATTATTAAGAGAAACCGAGAGGGGTAAAGTAAAATTAAGTTAAGGACATTACATACAGTATAATGGTTGAGGGGGCAGCCTTTTGCGCATCTCTCTCTGCCATTGACTAAGCACATGACTTGGAATAGCTAACAACACTTCTCTAAACCCGAGTCTCCTCGGTTGGAAAATTAAAGATAATAATGGAGCCGTTTTCAAAATTAAATGAGAATGCCTAAAGAAGTGCTTAGAATAGTGCCAGCTCACAAAGTAAATGTTCAACAGATTATTGTTGATACTGTTGTCTGGGAATAAATAAAAATGGCATTTCTTTTATCTTCTCTTGGCAACAATGAATTTACTTAACGTTTTGGGATTTAAAAATCCCTTTAAGGGGTGCCTGGGTGGCTCAGTCAGTTAAACGTCCGACTTCGGCTCAGGTCATGATCTCACGGTTCGTGGGTTCGAGCCCCACAATGGGCTCTATGCTGACAGCTCGGAGTCTGGAGCCTGCTTTGGATTCTGTGTCTCCCTCTCTCTCTGCTTCTCCCCCATTCATGCTCTGTCTCTCTGTCTCTCAAGAATAAATAAAAGTTAAAAATTTAAAAAATTCCGTTAAAGACTCTGATGCAAAACCATGGTTTATTTCTCTAGACAAGTGTACGTGTGTATGCATTCAAAATTTTACAATTTTAGAGGTTCAAGGACTCCCTGGAGTCTAAAAATCTCTGGTCTCCTCTATCTTCTCATTCTCCCTTACTGTCATTTTCAAGTTCTGAGGCTATCCATATTTTACAACATTTTAATTAGTCTTTTATAATGGCAGCTTCTGGAAGTAAGAAAGCCAACTCTCAAACTGCCAGTGTTTATATTTAAGATTTGAGAAAAATTTAAGATCAAGGTAATCAGTCAATTAAAAAATTACAGGCAACTCAACAATAAGAAAATAAACAACCTGATTAAAAAATGAGCCAAAGACTTTAAACGGACACCTCACCAAAGAAGATATAAAGATGGCAAATAAGCATATAAAAAGATGCTCCACATCATATGTCGTCAGGAAAATGCAAATTAAGAAAGCAATGAGATAGCACTACACCCCTATTGGAATGACCAAAATCCAGAGTATTGACAATACCAAATGCTGACAAGAATGTGGAGCAACAGGAAGGCTCATTGATTGCTGGTAGGAATACACAATAGTACAGCCACTTTGGAAGATAGTTTGGCAATTTCTTACAAAATTCTTGCAATACTTTTACGGTATGATCCAACAATCACATTCATTGGTATTTATCCAAAGAAGCTGTAAACTTATGTTCCACAGAAGAGCCTGCACATGGATGTTTATGCAACTAAGTCATAATTGCCAAAACCTGGACGCAACCAAGATGCCCTCTGGTAGGTGAATGGATAGATAAACTGTGATACATTGAGACAATGAAATATTATTCAGTGCTGAAAGGAAATGAACTATCAAGTCATAAAAAGTCATGGAGGAAACTTAAATGCATATTACTATGTGAAAGAAGCCGATCTGAAAAGGCCATATACTGTATGGTTCCAACTGAGGTCTTCTGGAAAATGCAAAACTATGGAAACAGTAAAAAGATGAATGGTTTCCGGGGGTAAAGGAGGAGAGAGGTGTGAAAAGGCAGTGAAACCATTCTATGTGACATACAAGTAATGGTGGATGCACATCATTATACATTTACCCAAACCCATAGAGTGTACAATGCCACAATGGAAAACTATGGACTTTGCGTTATAATGATGTGTCAGTGTTGGTTCATCAATTATAAGCAAACTAGCACTCAGGTGGGGGATGTTGATAATGGAGGAGGCCGAGCATGAATGGGTAAAGGGAGAACATGGGAAATCTCTGTACCTTCCACTCAGTTTTGCTGTGAACCTAAAACTTCTTTAAAAAGTAAAGTCTATTTTTTAAAAAGTATAGGCTGTTTAAAGCTCATTAGCCCTTTTCCAAAAGAGTCATTCTGAGTTGATAATATAGAACTCAGAACACATTAGCTCTTAGCAACTGTATTAAAAATGACAGTTCCATTACCAGGAGAGTGCTCAGAACACATTTAGCTTACTGAACTCATTATCTTCAACAAACCTAATCTTTGTCCTGCATTTCCCATCTTGAATTGTTGGGTCAATCATTAATTTATTTACCTATTCAGCAACTGTAGTAAATCCTGGCAAGGTCTAAAAGAACAAATCAGACCCTACCCTCAGAAGCTTAAAGTCTAGAGAAGAAAGATAGCTAAACAAATAAAGTATTCCAGGTACTATAATGAAAATATATACCAAGTCTTGGGTAGTGGGGTAAATTGCATGATTTTTCTCTGGTATTCAATCTGTCTGTCCTTCTCTAGAAGGGGTAAATTCCCTACATCACTGATATTGGACTTGGCCATGCAACTTGCTTTAAGTTGAGTTTTTTTTTTTTTAATCTTTAACATATTTTATTACAAATTATAGTACAGGATTCATACAGTGTTTCCCGATGTTATCTAATACACACATTGCTGAATGAAGCACCACAAAATACCTGGCAGTCTCCCATATGAATCTAACTCCTATAATAATTTCAATACCCATAGAGTCACAAAAGAAATCTGTAAAAGGCAGTGAAATGGAGGCGGCCAGTCACTGTGGCCAGCTGGGCTCTGGACTGCTGAACAATGCCATTGTCTTCTCCAGGGGGTGATCCACATTCGTGGCCGACAACCCAGCAAAAGCTGGGACCGAAATTTGTATGGAGATAAGGCAGAGTGGAGAGAAAACAGCTCCAGACAACCTGTAAGTCTCCAGCCACTACTTATTCCTAGGTTTCAGCTCTTCAGCTGCATATACAGGAAAATGTAATTTTTCTTTTGGGGATTACAGAATTCATGTGCTTTTGGTCAGCCATAGCTAGAAGCATACGCAAATGTTTTCCCATAATCATTGAAATAACAAGCTGCTATCAATTGGTTTAACTGGTTTTGAAGTTTTTAATTTCATTCTGGCATTTTTGTTCCCAAAGTTGAATCTATCATCAGATTCCATAGTCGCAGGGGTGCCAGGAACACGATGGAATGTGGTTCCATTTACTGCATAGATGTCCTAAAACTGGAGCGAGGAAGACGTATGTCACAAGTGAGCGGAAGCTTTAAATGCAACCATGTGTTTCAAGTGGGCTCCAACATACTCTTCTGATATTTGCCACCAGGAAAGCATGCCCTAGGCAACAGCTGCTCCTTCAGTCTGGATCCAGAATGAAGAAGAGTCCTATGCTGCAAACCCAAAGTTAACCTACAGCTTGATGCAGACCTGCAGCTCATCCCTCTGCACACATGTAAATAAGAAAGAGATAGGGGCACCTGGGTGGTTCAGTCAGTTAAGCGTCCGACTTTGGCTCAGGTCATGATCTCATGGTTCTTGGGTTCGAGCCCCGCATCGGGCTCTGTGCTGACAGCTAGCCCAGAGCCTGGAGACTGTCTTCAGATTCTGTGTCTCCCTCTCTCTCTGACCCTCCCCTGCTCACTCTCTCTCTCTCTCTCTCTCTCAAAAATAAACAAAACATTTTAAAAAAAAGCAAAAGATGAATGTCATTCTAATTTGGAATTGTTACTGCAGCAAAACCTGACTGATACTGGTGGGCTTAAAGGAGCGTATACCTATTTCTACCTGGGTATCTGAGAAGAGAGTATGGCCAGAAAAAGATTCGAAGAGCTCAGGATGAAATTAGGGGAGGTTGTACAGATTTGGGGACAAGGTACAGAAATCAAGGTATCTGGATTGGTAATGAGGGCCTACTATAGCATGCTAAGGGATTTGTACATAATCTTTGACGTGGGACCCTTGAAGTACTTTTAAGCAAGGAAGGAAAGGGGGCCAAATACTGCATTTCAAAAAATTATTTAATTGTCCCGTAGTTGTGTGGAGGATGTATAGAGATATAATGTCAGTAACAAGGATATTTGTTAGATGATTAAAACAGTCCAGGTGAGAAACTTGAAGCTTTGCATCAGGGCTGTCACATGTGCAACGTAGCCACCCCGAGAAGACCCAAGGACAGGTGACGGGGTGTCATGAGGCATGTTAAGGGGGTAGGATTTCAAGGACTAAGACACTGATAAGATATGGGAAGTGAGATAAAGAAAGGAACGAAAATGACTCCCAGATGTCTACCTTGGGTTACAGGGTAGATGGTAATGCCACTAAGCCGTGTAAGACTTACGAGAGAATGACAAGAGGGGAAGGAAAGGTAAATCATTTTGTCTTGGACATCCTGCGCTGAGGCTGCCCAAGAAGTCTAAACTGGAATGCCTGCTGTGGAGTGAAAAGGATTCTCTGAGGAATGTGCCTGCACAGGGACTGACAGGCCCCTGAGAAGCACTAACTGAGGCGGTGAGGAGCTGAGGACGAGAAGCCCACGGGGAAAACAGAGATGGAACAATCAGAGACCTGAAGGAAGAGGTGAGAAGCTCGTCCCCTAGGAAGGAGTATGGGTATGAATGCACTGAATCTCCTCTTCACTCAAACTCAACGTAGCAAGTCTCCCTCCAAATTGAGATGTTGAAGTAGCCTTCTAGAGAGAAGGGGATGCTTCACCAGCCATAGCCACTAAAAGCCACCGACAGAGGGTACCGTGTTGCCATTCCATAAAGCAGCCCACTGACAGTCACTTAGATAGATAGATAGATAGATAGATAGATAGATAGATAAAGGTGGCCAACACCGTACAATGGAAAGGAGATTTTGCACAAAAAATCTGTGGCTCTGCTCTGGCTATATTTGCATTTAACATGCAGTTTGGGGGCACCTGGGTGGCTCAGTTGGTTAAGTGCCAACTTCTGCTCAGGTCATGACCTCACAGTTCATGAGTTCAAGTACCATGTCAGGCTCAGAGCCTGGAGCCTGCTTCGAATTCTGTGTCTCCCTCTCTCTCTGCTCTTCCCCTGCATGTTTTCTCTCTCTCCCTCAAATACGCATTAAAAATTTTTTTTTATCTTTTTAACTTTATTTAAAAATACAGTTTGGAAGTCAGGCTTTTCATATGCCAGGGACTTCCATCTTACACAGTGCCGTATGAGAAACTTGAGGCTGCAAACCAAAGTAAGGAATTAGCCTGTCCCTGATTCCCAGCATGTTAAAGGGGGCAAGCCCAGCCTGGAGTCAACATCAATCAGTTCAGTTATTTAAATACATGACCATGGCCAGGTTCTTTCATTCACTTATTTGTTAATATTTTCTCAGTGACTGCGTTGTGCCAGATGTGCTAGCAGCTGGGGATACATACAGTAGTGAACAATTTGACAAGTTTGCCCTCGTGGAATGCTTGTTCTGGTGGGAGAGATGGGCATTAATCACGTAAATAAACAGATACCTACTGACTCTGATGATGATCTTAAGGAAGCAGATCGGATCTGAGATAAGCCAGTGGCTTGCTTGAGCCTGTGGCCGAATCACATAGAGGGCTTGTTAAAACCCATATTGCTGGGCCCCATCCCCAGAGGCTCAGAGATCTGGGGTGGGGCCTGAAAATTTGCATTTCTCACAAGTGCATGGGGATGCTGTTGGTCCACTGATTGTACTTTGAGAACCAGTGAGATAGAGTAACTAGAGGAAATTTTTTAGATAATAACAAATAACAGTTATGTGGGCTTTATTGCATCCCAGGTACTAATTTAAATGATTTGCCTGTGTTAACCCACTTAATCCTTATAACAACTTTGTGAAGGAAGAACTAATTGGGTGTGCCCATTTTAAAGATGGGGAAATACAGGGGCACCTGGGTGGCTCAGTTGGTTAAGGAGCTGACTTCAGCTCAGGTCATGATCTCACAGTTTGTGGGATTGAACCCCATATCAGGCTCTGTGCTGACAGCTAAGAGCCTGAAGCTTGCTTCAGATTCTGTCTACCTCGCTCTCTGCCCCTCCCCCACTTGTGCTCTGTCTCTCAATACTGAATAAAAGTTAAAAAATTAAAAAAAAAAAAAAGATGGGGAAATACAGATGTTAAGCACGGTGCCCAGGGTCTTACAGCTATTGGGTGGAGGTGCTGTGATTCAGCCCCACTCAGTCCAGCTGAGGGGCTTAACAGCTGGCCCTTCCTGTGTGCAGGTCTGTGTGTAGGTGCTTTGCAGGTGAGGGACAGCTTTTCTGAGCAGGTGATGTTTGAGCTGAGACCTGTAGAATCACAATGAGGAGCCATGCGAATACTTGAGAGGGCAGCATTCCAGGGCAGAGGAAATAGCAAATGCTAAGGATCAGAGGTAGAAAAGAGTGTGAAGTAATTAAAGAAGAGTGAAGCAGTCATGTGGCTAAAGTTAGGAAAAAAAAAAAAGGCAGTGTGACAAAAGGTTGGAGGGTTAGGCAGAAGACAGGATCACAAGAGCCCCTGTAGGTCACAATAAGAAAGTTGCATTTTAGGGGCACCTGGGTGGCTCAGTGGGTTAAGCATCCCACTCTTGACCTTGGCTCAGATCATGATCTCATGGTTCGTGGATGGAGCCCCGCACTGGGCTCTGTGCTGGCAGCGCAGAGCCTGCTTGGGATTCTCTCTCTCCCTCTCTTTGGCCTTCCCCCTCTCACGCTCTCATTCTCTCTCTCAAAATAAGTAAATAAAAACTTTAAAAAAGAGAAATGAGCATTTTATTTTAAAAGATACAAAAAGTAAAGAAATAATTTTTAGAATTAAGCATTGTGAGAAATAAACGTCAATTCCCATGTAGTTACAAGAAATGGTACAGAGGCCCTGCATATGGTTTACCCAGTCTTGTCCAAATGGTGACACCTTGTAAATCTATTGAACGTTGTCACAACCAAGATATTGTCTTAAAGTAAACACTTCCATTACCACAAAGATGCCTCATGTTGCTTTTAATAGCTACACTCACTTCCCACTCACCTTCTCTTGCTCCCTCTCCATCTCCAACTCCTGGCAACCACTATTCTATAATTGACTTTTATAGTTTCATCATTTCAAGAATGTTACATAAATGAAATCATACAGTGTGTAGCTTTGGGGGATTGGCTTTCACTCAGCATAATTCTCTGAAGAGCCATTCAGTTTGCTGTGTGCTTCAGTAGTTTATTTCTTTTTATTGCTCAGTAAACTCCATGGTAGGATGTACCACAGCTTAAACTATCACCCATTGAAGGACATCTGGTGTTTCCAATTTAGGGCTATTGCAAATACAGCTTCTATGAACACTCACTTATAAGTTTTTATGTGTCTTCATTCTGGTGGGATAAATACACAGGAGTACAATTAATAGATCACAAGGTCGTTACATGCTTAGTTTTTCAAGCAACTGCCATACTGTTTTCCAGGGTGGGACTGCACCATGGTACATTCCCACTAGCAAATATATTAGTGATTTAACTTCTCTCCATCCTTCCAGAATTTGGTGACGCCACTGTTTTTTTACTTTAGCCATTCGAATAGGTATATACAGACATTTCATTGTTGTTTTAACGATATTTTCTAATAGCTAATGATGGTGAACATCTTTATGTATGCCTATTGGCCACCTGTATATCTTCTTCAGAGAAAGGTCTCTTCATGTCTTTTGCCCACGTTCTGATTGGTTTGTTGATTTTTTTAACTCTTGAGTTTTGAGAGTACTTTCTATATTCTAGATTCTAATCCTTTGTCAGATAATGCGTGTCATAAATCTGTTCCCCACTCTGTAGCTTGTCTTTTCATCTTTTAAAAGGGTTCTTATAAAGCAAAACTTTTAAATTTTGATAAAATACTTATCTATCAATTCTTCCTTTCATGGCTTATGCTTTTGGGGTCTAGCCCAAGATCTTAAAGATTTTCTTCTATTTTTATAACCGTAATTTTACATTTTGCATTTACGTCTGTTGTCCATTTTGAATTAATTTTTGTGTAAGGACTGAAGTTTGTGGCAAGGCTCAATTTTTTGCTTATAGATGTCCAGTTGTGCCATTTGTTGAAATGTCCATCTGTCTTCCATTGAATTGCTTTTGTACCTTTGTCAAAAGTCATTTGAATATATTTCTGAGTATAGTCCTACGTTCTCTATTCCTTTCCATCAATCTGTATGTTTATCCCTTTACCAGACTACATAGTCTTGATTAATGTAGCTTATCTAACCAGCCTTGAAATTGGGTGGGTTGGTTCCTCCCACTTTATTCTTCTTTTTCAAAATTATTTTAACTATTCTATTTTTTTCATATAAATTTTTTAACAAAAAAATTGTTTAAGAGATTGTGTAGAATGTGTTGTTAATTATTCTTGTCTCTATCTAAAAAAAAAATCTTGCTGGAATTTTGGTAGAAATTGGGTAAAACCTGTTTGTTAATTTGGGAAGAATTGATATATTAAATATGCTGAGTCTTCCAATCTATAAACACCATACCACTGTCCACCTATTTTTTATTTCTGTCATCATCATTTTGTAGCCTTTACCATTCAAATTCTATACATGTTTTCTTAGATTTATAGCTAAGTGTTTCATTTTTGTTTTTGAACAATTATAAATGGTATTGGAATTTTAATGTCAGTGACTACAGATTCATTGGTAGTATATTGAAATACAACTAATTGCTGAATGCTTATCTTGTATCTTGCAACATTGCTGAACTCACTTATTAGTTGTAGGAAGTTGTTTTTGTAGATTCCTTGGGATATTCTAAGTAGACTACCATGTCATCCGTAAATAGCAACAGTTTTTTCTTTCCAGTTTGTACGACTTCTATTTCCTTGTCTTACTGCAGTAGCTAGAACTTCTAGCACTATGTTGGATAAGAGTGGTGAGTGTGGACATTTTTGTTTATCTCCTGAACACATGGAGAAAGCATTCAGCACTTTACCATTAAGTATAATGTTAGCTGTAGATTTTTTGGTAAGTACTCTTTATCATGTTGATGTAGTTCCCTTCTATTCCAATGTTTCTTAAAAATTTTTTTTATCATGAATGGCATTGACTACATTTCTACATTGAAGGATGTGATCATGTGATTTTTTTCTTCATTTGCCTGTTAATACGGTGGATTACATTGATTAAGTTTCAAATATTGAATCAGCCTTGTACCCTACAACAAATCTCACTTGGTCATGGTATATAATTATTTTATATGTTGTTAATATCTATTTGCTAATGTTTAGTTAAGGATTTTTGTGTCTGTATTCATTAGGAGTATTGGCCTGTAATTTTTCTTTTTTATGATATCTTTGGTTTTGCTATCAAAGTTATACTAGCTTAAAGTTTTTCCTTCTCTTTTCTGGAAGAGATTGTAGAATGTGTTGTTAATTATTCTTTACACCTATGGTAAAATTCTCCCGTGAAACCTTCTGAGCCTAGAGATTTTGTCTTAGGGAATTTTTGAATTACAATTCATTCTCCTTAATAAGTATAGAACTATTTAAATTATCTACTTCATGTTGGGTAAGTTGTAGTAGTTTGTGGTTTTTTGAGGAATTGGTTTATTTAGTCTAAGTTGTCAAATTTACGGATGTACAGTTGTTCATAGCATTCCCTTATCCTTTTGGTATGTGCAAGATCTGTAGGAATATCCCCTGTTTCCTTCCTGATATTAGTAATTGGGTTTTCCTCTTTTTTGGTCAAGTTTTGCAAAAAGTTCATTGATCTTTTCCATGAACCAGTTCTCTGTTTCATTGATTTTTCACTATTTTTTACTTTGTTTCATCAATTTCTACTCTAACCTTTATTATTTTATTCTTTCTGTTTGCTTTGGGTTTCTTTTGCTCTTCTTTTCTACATTCTTGAGGTGGGAGCATTTGAAACTTTTCCTTTTTTTTTTTTTAATGCATGCATTGAGTATTGTAAACTTTCTTCTCTGTACTACTTTAGCTGTGTCTCACAAATTTTTACATGTTGTATTTTCATTTTCATTCAGTTCAGCGTATTTTTTAAATTTTTTCTTGAGACTTCATCTTTGACTCATGGATTATTTAGAAACATGTTATTTAGTCTCCACGTTTTTAGACTATTTTCCTATTATCTTTCTTACTGATTTTTTTTAAATGTTTATTTACTTTTGAGAAAGAGAGAGAGAGAGGCAGAGTGCGAGTGGGGGAGGGGCAGAGAGAGAGGGAAACACAGAATCCAAAGCAAGCTCAGGTTCTGAGCTGTCAGCACAGAGCCCGATGCAGGGCTTGAACCCATCAACCATGAGATCATGACCTGAGCCAAAGTCAGACACTCACCCAACTGAACCACCCAGGTGTCCTCTTATTGATTTCTATTTTGATTCCAATGTGATTTAAAAAAAAAAAAACTCTGTATGATTTAAACTATTTTAAATTTGTTAAGATTTGTTTTATGATCTAAGATATGATCTATTTTTGCATATGTCTCTTAGACACTGCTGCTGTTGTTGGGTAAAGTGTTTTGTAAATGTTACTTCAATCCTGTTGTTTGTTGGTGTTGTTGGGGTTATTCTATGTCCACTGATTCTCTGTCTGGTTATTCTATCAATGCTAAAAGGCATAGTGAAGTTTCCAACTATAATTGTGAATTTTTCTGTTTCTCCTCTCAGTCCTGTCAATTTTTGTTTCATATATTTTGCAGATCTGTTGTTTGGTGCATATGTATTTAGGATTGCTATGTCTTCTTTGATCATTATATAATATCCTTTTCTGTCTCTGGTAACTTACTTTGGAATCTACTTTCTCTGATATTAATATAGCCACTCCTATTTTCTTTGGATTACTGTTTTCCTGGTATATCTTTTTCCATACTTTTACTTGTCTTTATTTTTATATTTGAAGTGAGTTTCTTATAGACAGCATATGTTGGGTTGTAGTTTTTAATAAACTCTATATCTGCCTTTTAATTTGTGTATTTAGACTCCTTTCATTTAACGTGATTGTTGACATATTAGGGCTTAAGTTGTCCACCCTGGGAGAAGAGGGTACTTCTGGTTACTGCTTCATGGGAATAGGAAAGGGAATTCTGGCTCCCTAGGTGGTGTCCACTGACATTGCAGAAAGAATTGGGACTCAGTACTGGCCAGTGAGGGCAAAGGTCCTGACTCTCTACTTGGCCTCCTCCAAGTGGCGGAAGGTGAACTTCCTTCTTCTCACAGCTTTGTGAGGTTGGAAGTCTAGGATCCCACATGGCTTTTGTTGATGTGGCTGAAGTAGTTATTGTCTAAAAATTTTTGCCTTGCTAGACTGCCGTTTTCCTGATCCTTTTACCAGAAAGAGCCGAGTTTTGTTGGGACTTTTTCTGTCTGCTCCTGTTATTGGCATTTCCAGATGTCAGCTCCAAGTCTGGAATATATGGGGCAAAAGGAAAACCCAGAAAAGTCACCACAAGGTTGGTCCTTGGGTCCTGAGGTCCTGTGCCAATCTGCTTTCTTCTTTCCGCCTTTCAGAGTCTTTTTATGTTTAACTTTATTTATTTATTTTAGAGAGAAAGGGGTGGGGGAGGGGCAGAGACAGAGGGAGACAGAGGATCTGAATAGGGCTGTGCGCTGAGAGCTTAACACGGAGCTCAGCCCACTTAACCCACTGAGCCACTCAAGCGCCCTAACATGTTTTGACATCTTAAAAAATCTTTCTAGGGACACCTGGGTGGCTCAGTCAGTTGAGCGTCTGACTTCGGCTCAGGTCATGATCTCACAGTTTGTGAATTCAAGCCCCATATGGGGCTCTCTGCTATCGGGACAGAGCCTGCTTCTGTTCCTCTGTCCCCATCTCTCTGTCCTCCCCGGCTTGCTCTCTGTCTCAAAAAAAAATTCTTCCTAGCTAGGAAGCAACAGTGCTCCCATGCTAGTCAGTTCTTAAAGACAGCAAAAAACTCAACCATGAGCATGCCTTTGAAATGTAAACTAACCAATCCAGAGCCATATCTCCCCATCTGGCCCGCACACCCCAGGAGGCAATATTTCTCTGCCTTAATCATCCCAGGGCCAGGTGCCAGGCAACTAGAGACTATCCCTATAGCCCAAAGTCCATTGAAATTATTCACACTAGCCAGTCCTATGCTATTTATCCTGCCCTGCCTTGCCTCTGCCAGGAAACCCCCATAGAGCCTTCTGGCCTAGGCCCTCCCCTTGCTCCTGCTTCTGTTTCCTGACCAAAAGCTAGTGTTCCTCCTGAGGCCCTGCCTGGCAAGCCATGCCTCTTGTTTCTAGGGGAACTGTGAGTAACATTAAAATTGTCTTTCAGTAGCATTAACCACTGAGTAATTACTTTCATAAATTAAGACCCAGGCACAAAACAACTTGGCAGGAGAAAAGTGGCAAAGTATGTCCATTCCATCTTCAAGGAAGCAGAAGGCTGAAATGATTTTGAGGAAGGCAATGAGCCTGAGTTTTGCAATCATCCCCTTACAAATACCTTGTCCTATTTTGTATCGTAGTACTCACTTGGCAAAACCGAATTGCTGGTTCAATCCAACTCTCCCCCTACTCTGTGCTTCTGCATGAATGCTATTGAATCTGGCTGGAGCAAGACACACAATCACAATGACTGGTCTCATGTGTGACTGGATACAGCATTCCCTCTGTGTCCTTAATACTGCCCTGCAGTCCTACTACATTTCCCTAGTCCATTCTTTCTGCTCCTATCCTTGCCCTGTATAAATACTTCACAACTTTTCTTTTTCCCTCAAGCCTTCCCTCCCATCCTTCCTCTCAGCTGTTGAGCCAACTCACTCATATCATTGTTGAGTGTGCCTCCTACGTTACTGAGAAAATCAAAGCAATATGAGAAGAAACTCCACAAATTCTTTACTCCATATTTACTCATTTACCACAGACTCTGCATTCATGTGCTCTGTCTTCCTGCCTGTTGCTATAGATGAGCTCTCTTGAGTTCTCCTCTGTATTAGTCATATCTTGCTGCATAACAAAATTGCCCCCAAAACTTCATGGCTTAAACCAACAAACATATATTATCTTATAGTTTCTGTGGGTCAGGCACTGAGGAGTCAGTTAGCTGGGTAGTTCTAGCTCAGAGACTTTGATGAGGTTGTAGTCCAGGTATCAGCTTGGGCTGCTGTAATCTGACGCTCAGCTGATTCTGGAGTATCTGCTTCCAAAACAGCTCCCTCAGATGGCTGTTAGTTGCAAGTCTCAGTTCCTCACCCCATGGGCTTCTCCACAGGGTGGCTTGAGAGCACTCACAACATGGCAACTAGTTTCCCCCAGAGTGGATGATCTGGGGGAAAAGTGAAAGAGGGATCTAGTCTCAGAAGTCACATACTGTCATTGTCTTTGCTGAAAGCAAATCACTCTGTCAAGCCCATATTCAGGAGGAAGAAAAATTAGCTCCCCTCTTTGAAGGCAGGTGTGTCAAAAATATTTGTGGACATGTTTTAAAATCACACTATATAAAGGGAGTCCCTCCATTTATACTCAGAGACATCATTCCAGCAATTGTCCCACTTTCTCGGATGCCATCCACTTTTGAATCTCTACTTGATCATCTCCTCATTATACAAACATGTCCCACCTTAAAAAAAAATTTCCCCCAAGGACACTTAACTTTTTTCTCATCTTTGCATAACATTTCTCAAAGGAGCTGCCATTATGCTCCTCCTATTCTCAAACCCACTCCAATCAGGTTTCTTCCCCAGCAATTCATGAAAACTTTTCTTGTCTAGTCACCAATGACCATATTGTTGCTAAGGCCAATGATCAGTCCTAATTTCCTACTTCATTTGACAGCCACTCTCTCATCCTTAATATACTTTCCTCATTTGGCTTCCAGGTCACCTCAGTCTTTTGGTTGTCTTACTACTTCATTGGCTCCATCTTCTCAATCCCCTCCACTGGTTCTTCTTCTCCCCAACTTACTAAAGCTGGAACACATCAGTTCTAGGATTTGGTCTTTTTTACTCTAGCTGCACTAACATGCATGCACTCATGGCTTTAATATCATCTATAGGCCATGACTCACAATTTTATCTCTGCTGTGCAGACTTATCAACTGAATTTTTGACTCATGCATTCCACTGCTTATTCAATATCATCTCTTCTCAAATATCTGGTAGATATTTAAAATTCAACCTGTCTAAAACTGAGATGTCCATCGTATTCTACAAATCTGATTTAGACTCAGCCTTCCTCATCTTAGCTGATGGCAACTTCAGTCTATCTCCACTATCACCCAGTCCCTTCATGTCTTTTCTCAGATATCATCTTCTCAATGAAACTCATCTTGACCACCCTATTTAAAATTGTATGCCTCACTTCTGATCAACCTTACCCTGCTTAATTTTTCCTTCCCCCCCCCCATACACATGCATCATCCTCTAACATACAAGTAATTCACTTATTTACGTATTATATTTCTGGCCTCCACAAAGGCAAGAGTCTTTACTCTGTTCTCTAATGTGTCCCACCTTTATTTGCTTTATTCAGTGGTGTATCTTGTATCTATGTGCACGTAGAAGCATTCATAGCATATGATATGTGTTCAGTAAATATTTGGTAACTGAACAAATCTTGCTTATGTTTAAAAAAACCCACCTCTCTGGATGTTGTGTGGATATGGATTTATGGGAGTGGGGATAGATTGTTTATCAGGGGTGTTTTCACTTGCAAATAATACAAAAATAATATGGCTATTTTGTTTTAAAGGAATAAGAGTTACTTTTCACTCAGAACATATTTGAAGGTATTGTTTTTGTATCTAGTATATCAGAACTAATGTCTCTGTGATGTTGGTGCCTTTTCTCTTATGCTAAATTGGATGGAGCATCTTTGGCCATAAAAAATTAAAATCTATATTCTAGGCAAGGAGGAGAAAGGCGTATAGGATGTTATTGGCAATCAGGGAAAATTTTGGGCAAAGGTGGAAATGGAGAAATGCAGACAAATTTACAATGTATTTTTGTTATGGATTGGGGAGGTAGTAAAGAAAAGAGGGGTGTTTCTTTGTTTTTAATGAGCAATTGTGTGAATGGTGGAACCATTTACAAAAGTGGTTCAAATCAGGGAGAATGAGATCTGGGGAGGAAAAAAAATCAAAGTCTTCAGTTTCCACATACAGATTTGGAGCTGCTTGCCCTCCTTTAAGCGTAGATGTCAAGTAGGCATTTAGATATTCAAGTCTGGTAGTAATGGAAGAATTTGGGCTGGAGATACATCCTGGAGAAACTTACACAGATGAATAGTATTTAAAGCCATCGTATTGGATGAGATCACCAGGGAATTTAGATGGAGAATGTCCACAATTGAGCCACAGATAAAGAGAAAAAACAGAAAGATTAGTAAAAAAGCTGAGAAGGAAAAGAAAGGGAAAGCTTGGGAAAATGTTGTGTCGTTGAAACATGAGAGCAGAACATTTTAAGACAATTACTTAACCTTTCAGAGCCCCAGTCTCTTCATCTATAAAAGGAAGGAATCAGAGAGTAGCTATCTTGTAGGGTGTTTATGAGAACAAAATGTTAGGCATATGTAAATGTTTCGCACATTGACTCACTATGATAGGTACATAATCAATGTCCATACCCCTCTCTTTTGGGTAGTTTCCTAGGCCATGTTACCAGGCCCATGAGAAGAGAGAATATTCCAGAGAATCTTCTTATATTCCAGCAGTGTATGTTGACTCAGTATGGTAAATAACCACTTGTCTGGGAAAATATTTATGCACAATGAATGGAACAAATATTGATTTTGTTTTACCTTGGTATCTGTGTAACTCAAGGGCAAGGGAGACTCAATACATGAATTTAGGAAACAGTAAATGTGCTGCCGCATATTTTTCAGTCTGTATTGGTAATGACTGAATTAACGCTTGCTTGATGAATAAATGAATGAACAGATCACATAAAAGGAAATGATGTAATGTCTATTCCAGGGCAGCATTAACATCTTTGTGAGTGTATGTGTGTGTTAATTGTCTTACGGTGGTTGACATCGTTGGTTCCATAACAGTGTTATGAAGTCACTATAGCAAGACTACTTTTTCCTCTACTACCACACATGGATCAGTGATGAGCCCATCACCACTACAGGAAACAAAAACTGAATTCAAAAAAGATGAACTCGGGGCGCCTGGATGGCTCAGTCGGTTGGGTGTCTGACTTCAGCTCAGGTCATGATCTCACGGTTAGTGAGTTCGAGCCCCGCGTTGGGCTCCGTGCTGACAGCTCAGAGCCTGGAGCCTGCTTCTAATTCTGTGTCTCCCTCTCTCTGCTCCTCCCCCCTCTCACGCTCTGTCTCTGTCTCTTAAAAATGAATAAACGTTAAAATTTTTTTTTAAAAAAAAGATGAACTCTACCCTCTGGAGAGTGAATATAGAGAATGCATACTCAAGATTAACTGCTGGGACCTCTTCATGTGGTTGTGCCTGCAAGTGTATTTGTGGATGTATCGATCTGCCTGGGCAAGCAAGGTGTATTCACGTCTTTGGACAAAGGAGTATGAGCCCACTTGATATCAGGAAAGATTTATCCACTTGGAGTCAAGTGAATGGAAATCAGAGTGGAAAGATCAAGGGACTATAACCTGAAGTAAAAACAGTATTGGGGTTTGTTTTATTTATAGTGGTTCTGAGTTCTTGCAGTCAAACATTTTTTTCTCACCTCTTGGTGGCATTTTGGTTTTATTTTGGTTTGTTTTTTCTTTTTTCTTTTTTCTTTTTCCTTTTTGCTCTCTTTTTGCAGCTTGCTTTGGGAACGCTCTGGAAAAACCAATGGTAAAAATTTAAATATGACCGATGTAAAACTAGTCTGACATTTGGGTGCCAGGTTCCTGAGAACTGTTCTGCGACACTTAACATACCAACCTCCTTTCCCTTCACTAGCATGGGGGGTTGTAGTTGAATGGTTATAGCACCTAATTTAAACTTGTTTTTAAACAGCAAGAAATGTACACTTAGCTAAAGAATCCATCTTGCAGCTGCCACCAGGCATTTTTTTAAATCACTCTTTTAGGCAGCATCCCTGGAAAGTCATCCATTTACCCAACAGAGGGAGCAAGGGCTCCTGCAAGGAAGCTCACCAAACACATATTTGAAACACTGTTC
Source organism: Cryptoprocta ferox (assembly GCA_028646485.1). Classification (NCBI taxonomy): domain Eukaryota; kingdom Metazoa; phylum Chordata; class Mammalia; order Carnivora; family Eupleridae; genus Cryptoprocta; species Cryptoprocta ferox. Next base: position 4,255,610 of record CM053559.1, on the reverse strand, counting down.
TGCAGTTTGAAAATTTTCAATCTGTTGCACCCTTAAAATCTTGGCCGTTGGAGACATGGTCTAACAGATCACATTCCCAAAGTTTTGCTGGCAGTCCTGACAAAATGAAATGAAGAAGCTGGTAAAATAAAAGCCATATTGCTAGTATGTGGAGTTCAGGAAACCCTGGTCAAAAATTTAATGTTTGTTAAATGGGAAGGGAAATAAGATATCCTCCAGTGCCCACTAAAAACTTAATGATTTTCCTGGCAGGCTTTAAAGAAAGGACAAACCACAGTTCCAAGTTCAATTTCATATGGTCCCTTGAGAAAGAAAACTGAAAGCAGAAAAGAAAAACTGATCAGGAGCAAGCTTTTTGCCTCTGGTCCTCTCTTCCAACCCATGTGAGCAAGTGGCATGAGAGCTAATATTAAAGGTTTTTTTTTCCTCAGTGCCTATGGGGAGGCATTATGAGCTCAGGTGAGGTGTTGAATGGCAAGGAGCTGGACTTGAAAGTCTAAGCTAAGCAGAATAGGTGCTCAGAGTTGGGCCTGGCAGAACCTCGTGTTGCTGGGCAGCCTGGGTTAGATGAGAAGAGGGTAGGTAACTGCCCTGTGGACAAGATTGGGGGTGTGGAGAAATTAGACAATAAGACCTAATTCTTATTAGGGACTAGCTACACCCCAGGCCTGGTACCAAGAACATTACATGGAGTAGTTGCATACTTCATAGAGGTTACAGTGACTAGTCTTGGTTTCCAGATGAAGAAATTGAGGCTCAAACTGGTTGAGTTCCCTTCCCCCAAAATTTACTCCTAGAGTAAGTGGGGGACCACGACTCAAATCTAGGAGATACAACTCCAGAATTGAGCCTCTTATCATGTGGTATTAGATCAGGCCTCTACACCATAGCAGCTGAGTTCCTAAATTAGGGTGTGACAATGACATCGTCCTCTTCTCTCCCCTTCTTTTTCCTTCTGCCACACTTCTGCAGGCCTGGCGATCTCCCAGGCTCACATGCGGATAATGGGAGAGCAAAAGCAAGCGAGACCCCAGCGAGAGTTAGTAGACAGGAAAGAGACAGGCAGTGTAGGGCCCCGGAGAGGAAGAAGCCCGCTGCTGGGAACGTGCCAGCTGATGGGAAGGAGGGAAACACACCTCACATCCCATATTGGCTCTTTAAAAATCCGTTCACTTAAACTTGGAGAGAAATCTAACCTCTTTCTCTATGGTTGTCGAATTGCTTCATCAAGAAGTCAAAATAATGAAGCCGGGACAGGATAATAGCTAAACAGTGGATCAAAATCCACATTATAAAATAGTACACCTATGAATGTAGTTTAAATTGGTACTTTGGAGGGCAGCTGGGTGGCTCAGTCGGTTAAGCATCTGACTTCAAGTCAGGTCACGATCTCACAATGCACGAGTTTGAGCCCCACATGGGGCTGTCAGCGCAGAGCCCACTTCGGATCCTCTGTTCCCTTCTCTCTCTGCCCCTCCCCTGCTTGTGCTCACTCTCTCTCTGTCTCTCAAAAATAAATAAACATTAAAAAATGTAAATATATATATATATATATATATATATATATATATATAGGTACTTTGGGCCATAGGAAGAAAAAGGTATAGCTAATTTAGTTTAGTATGTCACAAATTGTTTGCTGTCTTCACATGTTTGGAGGCCTGGCCAGTGAAGGAGGGAGCTGACTGATCTGTGTGGCTTCCAGAAAGGCACTAATTCCTATTCATTCTAATGGGAAAGGACTGTTTAGCAGTGAATGGTCACCCCCCAAAGCAGAGAGTCTTCATCACGGGACCCAACTAAGCAAAAGATAGATCTTTGGTCAAAGGTTGGTTACACATTACAATCTCTGGGAAAGTTTTATTTTAATGTTAAAAAAATTTTTTAATGTTTAAAAGGTTTTTTTTTTTAATCTGACTTCATTCCCAGAAAATCTAACTTAATCAATTTGGGATGGAGCCCCAACTTTGGGGTGTTTAAGACTCCCCCAGTGGTTCTAACATGGAGCACACTTTGAGAACCGCTGAGCTAGATCTTTCACCAGAGATGTTAGAGAACAGATTCCCACTGGTGGTTGGACCAGATGATCTCCAATACCCCCTTTTGGTCCCAAAATCCTAAAATTGCTGACTAAGGCCCTTCACTGTGTATTCGTTGTTTATAATGGTTCTCGATAATTTTGTGATCAGCTATTAGTGAAAGAGAGCTACAATTTTTAACGTGGAGGAAAGTAACAAGCTGTTAGCAACAAAAGACTGCATCCACTATATTGGATTCCTGTCTCCTCAAAATTACATTCAAGGAAAAGAAGCTAAGAAAATGCATGATAAATTTAGAATGTTATTACTCTGAAAACACCCTTGTTCTCTGGCTCCCTTTCCTGGCACAGTGGAACATGAACTATTTCTGGAGACTAATAACAGCCATGCACAAGGATATACTTGCATCATGAACATTCAATCTAATGATTTCAAGGGAAAAATGATTCTGGATTTAAAAGGATTTTCCAGAGGGAAAAAGAGTGTCAGATATGACTGCCAGTTGAAAAGCAGAGGAAGAGAGCCCTCCTGTTTCAGTCTGCACTCGATATCCCTGCCATCTTGCAGTATTTTTCTCACTCCTCGATCTAAGTGTTATTATATTTGGCAGAAACTGCCAGAATCCTTTCAAACTGCAGCCTGAGCTTCACACAGGCCTGAACTAATCCCACAAAGGAACTTAGAAACATGATTGCCACTGGACTATTTAAGGACCGAAGTGCAGGACTGGTATCAACATAACCACGTCCAGCAGATGCGAAAAGGCTCAAGGAGCACTGGCTAGCAGAAAGGAGTTCTCAGTCTGAGTCTAGCCTCCCACGATCCTGCTGCGGACTTTGGACCAACAGCGAACCCCTTGGTGCTTCAGTAACCTTAGAAGCGAAACAAGCACAGAAATGCTGACTCACTTCAGAGGGGGCTGAGAAAGACTCCCAAAGAGGCCCTGTATTATCACAGGAAAGGAAGCTAAACTGGGTTTCCATGATCCTGGACTAGAATCCCCAGAAGTGTTAACTTGATACAGCTTTGGGTTTCCTGCGGCAGGAAGGCCTGTGACAGAGCTCTGAGTTCCACTGGAGCTGCTCAACATTTGTCCACAGGAAGAGTCCGAAGCTTGATGTTTGGGACAATACCGGCTCCTTTAAAAAATAATAATAAAATACAATAAAAAAATAAAAGTATGGTAAACTACACCATTCCTCTATGGGTTAAAGTGTAATATGGTACATTGATGAAAAATTCAATTTCAAACTGTTCATGTTGAACTTGTCAAGCAGCTTTGGCAGGAGCAGAATGGGTTGGCAGACACACAACTCCCTCGTGTGTGGGTAGAACCATTTAGAAAACTCTGAGCCCCAGGAGGAGAAGGATGCTGGGAAAAGACAAACCAGATCTGGGCTCTGAAATGGCCACTGCTATATAGAAGTAACTTTCTATGGGCCCTAAAAATGTTGACATCCTGCGGCCCGTGAGTAGCTCAGTTTGTTAAGGGTCAGACTTTGGCTCACGTCGTTATCTCATGGTTCATGGGTTTGAGCCCCACATCGGGCTCTGTGCTGAGAGCTCGGAGCCTGGAGCCTGCTTCCAGTTCTGTGTCTCCCTCTCTCTCTGCCCCCTCACGCTCACGCTCTCTTGCACACGCTCTCAAAAATAAATAAACACTAAAAAAGAATTTTTTTTAATGTTGACATCCTCAGGCAGATAAATGCAGATTAGCAAGAACAGAGGTAATTGTTGGTGAACCACCCACCAGCCTCAGATGGCAGCAAATGATGGGAAGCCAGAAGGAGGCTGGGAAAGAGAAGAGAGCAAGCCATGGCCCCACGTGAGAGGTCATTTCTAGTCCTATTACAAGGAGAGAAAAGGAAGTAAATATTACAGTAGGAGATTGTGACATACCAAACCAATTGGCTAGAGAGTATTCTCCGAGAAGGACTAAACTTTGTTGAGTGTGTTTTCCTAAACAACAATTTGGAACCCGATCTATAGTCTCTACCTTCTCGATCCCACTATCCTGAGCAAGGAAATATCTTTGGGAAATATGTATCTCTCACCCTTGCCTGAAAGTTTTTTATTCTACTTGGCTCCGTCCAACTTCATCCGTGCCCTCCTCGAGCGCCCAACTCTTGCAGTCATACAGGATTCTTGTTATGACTCTGAACTCTTCCACCACTGACACCTTGAACTCTGACCAGCCACGCCCCAGCCATATCCCTTTATTCAATTAACTCCCTCTCTTTGTTCTCACTGTCCCTGCCTGCTGAGACCTCCAGTGTGTATCCTGAATCCATTGTTGTCCCAAGCCCAGTGGGTACTGCTTTCTATCCTGTGTACCCCGAATCATCCTGAAGATTCATCAAGTCAGCCACTCCTTCTCAGGGACCCTCTGTCCTCGCCACCCTTCAACCCCCCTCCCATGAGCCCTGCTTATCCTCCTAATCTCCTGAATCTGTGCTGCCAGCACTGCTTGGAAGAAAATAGCAAACATGTGAATCACAGTCATCACAGTTTGTGGTTTCCAGCCTCTTCTGGGCTCCCAATGCTCTTGGCAAGTTTGCCTTGCCCCAGTCACCTCTCCACAGCCATCTCACACCCCCAGTGCTGTAGTCAAGCTCCTCTATTCCAACCTCAACCCAACCCATCTATTCTCTACTGATAACCTTTGCTTCCACTGTATAGAGAACAAGAAGTAAAAGAGGTTGCTTCCCCCCGTACTCCCAATGTCACTATCCAATTTATCCATATCTTCATCCATGCTCACCAACTCCCCCTGGTCTGAAGGGCAGAAGGAACCTTCCCGTATGTTTGAAACTCTTGCCTCCTTCCTTCTCTGTGATCTCAAGCTTGTCCCTCCTTTTCCCCTGGTTCCTTGCCCTAAACTTCACACCTTTCCCCACTCTTTCCGAAACAACAAAAGAACAACCATAACCTTTCCTTCATTTCTGTAGCCCCTTCTGTTCTTATAATGCTCTTCTTTCCTTTACAGTCATTCTTCTTTTTTATATTTTTATTTTTTTATGTTTATTTACTTTTGAGAAAGAGAGAGAGTATGAGTGAGGGAGGGGCAGAGAGAGGGAGACACAGACTCTGAAGCAGGCTCCAGGCTCTGAGCTTTCAGCATAGAGCCCGATGTGGGGCTCGAACCCACAAACCATGAGATCATGACCTGAGCCAAAGTCAGACACTTAACCAGCTGGGCCACCCAGTAAATCTTCTTTAAAAGTAGATTTGTTTCCAAAGAATCCATACCTCCCATTTGAGGTTGAATCCACAGGGATGTGACTTCTGTCCACTCCACTGAACTGCTTTTGCTAAGATAACCAACAACCACTTTCTAGATCTGAGGGCTAGTGTTCAGTTTTTATCTCACTGAACTTACTTCATTTTTTAAAGCCTTTTTCCCCCTTGACTTTGGTAACTCACCTTCTTCAGTTCTCCTGCTTCCCAAACTGCTCTCATCCCTTAAATGTTGTGACTTGCTAGGATCCTTTCCTCTGTACGGCTCCCCAACTACTGTCCTGGCTTCTGCTAGCCCCTGCTTTTCATCTCTTCCCCTTGAAATCACCACAGTGGGTTTTCTTCTCCCAAAGCTGATCATATCATTACCCTACCCGATATGCTCTGGTGCCTCCTCAACACCCACAGCATGAAGCCCCTTCTTGTTGCCATACACAGGGCTCTAGGTAACCTGTCCAGCTTCATCTCTTTTTCTCTTGAAAGGCATCCTGTGCTGTAGACATCCAATAAATATGCAAAATCCGCATTAAACAGAGAAAAATAGGATAAATATTAATTAATATTCAATAAGAGGAGATTGCATTAGGAATGAGTTACAGAGGGTTTGATTAAGTTCTCCTTATCTTATTATTTAATATTTAAATGATATTTTTTCTCTCCAGAAAGTATTTTTTGTACCTCTTTTTCTTTATACAGCTATTTCCTTGGCCTAGAATGGGCCTTCCCGCGTGATGGCCTTTAAGACCCAGCCTCAATTAATGTCACATCCTCTACAAAGCCACCATCGCTCGCTTCTTCCTGGGCTTCCCCTCCTGATCTGCACAATTGCTGGCTCCCTCTCTTTTAGCCACAGCGTCTTCTAATTCTTCCACTGTGGCACTTGCGTGCCTGCATTGCACTGTTTCCATTTCCCTCGCTGGTCTGAGAGCACCCTGAGGGCAGGGACAATGTCTCAATCATCTTTATATCCCCAGAACCAGCCTCTGCCTGCCACGCAACAGGCTTGTTGTGATGATTTGTATTTAGTCAAACCATATGAAATTGCCATTTTTATAGACCATATATGGTCCAATACCAGCAATTCCTTATGGTTCCACTTATTACTGTAAATATTTCCAGTATCTCCCTGCAGGTGAAAGCATCATACAAGCATTGGAAGTTAATCCTGAGGAATATCCTGTAGGATTGTAGGAGACCTATGATCATCATCTTGGTGATGCACCATCTAGATGGTGCAGTAGGTTGGTGGCAGAAGAGGAGCTGGAGCCGATCTTCTTACAGAAATACCCCTCATTCTAGGGCCCACAGTGCTAGATTCATGGAATTCTAGAGTGCAAAACATATTCAGAGGGTCACTTCCCTGGCAGCTCCAGGCAGCAAGATCTATAAATCATCCTTAAATGGGTTTTTGGTCTTTCCTATCATGTGTCCAAAGCTGAAGATGATAGGTTCTCTCGCAATAATAATTTAATAGTCTCCTCTCACACCTCACTGGCCGGTCCATTGCTAACCCAACTCCCTCTAGCTGCACTATGTCAATTTCTGACTTTATGGAGATAAAGCAGCTGTGATGTACCCAGCTTATAATAACCCTCCTTTTACTTACAGCCACTTGTTCTCTCCTCCATTTTATTTTACTCCCTAAGAAAAATTTCTTCTCTTTTAGACTCTATTCATAGGTGCTTCACATCATTTTAATCAAAAGATTTCAGGTCTTCTATAACAACATTTCCCAGTTTCATTAGACCATGTTAAAAATGGAACACCCATTAATAACATCCTGCTGACCTTATGTGCCGTGGAATAAAATTTGGGAGACAGGGCTCCATGATGTTTGCACATCCCTTTTTAAATATGAAGAGAAAATTTCGGTGTGATATCCTTGTAAGGGCAGTATAAAGATGCCTTCCCAGCTTTGGCAAGGTCATATTTCTGTTTACTTATTCATTATTGCAATTGTCTCTTTAACCACAAATTCATAATGCACCTCATACATAGACCACACTTGTGCTTTTATAGTCTTGAATAATAATTGACCCTTTATTCTCTACCATGCATAATAATCGAGTTTGGATTTATTTATTGTGTATGTCATCTCGATCAGGTTCTGCCTACAACCAATTTTTTTCCTCTATTTTTTTCATTACTATAAAGTCCATCCTTCTGAAGCCCTAGCAACCAGCCCCATCCCGTTACCCCCTCCTCTTCCATCCCTCCGAGTTTGTTACCTACAGATTGTATTAGGAGGCTTTCAAATAAACCACCTTCAAAGTTAATCTTATTTCCTTTCTAACTATTAAGGCTCTTGGGCGAGAAGCCTCCTGGTAATTTTCATATAGCACACTCGCTGTGTGTTTAACCTGTGCTAGATACTGTGACAGCTTTCAAAGCTCACCGCCACTGCGAAGAAGTTGTTCATCCACACACGTCATTACCTAAGAATAAGAGATACTGTGAGCTCAGAAAGCTAAAGGAATCATAATAAAGTGCCACGCAAGTCATAATGAGAAGGATGTCAAGGGTAGACTTGATGTATGATAGGAAAGGTTAGGAGAATCTAGACAGTTAAAAAGAATAAAGAAGTGATGAGGTGGACCACAGAAGCAACAGCAGATGCCGATACGGGCATCAGTGGCCCCTTGCTCTGTGGGCTACATAGCTGCACATCAGTCAGTCACAGCCGGATTACTCCGGGTGACCATTAGCTGTATAGAAGTCTGACCTCCTCATTGGTTTATAACTACAGTGATGGCAGGGACCATAATGACTTTGTCCTGGTGGATTCCATGACACATGATTTTAAAGAGTGATTTTACGAGTACCTGGCCCATAGAGTACATGCTCGGTAAGCATACATTTAAGATTTTTTTTTTTTGAAAATTGGTGTGAGTGAAAAAACTGGTTAATATGGGAATGGTGCTTGAATTCAGGTTATGGAGGCCGTGGAAAGGCAACCAGGCCGTTTCAACTTCATGGGGCGGGAGTCCCTGAAGTCTGGGATAGGAGTGACAAGATAACGTGGTTTCCTGGGAATTTACCTGGCAACAGTGTTCAGAATGAATTAAAGGAGGGGAGTGGGGAAGTTAGAGGAAGAAAGGAGTTATTGTCTATCTATCGCTCTGTCTCTTGCCCTCCCATCTCATTTAAGCTTCTAGAAAGATCTTTGGCATTTCATTATCTTCAAGCCCCATTCACTCCTCAGTTCATTCTAACGTACCTTCTGTTCCTACTTTACGGTATTGAATTACTCAATCTCTCTGCAGTAGTTCACATTGTTAACTTTTTATCTTTTAATAGACCTTATTTTTTAAAGCAGATTTAGGTTACTAGCAAAACTGAGCAGAAAGCACAAAGATTCCCTATGTACTCTCTGTCCCTACATATGCAGTTTTATTTTTTTATTACATAATTATTGTTACAAATGTAAGCAATACTTTAAATGCGAAGAAGAAAATAAAACTTACCCCAATCTCCTCTTCCAGAGATAATCACCGTTAACATTTTGGTGAACATTCTTCCGAACGTCTCCCTAGTCTATGCCTACATGCACAAGCAGATGGCTATGTGTATAGAGATTTACATAAATCGGAACATATAACACTCGTTTTTCAGTGACTTGCATTGCTTTTCCTGAACACTAAGTATAAATGTCAGTAAGCATAAATCTGTGTAATTCTTGATAGGGGCATAGTCCTCCTGTGAGTGTGTGTGTGTGTGTGTGTGTGCCATTATTTACATAAAACGTTCCCCAGAGGAGGAATGGTAACGTTCGTTTCCAGTTGTTACTATTACAAATAATGTTGCAGTACACATTTTTATTTTTATCTTTTTGTTATTGTACCATTGTCATAATAGACCCTCTCCTCCTTCAAATTCTCTGCTGTACCTTGTACGTTCCTGTAATCTGTTGTCTCCTGCCCATTGGCTCTAATTCCTCCTGGTTTTCCTGCTGCTCTTGCGGTTTCTTCTCAGCTTTCATCACGAGCTCGTTGCCTGGCTTACCCTTTAAACATTCATGTGTAACTGGCCTTTATGCTTGGCTTGCTCTTACCCTTGCTCTCCATCCTTTTCCCCAACCAGCCTCATTTACTCCCCTAGTTTAACAACCACATCCCGATGGACAAGTACAAATTCGTGATCTCTATCTCGGACATCTTTCCTGAAATTCGCATGGATATTCGCTACCTGCTGCTCCAGACATCTCAGGTAACTCACGTCTCCATTCCACCCTCAAACCAGCCCCATTCTTCTGCACTCAGCCATCAAGACACCACATACATGAGCTTCGGGATCGGTTTTTATTCCTTCCTCTCTCTCATCGCTCTACATCCAGCGGACCATTAAGTTTGTGAATTCCACCTCCTAAATATTTCATGAAATGCCTTAAGGTATTTCTTAGGAATCTATTGGAGAATGCGCTGCACCAAAATAAGGGAAGAAACCAAATAAAGGAAGATACGGTAACAGGAAACAGGGGCCCCAAAGCAGGAGGGGTCAAAGGGAATTCCCAGGATGGTGACGATGAGCAGTTTCAGGCAATGGCTCCTCACCAGCCCAGGGAAGAATCCATCAGAAGGGAAGCAGGATGACGGAGGACCCCCGGAGGGATGCTTCCAAAAAAGAAAGGGAAACTGCTAGAACATGTAATGTGTTGGAACATGCTGGGGGGTGTTATAGCAGTTTGGCAAAGGTTCAGGGATGAATTATCAACTGCTTCACAGAAAAAGGAATAAATATATATATCTCTATCTCTCCACATAGCTATAGATCTATTCTATATATAGAAGGAAATGCAATCACTCAAACCTAACTGGCTCAACTCTGAGCAATAATTACGTAATCATAATATTGTCAACACTGAATATTGATTTAATTGAAAATATGGTTGTAACTACACTGGCAACATGAGATAAAGAAAAGTGTTTTGTATACGTGTTGGTGTGGGGAATCTAAGAGAGCCTATTTCTTATCTTCTGTTTTAGAATATGAATAAATAACATCTAAAATTGAAAAATCAAGAAACAACACTTAAAGAAAACAACTAGAAGGGTTGATAGGGCTTGCCCAAGAGGAGAGGGGACAGGAATGGGAAGTGATGGGACAGAACACTCCTGTTTTTTTTCAGAATCCCACAGTGTTATTTGTTTTCTTAAACTAGTTTTATGCATTACTTTGACTTAGGAAAACATTTTTATTAAAAAAATTTTTAATGTTTATTTATTTTTGAGAGAGAGAGATAGAGTGCGAGTAGGGGAAGGGCAGAGAGAGGGGGAGACACAGAATCTGAAGCAGGTTCCAAGCTCTAAGCCGTCAGCACAGAGCCCGATACAGAGCTCAAACTCACAAACCATAAGATCATGACCTGAGCCGAAGCCTGATGCTTAACTGACTGAGCTACCCAGGTACCCCTAGGAAAAGATTTTTAAAAGGAAGAAAAGTTGGGAAGTATCCAAATATTCATCAGGAAATAATTTTTAAAACTGTTTCCTTCATGCTGTAAAAATATACACTGCTTCCTTAACATAGATCTAAAAAATAATAATAATAAGGCAGATCTGTGGGAAAATGCAAATGTGCCCAAAATACATTGAAAATGAAAAAAGCTAATTGCAAAAATGTATCATGGTGTTATCTGATTCTCACCCCCCTCCTGCCATCAATAACAAGTCATTTTCAGAATTCAACCAATTGGAGGAATTAGAGCCAAACCATCAATGATTTGGGGGGTTGCAATTTCACTTTTCCATATTACGTATTTTAGTAATGTTTGATTTTCCATAAGGAAATGTTTTGTTTCTGGTCACAAAATTAAACCAAACAGTTACTTTTCATGTCCACCATGTGCTCTTTATTCCTAATACCCCTGCCTTAAAAGTCTTTAAGTGGCTTATTGGGAGCCCCAGAATAAGTCCAAGCTCGTTAGGTTGGCATTTACTTAAGGCTTTCTAGGGAGGGCCTCTGCTGATGGGTCCAGCCTCCGCGTCACCCACTTCCTGCCATGCACCATGAGGGCTGTCTGCACATCATTCTTGTGCTCATCTTGTTCTTCCCTAGGAGGCCGGTCTCTGTACTGCTGTCCCTCCACTGACCTGCTCCCTACTCCTGCCAGCCTCCAGCACAGTCTAGGCATCACCTACTTTAGGAAGCTTTTTCTTAACCCTGAGCTGCGTTGAGGCCCCACCTCCACATCCCCAAAAGCAGCGTATACATGACTTACTGTACATGTGCCACATTGTACCAAAATAATTTTCTGTGCCAGTCTCATGATGCTGAACTATTAACTCCAAAAGAACAGAAGGCATGTTTTATTTGTTTCTGTATTCTCAGAGCCTCGCCCAGTGTCTGGCATCTAATAAACATTCAATACATGTTTAATTGAATAATTTAAGCACAGGCTGATGAGAATTTGTTAGATGTCCACTTGGGTTAAGCATTACTGGTAGTTTCTAAGGACCAGAACACTTGGCGAAACCTCCGTACACTGGCATTCCAGGGTGTGGAAGAATAGAAAGGGCGTGGGTGTCACTGTGTTCACACCAACCTTCCTATGAATGTAGCAGCACCCACGGGCCTGCTAGTGGAGACGGTGCGGCAGGCCCCCCGTGTTTGCAAGTGGCGATGCTCACTGTTCATTACTTGTCACTTTCCTGGGTCTCCTGTCATGGCATCTTTACCACAGACATGGCATGCTCTAGAAGACTTAGCCCATCTACCCCCTGAGCCAAATTTTTAAGCAGTTATGAATCCACTCAATGGCAATCTGATTCAGCACTGACAGACCTAGCATCTTTTGATGGTTTGGGGAGCAAAGCCAATGTCCTTCCTGAAGCCTGGGTAGGTGTGACCTACAACCATAGTTCTTTCACTCCCTGCAGACTCAAGTGGAGCCCCATTCATGGCAATGATCCGAACTTCACCAACTCTCATGCCTACCTTGACAGACCACAAAGTGTGTCCCTTATGGGCCAGCTGCCATTCGGAGCCTCTGGCATGGTCTAAAGTGCTCACATGTGTTTTTCCTCCCACTCTGTTCTGGCCTGCCTTTCTGTCACTACATCTCCCACCAGGCTCTGCCATCTCCAGGCAGACAGGCACCAGACACCATGTCACATGGACCCCTTTCAGTGTCACATGGTTGGAGGGGTCACAAATCAGGGCTGCTTTGGTTACAATGTCTTAGAAAGGTTTTCATGAAATCACTCATTTTGTTGCCCATTCTTCTACCTCCCCACCTGCAAATGGTCCTAGGTCCTTCTTACTGTGAGTTGAATTCACTCCCCCAAAGGACCTATATTCAAAATATATCCAACATCTCACCACTTGTCGTCCTTCACTTTCCAGCACCCTAGTGCAAGCCACCATCTTCTCCGACTAGCTCACTGGCATCCTAACTGGTCTCCTTTCACTCACCCTCTCCCCTCCAGCCTATTCTCCACACACCAGCCCCGTGTTCCTGTAAAATCCAAGGCTGGTCTAAGCCAGCTTCCTCTCTGTTTATTCCACTAACTTCGTGTCCTTTCATCTTCTCTCTCTTTCTCATTCATTCTTTCACAGCCATATTGAGTGTCTCTCCTTTGTTACGTGTCTACCATTAGAATCATCTCCTACAACTCGGTAATCTGATTACTAAAGATATAAATATCAAATATTTTATACTTGATTTTTAAATATTGTAAAAATGAAATATATTCAGTCAATGAAATAAATAAGTACTCGATTGAAAATAAAGAATGGATCAAAATAAATACCTATAAGGACCTCCTGTGGAATGAATAGTGAGAAAAGCTAAACTTTTCAAAATGCATCTTGCTTTGATTTGATTTTTGGACCACATAAGTATTTTACAGGATTGTGAAATAAAGTTTTAAAAATACCCATAAATAAAAGTAAAGTAAAACAATGGAATGTCACTGTGATTCTAATTGGTGGCATAAGCACATGAAGAAGAAATTTTCCTGGGGCGCCTGGGTGGCTCAGTTGGTTAAGCGTCTGACTCCTGCTCAGGACATGATCTCACGGTTCCTGAGTTTGAACCCTGCATCGGGCTCTGTGCTGACAGCTTGGAGCCTGGAGCCTGCTTCAGATTCTGTGTCTCCCTCTCTCTCTGCCCGTCCCCTGCTCACATTCTGTCTGTCTGTCTGTCTGTCGCTCTCTCTCTCTCTCTCACACACATAAATAAACATTTAAAGAAGAAAATTTCCAAGCAGTTTGAAACCTAGTAATTCTATTGTACACATCACCAGTGGAATATACCCTAATGACAGAAATAACTGCAGAAAAAAATCTTAAATTGTTCTCATAATTTTTATTATTGGTGGTAGTGTTGGTGTTCCTATACTGAGACTGTTGTATATATATTATGGAGTAAAAAAAAATGTGAGGAGATTATACTGATAGAATTGAAAACCAATTATTTTTGGCATTAAGAGGAGGCACAGATATAAGATTCATAAAATTAAGTAAAAACACTATAGTCCTGAAATTGAATTGCAAGCATCAGTATGAACCTATAACATATTTTATCTTTAAAATGGAAAACATATTTGCCAGCTCTTTCCATTGAAAACCAATCCAGTGATAATAACCAGATTGTGGTCTCTAAATACCATTTCCTAATGAAGGAGCCAAGGGTCTTTGGAGGAGAGGCTGACTCCAGGCCTGGAATTGCAAAGCACAAAATAAGCCTGCAATATTTTGTCATAACAGAGAATTCAGAATCTTTCAGTGACTCTTGGGGTCATAGCAAAAGGTGTCAGGAACCAACTGCAATAAACTCAAACACATCAAGTATGTTTTAAATCAGTGAGTTCAAAATTCTACTGAAAGAAGAAAAATCTTATTGGTTACTTTTGGAGGATCTAGGGAGCCAGCTCATTGCTTAGAACACTATAAGCAAAGGAAAATAATCAAGCATTTAGCCTCCCTTTTCTGTGAAAATTATATCTCAGGAGCACGAAATGATGGATGAAAGGACATTACTTTGTATGGGATTACTTTGTATGGAATTACTGTGTATATCAGTTTTTAAAGGACATTACTTTGTATATTAGTTAATAATGAAGAAAGAAAAATAGAAATTAGATCATCTCCATTTTGCAACATTGAATGAATTAATGGACGTACTCAGTAATAATACTAAAAGAGAGACAATCAGACATAAAGTGCTGCCAAATGGAAAACAGAGCCCCATCTACACATCAGTTTAGATCAAAAAATTTTAAATAAATAATAAATAATAAAAAAATAGATTCTAAGTTTGATCCAGCATATAAATCCAACTACCAATTTATAAGAAATTCAGGAGACCAAAGACAATGTTAAATGAACCACGAGGACACAATTAGGCAAATCTAAAGTTTGCAAAACTCTTCAGAATACTACTCATAATTTAAAAACAGTTTCTTGAAGAAAATTTCAAGGAAAAGAGAGGGGCAACAGGTGGATAAAAGGAGACTTAAGAGACACATGAGACAATCACAATGTATGGACTTTATTTGGATTTCAATTCAAACAAATCAATTGTTTGAACTTTTTAAAAAAATAACCGGGATAATGTGGAAATAAATGATTTATTGATGATAATGAGGAATTACAGTTAATTTTTTTGGCGTGAAAGTGTCTTTACCTTTAAAAATAGTTCTTATTCTTTTTAGAGCTATATTCTGAAATTTTAACAGATGAAATTATATGATGTTTGGCTTTTGCCTGAAAATAATCCAGAGTAGGTATTGGAGGTAGAGATGAAGGTGAAATATGACAAGTTACAAGTTGATAACTGCAGAAACTGAGTGACAGATATTCTGAAGTTATACTATTCTCTCAACTTTTTCACATATTCGAAGCTTTCCATAACAAAAGGGGTATTTTTAATAGATAAGTATGTTATCCAAAAGAATGAGTTTGTTCTTGAAGAGATATTTGTATATTCATGTTCATAGCAGCATTATTCACAATAGCCAAAAAGTAGAAGCAACCCAAATGTTCACCTGTGGAAGAATGGATAAACAAAATAGGGTGTTTATATGCAATGGAATAGTATTCAGCCTTAAAAAGGAACGAAATTCTGGGGTGCCTGGGTGGCTCAGTCAGTGAAGTGTCCAACTCTTGATTTTGGCTCAGGTCATGATCTCATGGTTGTGGGAGCAGGCTTAGCACGGGCCTGCTTGGGATTCTCTCTCTCCCTCTTTCTCTCTGCCCTTCCCCTACTCATGTGGGCATGATCTCTCTGCCTCTCTCAAAATAAAATAAATAAACGTTTAAAAAAAACAAAGGAAGGAAAGTCTGACACATGCTACAATGTGGATGAAACTCGAGGACTTTACTCTAAGTGAAATAAGCCAGTCACAAAAAGACATATATTGTATGAACTCACTTACATGAGGTACCTCAAGTGGTCAAACTTATAGAGACAGAAAGTTGAATGGTGGTTGCCAGGAGCTTGGGGCAGTGGGGAGGGGGAGCTGTTGTTTAATGAGTATGGAATTTTAGTAGATAAAAAATTTTAAAAAGCTCTGGTGATTGGTTACAGAACAATGTGAAATGTATTTAATGCATACTGAACTTGTGTGCTTAAAATTGATCAAGTTGGTAAATTTTATATTATGTGTATTTTTCCACACATAAAAGTTAATTTTTTTACAAAAAGAATAAATCTGATCAGAACAGTTCTGGGAGAGCAGGCATGATAAAAGGAAGAAATGATATAAGACAGTGTTAGGATCATAAAATGGAGACAGAAACTTAGATGAAGTTTGGGTGTTTAAGAAGGGGTAAACATTGCAAGCCCATGGCAAAGCAGTTGAGTTATGGGGGAGAAGGGGCTGCAGGGAACCTGTGGGCCCCAGAACACCTTAGATTCTGTAGACCCCTGTGCTGGTGTGTATAGAGACCAGAGTAATTAGCAATGTGTTCCAAAACCATATTGCCTCACCGGTCATGACATCACAATGCCTGGAGGGTCGGTCAGCATAGCTCATTCTCCTGGGGACCCTTGTAGATTGATAGGGATTGGTGGCTACCAAGCCATGATAATACCTTGATTCTTCTCCTAAACTATTGTTAATCTGTATGTGTCAAGACTCCCTGGAAATGGTGAACCACGTAAGAGAAGAAAGGGAGTTAGCAATTGCATTTAAAGTTACTGGCTTCATTTTAACATCTTAACTTGGTGAAGATGGTACATGAATTTTACAACTGAAATTTCTCCCCAAAGTTGATAAATAAGCTTTTACACATAAATATTTAAATACTTTTTTTAAACACCAAGCATTCTATTAAAAGATAATAAAGTATTGAGGCCAAGAAAAGGATAGTTTATATAATTGGAAAAAGCAGACTATTACACAACACTCATTAACATCTTTTAAGACTGATGTGTAGTAAATTTTTATACAATGTAATTAAAAGGAAAAATAATGCAGATTAAGCATTAGCACTAAAAAGGGTGTCAGCACTCCTTGCAAAAGCATCATGATGTACTCTATGTTCAGAACAAGTGTTTAAAACTAATGAACAAATATGCATTCAAAGAGATTTGGTAGCTGAGAACATTGAAAATGAATTCTGAATTATTTTTATTCTAGGTCATCTCTTCCAGGGCCCTAATGAAGTTAAATAGTGCAACTTAAATAGTAATTTTGGTTGCATGACTAGAGGGTTGTTTTTTTTTTAACTATACCTTTGCTACTGTAGTCATTAATTGGGCTGAAAAAGAAGGAGTTGACTAAAAAATATTACCAAATGAACAGAAGTATCAAAAAAAAAAAAACAGATACTGACTAAAAAGATTTCTGGGGTAATATCAGCATATCTTTAATATATTTTTAATGGGATGTCTTTATCATCAATTGTTCATGTTTAGTCAAAATCTCTAGCCCTATGGTATTTTATTGTCAGTGCTAGGACTCCATGAGGCTACAGAATGGTACAGACCAGTCCGGGTGCTGCATGGGGGTAGGTCTAACAAAGCAGGGGCACAGAATGGGTCTAGGGCAAGAATAAATTCTAATGATCAAAACAAAGTCAAGAGTAGGAAGATACTCTATTAATGCAAGTGACAGCCAGGCAAAGGATCTGGAACCACTTTAAGTGCCTTTTCTTTATATTTCCCTGGCACCCTGGGTAAACTTCAAACATTGTCCTCCTGGACATTCTATCACAATTATTGATTTACTTGTCCACTGTCTCTAAGCTTCTTAAGAATTACTCTCTTAAGGGGCGCCTGGGTGGCTCAGTTGGTTAAGTGGCTGACTGTAGCTCAGGTCATAATCTCGTGGTCCATGAGTTTGAGTCCCACTTCCGGCTCTGTGCAGACAGACCAGAGCCCAGAGCCTGGAGCCTGCTTCAGATTCTGTGTCTCCCTCTCTCTGCACGTCCCCTGCTCACACTCTGTGTCTCTCCCTCTCAAAAATAAGTAAACATTAAAAAAAATTTTTTTAAGAATCTCTTAAATTATTCAAATTTTTGTGATTCTAGCCCTCAAAACAGTTGGTTATGAAGTGGGTGTTTAATAATTGCTTCTTGAGTATTAATTAAAATATCAAATGAATAGTAGTTTCCAAATCTACATGCTTTGTCCTGATTTTTACCATGGGCTCAAGACCTATAGTTCCAGCACTACCTGCTTGCCCAAGTGGTGCTTCACACTACAAATCCAAAATCAAATTCACCATCTTTCCCACCCCACATAAACCTGTTCTTCCCCCCATTCTCCTTATTCCTTACCTTAAGTCTTGAAGATTCAAGCAGGCAGAGTTGAGACCAGATAACATGCTGTCATGAAATAAATTTCTTTTTCTGGCCTTCAACATGAACAAATTGATAATATGGAAATGAAGGATATCGCTACAGTAATTTCAAATGTTGCCAAGAAAATTGGGTGGATATGTGTAGATTTTTCTCACTGGCTTTCCTTCCTTTAGGGACCTGTGCTGTCCAAGCCCATGAAGTTCTGCTAATCACAGGGCTTCACACCCTCTGATCACACTGGCCAGTCTCACTCCCAGGACATGAGCATGGAGCAAAGACAGAGGCAGGCAGTTAAAGCTGAATCACTCAACGCAAGCATTCCCCAAATTCCTAGAGCTAGACTGCTCTTCCTGACACCCAGGGGATCCCTCTTCTTTTAAGTCTATGAGCATCCCCAGCATCCTTTCAATAAACTCTTTTCTTTTGCTTCAGAGCCTATTTCTGCAACCTAAAATCAAAGAACACTGATACAAAGGAAAATGGTAATGTACTCAGAGATGTGCACTGATCTTTTAAGTTGTTTTCAAATGGTTAAAGAAAAGGTAGGTATGAGTGTTTTATAATGAAACTCAGGACTATCTACCCTAAACCAGAATAATAAGTCTCATAAAGAGTTAAAGATTCAAGGAAAGAAAATTTTTCCTGAATTCATTCATTTTCTCTCTCTCTCTCTCTCTCTCTCTCTCTCTCTCTCTCTTTCTCTCTCTCTCTCAAACACACATACATATACACACAATCTAAAAGAGAAAGAAAAGAAAAATATCTGTAGAAAACATTGTGAATAGCAGAGAGTTCGGGGGGTAGTTCTTTTTTTTTTATCTTTTTATTTTAGAGAAAGAAAGTGAGAGGAGATGGGGCAGAGGGGGAGAGAGAAAAAGAATCTTAAGCAGGTTCCACACTCAGCATGGAGCCCAACGCAGGGCTCGATCCCACAACCCTGGGATCATGACCTGAGCAGAAATCAAATGTCAGATGCTCAACTGACTGAGCCATCCAGGTGCCCTGGTAGTCCTTATTATTTTTAATATTTACTCATTTCTAAAAGAGAGAGAGAGAGACTGAGCATGAGCAGGGAGGGGCAGAGAGAGAGGGAGACACAGAATCCGAAGCAGGCTCCAGGCTCTGAGGTATCAGCACAGAGCCTGACACGAGGCTCAAACATACAAACCACAAGATCGTGTCTTGAGCCGAAGTTGGATGCTCAACTGACTGAGCCATGGAAAAAGGGCTTAGAATCCAGCTCAAATGTATAAGATCTTGCATGAATAGGATCTCAAAGCTCAGATCAAGGTGAAGCTTGTAAAAACATACTGTTTCTAATTGTGCTTGGAAGGTAGGAAAAAGAATGCAAAGGGGAAAAAACAAACATTTATTGAGCACTTACTGTATGTCAGTCTCTTGGACTAGGTATTTTACACAGACATAAAATCTATTTTACAGGTGCGCCTGGCTCACTCTTGGTTGGTTGAGCATCTGACTCTTGATCTCAGCTCAGGTCTTGGTCTCAGGGTCATGAGTTCAAGTCCCATGTTGGGCTCCATACTGGGTGTGGAGCCTACTTAAAAAAAAAAAAGAAACCAAAAGAATCCATTTTACATAGATTGTTTTTAAAAGGTGGGCAGTGGTTAGGGATGCAAATAGGTCTGCTGTTTGAGGAAATTAGTATTACCCTAATAGAGGAAATTTTCTTCCTCAAACTAGAGGTATTGAAATGTTTTGCCTGTATCTTGACATTTATAGGCCGAGTAAACAAATATAAATGGAGGCCACTTACCATCTGTCTAAATACTTTTAAGTTGTAAGTCATACTTTGCTCATGCCCAGCCCATGTTCTCACCCAGTGCTCCAAAGCCAGGTGAAATCCAAAGGCTGAGTCGTGCTCTTCCCTAACTGGTGGCCCAAATGTGCTGAAACAGGGGCAAGGTGGATGTAGACCCAGGGCAGGTCCTAGTTCTGGTCGCCCCAGTCACCACCACCCTAGGGAGCCCCAGCAGGTTAATTCACTAACACCATGGCCTCACTTTTCCATTTGAGGTGGTTCTAAGTACTTCCCCAAATCACACTTCCCAGGAGAGCAGTCAGCTGGGAGTTCCAGTTGCCTAGACACCTACCTTAGAAGATTTGGAGTGGCCGACATTACACAGAACAGCCTAGTTCTTTCTCCAGCTTCCAGACAGAGGCTATGATTTTTTTTCTAACCAGTACTTACTCTCCCACCCACTACCCCATCATCATCATGTTCTTCGTCCAGCATCCTCTATCTTTGGGGTGAGTTGGAGAGAGTCCAGTTTTTACACGTGTGTCCCTTTCACAAAATTCCATTTGATCAGTCAATTCTAAGCTTTCCAAAAATTTTAGGGGTCCCAAAGTGGGGGTAAAAAAGTATTTCTGTACTGATGTTTGTGACATGTGGGTTCTCCCTTGCCATGTATAATGGTAATAGTTTTGGTATCTGTTAACCTCTTAAAATAAAGAATGCAACATTGAACACACCATATAAATATAATCTGACCAAGGCAGATTATATTTGGACTATTAGTTTCTGTCATCTTGACACCATTCTAGCTGTGCAGTTTAAGGTGATTAGCTGTTTTAGCAGTCACGTCACATTGTTGGCTCGTATTAAGTTAAGAATTAATTTAAACCCTTAGGTCTTTTCCACAGGAGTTCCTAAAGCCAGTTTTCTTCTATTCTGTAATTGATGTTTTTGAATCTAAATGTAGGATTTTGCATCTATTGCTGTTGCATCTCATCTTACTAGCTTGGAATTTTCTCTGTGTCATTTGTAGTGTTTGCTACCACTCCTGTGCTTTTATCACACACACACACACACACACACACACACACACAATGGTGAGCTTATGTTCTACATAAGCTCTGGGTATTTGATTAAAGTCATAAGTAGGGCAGACAGGAGAGGTAGAATCAATGACGAAGTTTAGAGACAGTAGATTTTAACTACAGCAGATTTCAACTCAGTTTTTTTGAATTTTTATTTCTAACAATCAGCTTTCCAACAATGGAATGGACTTCTTAGGAAGATATGAGAATTCAAACAAAAGGCAAATGACCTTCAGCAAAGGAGGCTATGGAAAAAATATTTGAATTGGGGCACCTGGGTAGCCACCTCAGTCCGACTCTTGGTTTTGGCTCATGTCACAGGTTTAAGTTCCATGTGGAACTCCATGCTGACAGTGAGGACCCTGCTTGGAATTCTCTCCACCCCCCTCTCTGACCCTTGCCTGATCACATTTTCTCTCTCTCAAAATAAATAAATATAAATTTTTTTAAAAAGGAAAAAATTTTAGATATGTAGATTTCTGAGGATATTTCTAATTCTAAGATTCCACGATTATATGATTCTAAATCCAGAGTCATGGGGAAATATCTCAGCATTCTTTAAGCCCATCTCAGATTTCTGTAAAAAGCCCTCTATGCCCCCAAACTGATGTGATGGCTCCTCTAACCCCTCCCCCACTCTGTGGCTTTTACTGTTCTTATCATATTCCACCATTTTTAAAAAAAATAATTGTTGGCATAACAGTTTCATTTTGCCATTAGATTTTGAACTACACAATTCGTGAACTCACGAACTGCATTTTGTTTACTTTTCTTCTACCTATAGAATTTACTTTGTACCTAGCAGATATCTAATTGGTGGTGAGGAAAAAAAGGGGTGGATTGGGGTTTTGAATCCAGGAGACAGATTTGGAGTTCCAACTACAAGGGGAAACTTGATCTTGGTCCCTCTGACTAGGTGCTCTGTGAAGATCTATGAGCACAGCCTCTGCTCATCAATCAGTTCCTGCTCCTCAGAAACCAACATGGTGTTTGGCACCTGATAGCCACTCAGTGTTTGTGGAATGATCAATGAGCTGACAATTCCTCCAAGAAGAAATTCACTTTAATCTGTTCCCAGGGTAAAAGAGAAAGGGCAGGGTAGAGGTTTGGGGGAGATTGAAGGGTAGAATCTGACCTTTTGAAGCACAACATATACACCAAAATGCCTGGATTGTCCTAATTGTTCTAGAAACTCATCCCCAACCTTGATATTAGACTTCCCAGCTTGCAGTAATCCTCTGATTGGAGAGCTCTAGTCTCTAACATCTTCCTCTTCCTACCCTTTGGGTCAAACCCCTGTTCTAGATCATGCCTGTCAGATTTAGCAAATAAGAAACACAGTACACCCAGTTAAATGTGAATTCCAAATAAACACCAAATAATTTTTAGAATCAGTAATTCTTAGGACAAATATGTTCCATGTAATATTTGGAACCTACTGATGCTAACAAAACATTTGTCATTACATGAAATTCTCATTTAACTGGGTTTCCTGTATTTTATCTGGCAATCCTTTTCTGGAGGAACACTCTGGATTTGCTTTCCATACAAATTGCCTTTTCCTAAACTGTCCCTGGGCATAAAGTCCTCAGTCTCATTCCTTTGCACACCATTAAATCCAGGTTCATGAGTAATATTGTGAAAGTAACATCAAATGTCAAAGCACCATTCATTAGTCACACAATGTTTTATGGAACTTCTGAGCCAATTTGGCCCTTGTTCTCAGATTAGAAAGTTAACAGAAAGAAATTGGGTTCCTTTGCTTGGTTTCGGCTGCAAGTCGTTGTCAGCCAGGAGTATGATCTAAGATTCTGAATTTGGAAGATCACTGGATTGTATTGCCTCTCTCTCTCTCTCTCTCCTCTCTCAAGGACTTTATTCTCTTATGCAGTCCTTCATCTTTTATGAGTCTTCAAATTGCTTGGAAATCCCCTGAGGGGATACAGCTAAGGGGGTGCGGGAAGGAAAAGCAAAGACATTATTAAAAGAAAAGCATCTATGACACACGAGCTTTCCAGCAGGCAGCTTATATGACCAAGACATCCCAGTCTGGCTGGAGCCCACTTTGGCATCAGGAGGCTAACTCCAAAATGTTCCTTCAGAAAGAGAATAAACACAAGTGACTTCCTCCCTGTCTGCTTGTATGTATCTCTATCTCATTCTCATGCTTAGAAAGATTACAAAGGGAGAAAAAAATGAAAGAAGAATCTAGCCCCTGGTTGGTTTTTTTTTCCCCTCAGTCTGTTAAACATTGAGTGAACTCACAAGTCGCTTAATTTTTGGAAGTTATTTTTGTGCAAAAAAGATTGGTTGTTTGATGCCTCAACCCTGCAGTTCTCTCTCCAGCTCAGCCAGGATTCACATCATCTTTCAGTGAACCCATCTGCTCTTTAAAACATTCACACGTCTTAAAATATCCGAAACTCCAGTTCTACCTTCTCATCTAGACTCTGAATACATTCTCCTTGGGCTGGGTTCCTTACAGAGGACAATTGGTAAAACATTGCTTATTATTTGGAAACAGGTCTGCGGTTGGTCCAATTGTATCCTTTGCCTAGCTCATCATTCTAAAACACACTAGTATGGAAACAAATTATTACCTTCTTAAGCTTCTGGGTACAAGATTGCGCAGAAGTCATTTCATTTCATAGCAAAGCAAAAGAGACATAACCTCCACATGAAAGTAATAAAAGTCCATACAGAATTGAACCTGTTTTTCTTTGTTGGAAACTGTGCTGCAATTGTCTGAACTACAATCCTTTATGAAGCCCATTGGAGACCCAGGACTTAGAAAATATCTAGGAATTTTACCAGAAGATCAAACCATAAGCACTTGTCTTCTGTGTTGTTAAGTCTGTAAGTACAGATATCATGATATGGATGATATCCATGATGCCAAGCCCCCAAAGTACATTTTTTACGGTAAAAATATTTAATGACCTTGGGCTAGAATGGCCTAGAAATACCTTATTCCTTTAGCTGCCAGGTACCACACTACACTGACATATAAACTAGATATTGTGATATAATAAGGAGAGCAACACTTTGAAGTCCAGGCTTGCATCTTTGCATTTCTACCAGGAAGGCATCCTAGATCAGAAAGGCCTGATTTCCCAGCTAAGTGCCCCTGTCTAAACAGGGAAGCCCTGGGGTCAAGGTCCTACAAGCAGTTGTGCCTCCGAGTTCAAGAACGAAATAACCACGCCTGAGAAGTCTTAGATCTTACCCTATTTTGGAAGTAGATTAACAGTCTTTAATATTAATGAGGAAAAAATTAAGACATTCTTAATACAGAGGGACACGAAATCTTGGATGCAAACAATGTAGGTCTCTGGAAGTTCTGATGAGAACAAGACCTGAGGCAGAGAATACCATGATGTTTGTAAATTAGCCTGACTAGATGAAGAATTTCTGTTCAGTAGCCTGCCGGGGCTGTGGTACAGGGGAAACTGTAAAATAAGCTCCAAATTGCTTTTCTGCAGTCTCAGGAGGCAGAACAGAGCACAGAAGGGCTGCTAAGGCTGCCATGGCTTTCAAAGAATGAGCTCGAAATGGACCCTCCACTGACAGCTCCATCAAAGAATGATCAGATACCCTTAAAAATGAACATCTCTGTTCACATTTTTTGGCTATGGCCAAACCTGTCTGGTGTCTGCTTAAAGATCAGCCAACTCGAGTGAAAGCACTCAAGCTGAGAAGCATTTATGGTTTTGAAGAGCACCACCTCACCAAAGGTGGGTTTGTAGGTGCCTGCGAGGGTGATCTGGCTTGCAGAGCACGACTTAGCTGGTGTTGTGCAAGATGAACATGGAATACAGATGTGGGGCAGAGAAGCGGCTGGGTAGAGCCGGACTCTGACATCACCTCCAGAAAGAAATATGTGGGCAGCATTCTTCACGGCTTTATGTTTACACATCTCAGCTCAAGGCATATTGATTTTTTAGTAGTTATACCAAGCCATCCAGGGAACTAAACATCCAGCCAGTACAAAAGTCCCCTTCTGGGTCGCATGTTTTAGTCTGCAAATTGTTGTGAGACAGGCCGAAAGCAGGACTGAATCTTAGGACGTTGCAAGGGTTTCCACAACACCCTTCCTCTTTCTCCTTCCAAAGCAAAGCTGGAGAAACGCTTGCCTGCTGAGCCCCCGCAGCCCAGCAGGAAGCGGGCCTCCCCCCCCCCCCAGGATCAACATCTGTGGACAGCACTCCCCGTATCTGTTTGTGAGATGTACTCGTCCTGCGTTCAGCTTGGGGTCTGTCTGAAGCAGCAGATTTCCCTCCCGTTGCAATGCTGGCTTCGCCAAGACAAATGCTGAATTGTTTGTTCTCTCCGAATGATAAGCCTGAGTGCTAAAACCCCAGGATGAAAACTAGTGCCCCCCCCACCCCACCACCCCCACCCCCGTTCCGGATTCAGCTCACACAGGGCAAGTTGCGCAGCCTCTTGGGAGCACTCCCCCTGCCAACAGAAAATTAAAACCAATTTGGCCAGATAGCAAGGAGCCACGAACATAACTCTTTTTTCTTAATTTGCCAGGAATTTGATGTTCCCACAGGGATGACAGTAAGGCATTCGGAGCTGTTTTAAGGGAAAAGAAGTTGAAAGGGAAAGCACACTCGTCTGTTTTCTTTTTTGCTGAAGGATTGTAAGGCTTCATGCAGACCTACAGCAAAAGAGATTCATGAGGTACGAGAGTGTGTAAGTTGTGCTTGTTACCAAAAGCACATACCCATACTGCTGAATTAGCAAAAGAGGATATTTCCATGGAGCTGAGTAGACAGAGGTCCCACATAACAGAGTGCAACTCAGAATATTTTGAGTTGTAAAATGATTTTTGTTGCTACATGCTTTAATAAAGACCTGATATTTTTAAGTCTATAATAAAGAAGACCGAATGAATATCAAGTGATAGAGATTTTGAGTTAGGTAGTAATCGTTTGTATTTATTGAACCCTGCTACCTGCTGTGTGTGTTCTAAGCACTTTGCATGTATTGGTATATTCTCTTTTTATTTTATTGTTTATTTTTAATTGAAATATAGTTGACATACACTATTCATTTCAGGTGTACAACGTAGTGATTAGACAATTATATACAACGCAAAATGCTCCCCACAATAAATGTAGTTATCATCTGTCACCATACAAAGTTATTACGATATTACTGACTGAATTCCCTACGCTGTTCTTTTCAGCTCCACAACTTGTTTATTTTATAACTGGAAGTTTGTACCTCTTAATCCGCTTGACCCGTGCCCCCACATTCCCCTCCTCTGGCAACTACCGTTCTCTGTATTTATGAATCTGTTTCTCTTTGCTCACCTGTTTTGTTTTTTAGATTCCACACATAATAACATCATATGATATTTGTCTTTCTCTGTCTGATTTATTTCACTTAGCGTAATACCCTCTGTTGTCACAACTGGTAAGGTCTCATTCTTTTTTATGGCTGAGTTGTATTCCATCGTACATGTACACCACTTCTCCTTTATCCATTCATTTATCAGGGGACCCTTGGGTTGCTTCCATATCTTGGCTATTATAAATACTGCAGTACATGTAGGGGTACATATATCTTTTAGAATTAGGGGTTTTTTTGTTGTTGTTTTCTTTGAGTAAATACCCAGTAGTGGAATTACTGGATCCTATGTTATTTCTATTTTTAATTTGTTGAGAAACCTCCATTCTCTTTTCCATAATGGCTACACTTGATCTACAATCCCACCAACAGTGCACAAGGGTTTCTTTTTCTCCACATCCTTGCCACCATTTGTTATTTCTCTTCTTTTTGATACGAGTCATCTGACAGGTGTGAGGTGATAACTCATTGTGGTTTTGATTTACATCTTCCTGATGACCAGTGATCATCTGAGCATCTTTTCATGTGTCTGTTGGCCATCTGAATGTCTTCTTGGAAAAATGTCTATTCAGGTTCTCTGCCCATTTCTAATCAGATTAATTGGGTTTTTGTTTGTTGCTTTGTTTTTGGTGTTGAGTTGTATGAGTTCTTCACATATTTTGGATATTCGCCACTTATTGGATAGGTCATTTGTAAATATTTTCTGCCATTCAGTAGGTTGCCTTTTAGTTTTGTGGATGGTTTTCTTCACTGTGAAGTAGCTTTTTAGTTGATGTAGTCCCAATTGTTTGTTTTTGCTTTTGTTTCCTTTGCTGGGGAAGATACATCTAGAAAAATACAGTTGACCATTGAACAACAGGGGGGTTAGTGGCACCAACTCCTTGGACAATAAAAAATCCATGTATAACTTTTGACTCCTCAAAAACTTAACTAATAACCTAGTGTTGACTGCAAGATTTACTGACAGTATAAAGTCAATTAAAACATATTTTTATATGTACTATATGCTGTATTTTTACAATAAAGCAAGCTAGGGAAAATAAAATATTATTAAGAAAATCAAAAGGGAGGTGCCTGAGTGGCTCAGTCAGTGGAGTGTCTGACTCCTGATTTTGGCTCAAGTCATGATCCTGGGGTCGTGGGATGGAGCTCCACACTAAGCTCTGCACTGAGCACAGAGCCTGCTTAAGATTCTCTCTCCCTCTGCCCTCTCCCCCACTCACGCTCTCTCTCTTTCTACAATAAAAAATTAAAAATCATAGGGAAGAGAAAATACAAATTACAGTGCTGTCCTGTAAAAACTCCACATAGAAGTGGATCTGTATGGTTCAAACCCGTATTGTTCAAGGGCCAACTGCATTGCTAAAGCCAATGTCTGAGAGTTTACTACCCATGCTTTCTTTTAGGAGTTTTAGTTTCAGGTCTTACACTGAGGTCTTCAATCCATTTCGAATGTGTTTTTGTATATCGAGTAAGAAAGTGGTCCAATTTCATTCGTTTGAATGTAGCTACTTTTCCCAGCACCATTTATTGAAGAGACTGTCTTTTCCCTGTGGTATATTCTTGCCTCCTTTGTTGTAGATTAATTAACCATATAAGTGTGGATTTATTTCTGGGCTCTCTAGTCTGTTTTTTTTCTCTACATGTCTATTTTTATACCAGTACCATACTGTTTTGATTATTATAGTTTTGTAGTATATTTTTAAATTTGTGAGATGGTGATACCTCCAGCTTTGTTCTTCTTATATTGGTATATTCTTAATCCCACTTTGTGGATACAGAAATGAGGAACAGAGAGGTATTTAACTTGCCCAAGTTCCCACAGCTAACAAGTTGTAGAACTGAACCTCATGCTGGCTGACACCAAAACCTGTGCTCTTAGCTACTAGGCTTTCCTGCCTCTCGGGAAGCTTTAATCTTATTTTTTCCACTCTGACAGATACAATATGAGTTAAGCAGGCAAACAGCATTTTGAGGTATCCCCAATTTTTGAACCCCCCCAATCTGATTCTACAGTGAAATAAAGTAAATAGTGCCACACGTTTGTATTGTTAACATAACATCTATCAAGGAACTTATGCACGAGAATTGAAATCAGTCAGTTAAAGGCTTCAAATAATTAATATTCCTAATCTGGGGCACGTGGGTGGCTCAGTCAGGTAAATGCTGACTTCGGCTCAGGTCATGATCTTGTAGTCCATGAGTTCGAGCTCTGCATTAGGCTCTCTGCTGACAGCTCAGAGCCTGGAGCC
Organism: Cryptoprocta ferox; assembly: GCA_028646485.1. Taxonomy (NCBI): domain Eukaryota; kingdom Metazoa; phylum Chordata; class Mammalia; order Carnivora; family Eupleridae; genus Cryptoprocta; species Cryptoprocta ferox. Next base: position 4,227,136 of record CM053559.1, on the reverse strand, counting down.
TGCTTCGGATTCTGTGTGCATCTCTCTCTGCCCCTTCCCTGCTTGTTCTCTGTCTCTCTCTGTCTCCCAAAAAATGAATACACATTAACAAATGTTTTAAAAATTATTAAAAAATAAATAAATATGCCTAATCTATTCAACGGAACATTTTGCAAAGTCTCGATTTTTCTCTAGACCTCCACTCCCAAGTTAAAATTAATAGTCAGTGAACACTGCTAAAGAACAAATATAAAGATGTGGTGTTAAAAACAGAAAATAAAACATAGAATTTTAATGTTATAATATGAAGAACATTGTTGCAATGTTCTTTGCATCATGCTCTGCCTCTGATTCTGTTCCATTGATCTATGTGTCTATTTTTGTGTCATTAATAACAGATATGTACATAGTATCATTCCTGCTTTCATGAAATGCAGATGTAGATATGCTTTACAGACGCCCTTCTCTACCCTTGCCTTCTTGCTTCTTAAAAATTCATTCATCGGTAAAATTAAAAAATAAACAGAAGTAGATGGATCACATGTTGCACAGTCGTTTGTAAGCACAACTAGCACAGTACATCAGTGATTATTAAAGAAATCATGTTCAGTGCAAGAGTGGAGCAGTATCATTACAAACATAACCTTGATCAGCTCCTATTTCTTAAAAAAAGAAGGGGGGGGGGAGGAAAAATCATTCCAGAACCCTGATGTTTTATAATTGTTAACCAATTAGTTGTTATGCATTTCATAACTTATCACAACACATTGTGTGTCCTGACTTTACAGATCAGAATAGCCAATCTGGGTGAATTTTACCACAGTCCAGTTCAGCTATTTATTCATTCAATAAATATTTACTGAGTGCCTGTCACAAAATGTTTGTCCCTTGGAGGCATCTCGTCAGAAATTGAGTTTCCTGTACCTGGTGCCCAATAAAAATGTTCTGTGTATTGAATGATACCATTTTCATTAAATACTTTGGGCTTTTCTGCCTTTTAGCTTTCAATTCTCTTTCCTGGCAGCCTCCTTCCCAAATGAGTGACTTTCTTCAGGGCCACACAGGGGAAGTTAAAGACCTTTCATCTTAGTCCAAGGCACCCTCTACAGATTTCATTTCCCTTCTTAGTAAATCAGAGATTAATAATTTCAAAATCTCAGTGATAAAGCATCCTGAGCCGGGGCTCATTGTCACCTGTCTCTGGCTGTCATCAGCGTGCCTGAAAGCCACACTATCTTGTCTGTCATTGTTGGGCAGCAGATGGAGCAGAATGCGCAGGGATGGTTGCCATTAGTGGAAGGAATCAACATTCCTAATGAGAGGCAGACCACTTAAGAAATGATTCAAAGGCTTTTCACTTAAAAAAGAAAAAAGACGATTAGTAAATGGCTGTTGACTTCTGACTTGAGAGTTGATTTTGGCTACAGGGAAGTCAAAGTCAGCCCTGGTGGGGAGAAGTTAAGGTGGCGAACCCTGAAAAAAATAAATATACAGTCGTTCCATCGTGACTATATTTCAAGTGCCATAATTAGAAACCTCTGAAAACCTCCTTCCCTCTCTCTCTCTCTCTCTCTCTCGCTCTGAATTTCAAAAATATGATGGATTTATTCTGCTTGAAAATAACATTCTTAGGGATGAAAGACACTTGGGAAATCCTAGAACAGGAAATTATCCAACCTCTACAAAGCAATTAGTAGTCAATCAAAGTATATTTATTTGCTTTTCATAAAAAAAAATACCCCTTATTGTTTACATGACTGCATTGAATTTTTATGAAGCCCATAATAGAAACTTACTGACTCATCGACAGAGCTTGAATTGATTCAGAAAATACTGTGATAAAAATCTCAGCTTGGTATTTTTGGCCTTCTCATAGAGGAGTGGATTTCAGCAGCTCTTTAAAACAAATCCGGAAAACATAGTCCATTACTTGAGAGTCTGTTTTTTGTTTTTAGCCATCCTGTATCTGGGTTTTCTTTTGTATTAATCATTTAGTGGCATCCTTTGGTCTGCTGAAATAACAAACAGACGACAATGCAAATCACAGCCACAAAATTCATTTAACGAACACCGGGAAGCAAATGAAACACAGGACCATTGGGAGATGGATTTTTAACTTGTTACTGAAGCACAAAACAAGACTTGTGTCTAAGCCGACAGCCTTTTCCCTTTCACGGCAGATGTGAAATGTGTTCTCTCCCCTTGGCATTGAGCCACAAGAGGTTGCGGGAGCCAGTTTGGTTTAATTCAGAGTCACCTGAAGTCTTGTTTGAAGTTCATTAGGGCAATCCAATTCAATTCCACAAACATTTATAGAGCCACCTCATGCAAGGACGCATGTGTACTGAGGACTGTGGATGCCGCAGCAATACCTGAGACACCGGCACACCTCCTCAGAATTCAGAAGACTCGCATCCCCCAGCAGCACCATTATGCAGCCTTTGTCCTAACTGGTTTCAGGGATCCCGTGAAATTTAGCAGGCATTCGACTACCTTGAAAACCAAAGCAAGTGTATGGGGCACCTGGGTGACTTAGTCAGTTGAGCATCCGACTTCGGCTCAGGTCATGATCTCACAGTTCATGGGTTCGAGCCCTGCGTCGAGCTCTGTGCTGGCAGCTCAGAGCCTGGGGCCTGCTTCTGATTCTGTGTGTGTGTCTCTCTCTCTGCCCCTCCCCTGCTCATGATCTGTCTCTCTCTGTCTCTCAAAAATAAATAAATGTTTAAAAATTAAAAAAAGAAAGAAAAAGAAAACCAAAGCAAATCTCAGCAGCCCATTTCCTGGAACTTCTGGAATCTCCATATTCTAGATAAAAACTAGAAAAGGAAAAGTCAAGTATTTAACACATTACTCGCTTTGAAAACCCTTTACGCACACATCAATTTTTACAGCTATGTAATGTTTACGGCAGTGTGTTTTCTCTGCGATAATAATTTACCAAGTTTTACTAAGCTTATTTAGATGTGTTTAGACTGAGTGAATTTAAGTTTTAACCTAAGAGTTCCAATTTTTATTTAGAACTTTAAAGTTTGCCTATTTAATTCTATATGTCTCTTATCATTTCTTTTCAGAGCTGTATAGTAGTAGCTAATATTCATTGCATTTTCTCCGTGCCCAGAACCACATGAAGCACTTTAGTACTTTACCACACTGAATCCTCACCATACCTTATGAGGTGGATATAATTACTGTCCCACTTTTACAGGTGACAAAATTGAGATTTAGTGAAATTAAGTAACTTGCCTACAGTCGTACAGTCACTGAGTGGATTTGAGTGCTGGCTTGTTTTCCTTCCACCGCCACCCACTCCTCCTTCCACATTACCCATCTAGTACATTCTCTAGGCTTCCAGTCTTCAGATTTACTTGCCTCCTTTACATTCTTAGCTCTGCATGAACTAACCAGAAGACATGTTCCCTGCATTTTGTGAGTCTCAAACTTCTGCCCCAACTCTGAAGTTACCATCTTCACTCTACACTATAATCCATCGTTGCCTACATTCATGGTTCTCAAACAGGGGTGATGTCGCCACCCTGGAGACATTTCTCATTGTCAAAACTGGGGGCAGGAGGTGCTACTGGCATCTAGTGGGGAGAGGCCAGGGGTGTCTCTGAATATTCCGACAATGAACAAGGCAGGTATCCAGACTAAAGTGTCAATAGTGATGATGAGGCTGAGAAATCCTCTACATGATTTTTCTATATGATTGATCTGCAAGTTATACTCCATGCTTAAAATAGGCGCTCTTCTATTGTGAATTGTTTTTCACATGTTCTGTTTGTTTGAGAGAGAGAGAAAGAGAGGGACTGTGAGCAGGGGAGAGGGCAAGAGGGAGAAAGAATCTTAAGCAGGCTCCCCAGTCAGCACAGAGCCCAATGCAGGGCCCGATCCCATGACCTTCAGATCATGACTTGAGCTGAAATCAAGAGTCAGATGTTCAACCTACTGAGCCACCCGGGTGCCCCATGAATTGTATGTTTTTGACATCCGTTTTACTAACGAGGCTATTCACAGGAGCCAATCCAATACTTCTCCTCCAGTGGCCTAACACCATAGACAATAAATACATCAGTAATGATGAGCCCCTCATCTTTTTATTCACTCACCTCCTTCACTATTCCACAGATATTTATTGAATATCTTTCTGTGGTGGGTACCCGGCTGGACACTGGGAGTAAAATGTAAGCAAGATAGATATACCCCTGCTTTCAAGAAACTTCTGGTCTAGTAAGAACTCCAACCATAAAGAAGGGCTGAGTGTTGGTGTGGCAGATGTATGGGAACTAGGGGCTGGGGAGGCATAGCAGGAGCAAATAACCAGAGGGAGCCAGGTGGTGAGAGGGGCTTCCTGGAGGAAGTGACAATTCAACAAACACCTAAAGAATGAGTAGAAGCTAAACAAATGAAGAGCAAGTATTCTAGGCAGAGGAAATAGCATGTAGCTAAGAGATGAGAAAATAACACAAATATGAGGTGGGTGCTCATGCTGCAAGGGGCAAGAGAAAGGAAACCAAGGGCCCAGAGCAACGCACAAGTGTGGGACTGTATGTGAAGGATAACAGGAAGCCATTGAAAGACAGGATCTGATTTTGTTGTTAAAGAATTACTCTGGCTCCATATTTACATCCGAGAAATGTAAATTAAAACAACAGTTACATACCATACACACCTATTAAACTGGCCAAAATCTGGAATACTGACATACCAGATGTTGACAAAGATGTAGAGCAATGAGACCCTCATTCATAGCCGGTGGGAATGAAAAGTGGTACAGCCATTTTGGAAGATAGTTTGGCAGTTCTTACAAAAACTCTTATGATACTCTTAAAATATAATCCAGCAGTCACATTCAGTGGTATTTGCCTAAAGGAGCTGAAAATTTATATCCACACAAAAACCTGCACATGGATGTTTATAGCACTTTATTCATAATTGCCAAAACCTGAAAGCAATGAAGATGTCCTTCAGTAGGTGAATGGACTAATAAACTGTGACATATCCAGACAATCCAGTATTATTCCGCACTCAAAAGACACGAGCTATCAAGCCATGAAAAGACATGGCTGAAGCTTAAATGCATGCTACTAAGTGACAAAAGCCAGTCTGAAAGGTCTACATTCTGTATGATAACAACTGTATGACATTTTAGAGAAAGCAAAACTATGGAGACGGTAGAAAGATCAGTGGTTGCTGGGAGTTAGGGAGGAGAGGGGGATAAATGAGCAGAGCATAGTGGATCCCTAGGAGAGTGAAACTACTCTATGTGATACCATAGTGTTGGATACATGCCACTATAAATCTTTCCAAATCCATACAACATACAACACCAAGAGTAAACACTAATTGAACTCTGGACCTTGGGTGAGAATAATGTGTCATTGTACGTTCATCAGTTGTGACAAATGTACCACTCTGGTGGTGGTGGTTGGGAGGCAGGGGCGTTGGCACTTGGGGAGGCTATACATGTGCAGAGGCAGGGGATATGTGGGAAATCTCTGTACCTTCCACTCAATTTTTCTATAAACCTAAAACAGCTCTTAAAAAAATCTGTTAAAAATAGATTCACTCTGGATGCTGTGCATAGAATTGGCTGGGAGATTAACGGTTATGACAGTCACAGGGAAGAATTTCTTTGGGGCAACAAAGTGCCTCTGCAACTTGTTGTCAAGGTTTTGAAATGTATGAGGGATGACTGAGGAGTCTTGTAATTCCTAATCAGTGAAGGTGATTGCAATACACAAAGGTTGAAATCTTTGCAATTGTGTTACACTCAGTTTGAAGGAAGACTGCATGTCAGCCTGGGGGCTAAAACAGAAAGTGAGCATTTAGCAGTATGTCTTCAGTACCAGATTTGGAGGTGCAGCCCAACAATATGACTGAGTATATTCGTCTATCATAACTCATGACATCAGCTGTTGATTTCATCCTGCCTAGTAGACATTCAATAAATATTTGTTTGCAGTGAATTGGATTAAATTTGATTCCATGCTCACCAAGCAACTTTCTGATCATAATTTGGCTTCCTGTGAATCTTTCTTATGAGCATAAAATGTACTGATTAGCTGACACAAGCTTTCTAGTCTGGTTACATTTCTATTTTTGCCATAAATGATTAAGCTGGCATTATGATTGATGGATCTGTCGTCTTTGTGTTTGGTCAGTCTAGTGGACACTTGTGGTTGTTTATCCAGCACCCATCTCCCATTTCCCCCCCCTCCAATCGGTAATCCTGTTGTCAGTTTAGTTACCTACACTTCAACCATGCAGTCCTTTTACTTCTGGGCTAACTGAAGCCACCTCTAACTCTAGGTGGACCCTGACTACCTTAAGCTAATCTTCACGTTTGACCACGGCCATAGTGATTGGTTTAAATGTTGGCATGTGACCTAAACCAGTGTAATCTAAGGGAAATTCAAAAGTCTCTTAGAAGATTGGGACAGAGATGGCCTCATTCTTGATGATGAAGGAAGCATGTGGTTCTTAGAGACTGCTGGAAGCCAGATTGCTATTAAGATGGTTAAGTTTACGTGTCAACACGGCCAGACTATTGTGCCCAGTTGCTTGGGCAAACATCTGGATATTCCTGTGAATGTATTTTTTAGAAGTGACAAATCTTTAAATCAGTAGACTTTGAATAAAGCAGATTATCCTTCATAATATGGGTGGGCCTCCCCCACTTAGTTGAAGGTCTTAACAGAAAAGATTGAGATATCCCAGAGAGGAAGGAATTTTGTCTCCAGACTGTCTTAGAATTCAAGACTGCAACATCACCTCTTTCCTGAGTCTCCAGCTTGCTGGCCTGTCCTACAAATTTTGGACTTACCAGCCCCTACAATTGTGTGAGCAAAATCGTTAAATTATTTTGATAGATGATAGATAGATGATAGATAGATAGATAGAGATATATCTATAGAGAGAAAGCTAGAGGTAGATATGGGGATAGAGAGGTAAACCGATCTCCCCATTGGCTTTGTTCCTGTGGAGAACCCCGACTAGCATATCTATCAGCAGGGAACAAAGCAAACACACAGAGAGAGCAGGGCCAAGACAATTATAGAGGACACACAGCCAGAGCCTGGATCAAACCCAGTCTGAAGCCCACATGTATCAACCAGGATGACTTCAGCTGCAAGAAACAGAAAGCTTAACTGACTTAAACAGTGTGGAAATGTATGACTTAAACGTAGGAATTCCAGTTGCAGAACAGGCATCAGGGTCAGTTAAATCAGCAGGTCAGTGATGTCACCAGGAAAGCAGTATCTGTTTCTCTGCTCCACTATCTATAATACCTCTTCCCAAATCTGATACTCTCATACTCATTGGAGTACAGTTTTCACTTTCTTCATTATATCCAGTGGAACAGTTTGGGTGTCCATGGTTCTGTCTCTCAAAAGCGAGGATGATTCTTCCTTTACCTCACATTGGTTCAGACCGGCATCGATTTGTCCAACCTTGAACTTGAACCACTAATTTTCAATGGGGTGGAAAAAGTAGGGGGTTATCACAATTGGCTTAAATTAATCAGGCCTACCTGTATGCTCCTAACTCATCTGCAATTAGCACGTCTAAGCAACATTTACGGTTTCATCTTCTGGAACTGCTTTTCCTTCCAACTGTGGAAGTTCTTGACAGTGTGTGGATGCCCTGGACAAAAATCTCAGAATCATCTTTAATATTTTCTCTCTCCACCCTATTTATTTATTTATTTTTAAATTTATAGTTTATGGTCAAGTTGGTTTCCATATAACACCCAGTGCTCTTCCCCACAAGTGTCCTCCACCATGACCACACCCTCCTTCCCCTTTCCCCTCCCCCTTCCGCCCTCAGTTTGTTCTTAGTATTCAAGAGTCTC
>CM053559.1:4201394-4219205 GCA_028646485.1 Cryptoprocta ferox | reverse complement strand
ACCATGACCACACCCTCCTTCCCCTTTCCCCTCCCCCTTCCGCCCTCAGTTTGTTCTTAGTATTCAAGAGTCTCTCAGTGCTTTGTCCCCCTCCCTCTCCCTAACTCTTCCCCCCCCCTTCCCCTCCCCGTGGTCCTCTGTTAGGTTTCTCCTATTAGACCTGTGAGTGAAAACATATGGAGTCTGTCCTTCTCCGCCTGACTTATTTCGCTTGGTGGCTCAGTCGGTTGAGCGTCCGACTTCAGCTCAGGTCATCATCTCACACTCTCCTCCCTATTTATTCAGGAACCACAGGCTTCTTCCCTTCAAAAGTTCTCAAAAATATACCTTTTCTCTATAATTAGAAAAGAAGGGAGGTGGATATCATGCCACCCTTAGTCCAAGTACTCACCACCTCATGTCTATACTGCCACAGGTGCTGTGTATCTCCCTGCCCATCTCCCTGCCTCTCTAGTCTTCAACCGCTATGGTTCCTCCTTGCCCACCAAAGCAAGCCAAGTCTTGCCGCTATTGTCAGGGGCTACTCTGATGAGGTCCCACCAATCTCCATTCTCCAGTTAGAGCTCTCTTTCTGGATCTTACATCCCATGCTGGTACTGCACTGTGTAAAAATGACTTATTTCTGCAAACGAGCTGTGCAGAGCTAATCAAACAACTTTATCGCAAATATTAAAGATTTATCTATTTTTCCACTTAGCAACTTGCACTTATTGTAGTCGTTCTGTATACATGGGTGGGGTGGGAGGCAGGAAGAAGTGAAAAACAGAGCCCTGTCCTTCAGCAATTTACCATCTAGTGGGAGAGCCAAAGATCAGCACATACAATCAATAATCATACCATCAAAAATAAAGGCTTTTAAAAATTAATCACAAAACCAAAAGTTATTCGTCACAAAGGATGTATATGCATATAGTGCGTATACTTTTTAAAAACCTAGACATTACAGAAGTATATAAGAATAAATAGTGAAAAGCCCCTGATGTCTCCCTCTGTAATTCTTACTTAGTAAGAGTAACATGTTAACAGGTAACATATGATATATGTGTATACACACACACACATACATGTTTGTTTGCTTTTTACAAAAGATGGGATCATTTTATACATATCATTCTGCAATTTTTTTTCTCACTCAACAATGTCTTTTGATGATATACGTGATTCTTTAAAAAAATTTTTTTTAATGTTTATTTATTTTTGAGAGAGAGAGGGAGAGAGAAGACAGAGCATGTGCAGGGGAGGGGCAGAGAGAGGGACACATGGAATCTGAAGCAGGCTCCAGGCTCCATGCTGTCAGCACAGAGCCCGATGTGGGGCTCGAACTCACGAACCATGAGATCATGACCTGAACTGAAGTCGGAGGCCTAACCGACTGAGCCACCCAGGCATCTCTGATTCTTTTTTAATGGCTGCATAGTATTCTTTTGACTTCATTAGTCCCCTATCATCACAGATAAATAATCGCTTAACCCTCCTATTTTTCTCTATCACAAATAAGGCTTGAATGAGCATTGTTTTACACGTTTTCAGGAGCATGCTGGTAAATCTTTTAACAGTTGACTCTGAATTAAAAAAAAAGGCAGTCCTGCTTTGTAATATTTGCCAGTTTCCATGGTGTAAATACTCCTACTGTTGGTGATTTGAAGCCACTAGTGTGATAGCACTGTGGGCGGAGGTAGGACATGTGCCCAAGTCACTCTCGCTAGCCAGTCTGGGCAGCTCACACCACTGTGTGTTTTACGGTGCATATTCTTGTGAGTGTTTCACAACACAGGAAAGCAAGATATTAAAAGGCAATTATCACTTTGCCAGACAGAGGAAACGTAACTACCTTATTAGCTGTAATAAAGTTGAACCATGAATTAAATACATTTCTGCTGGATTCTAAAGAAGGCCCTTTGTCTGTTACCTTAAATAGAGTCTGTGCAAAAGCCAAGGAAATTTCAGAGTGTTTCTTTTTATTTTGCCACCTGAGAAAATCACGTAAGGAAAGTAGACTGGATGTATGACTAACTGTATTTTAAAGATTCAATAAAAGTCCCATTAAATTCATGAATTAGGATATTAAGGCACAAACACACACACGAAAAGAGAGTGCTGACCCCCTCCTCTCATTTTGACAGGGCTGAATCATACACAGGTGCACAAAAGAACCACCTAAAACTTCCAAAATTACCTGGACGGCTTATTACACCACTTAATGCTAGGCCTTATACACACAGTTCCTGAGTCCGCAAGCCCAAGGTAGGGCTGAGAATGTACATTTCTCTGGAGTTCCCCGGTGATGCTAATGTGCCTGTTCTGGAGACCTTACTTGGAGACCCACCACCCTGCCTGAACTATGGGCCCAAAGCCCACTTACGCTTCCATTTTCTGGAATTGTGTGAATTTTTGCCACTGGAGAGGACTTCTTTAGCTAAAGACATTCTCCTGTTAGACAATAGATAAATTTAGAAACATGGTAAGTTAAGTTCTTACCAGTAATCAAAGTATTTGAGGATAGGCTTAATAGGAGAGTGACCCAATTTCCTTATTATAGAGAAAAGCATACTAAGATTTGTTTTCTGAAGATGAAGGGCAAGGTTAACAATGGCTCTTGGTGCTGATAGAAAGGGTAAACTTTCGAAGTAGTATCAGCAGTTAAGGAGCTCAAAATTATTCACAGTAGTGGTCGTATGGACATCTGGCTCTGAATCCTGTCCCTGCCACTTAACTGTATAGCCTTGAGCGATTTATTTAATCTCTCTGTGCCTCAGTTTACTCATCTGTAAAATGAGGACGATCATAGTGATCATAGTAATAGTCACCTCATAGGGTTATTGAGAGGATGTGATAGGTATAGGACCTGACATGTGGAAAGAAATCGATGAATATTGGCTATAAATTAGATCTTCAGTTCCATATTAAGAAGAAAGCATTCTTTAGGCAAGTAAATTTGGGAAATACTGATAAACAAAGTAGTACATAAATTTCTTTGTTGCAGGACTTCTAGATACATTTTATATGCCAATGCACACTGTGAATCCTTTAGAGGAGGTTATGATTCATAGTGTTTCCAAGTGTTATTTAGCCACAGAACATTTTGCAAGTAGCACTTTGAGGATGACAATTTTTGTAATATTTTTACAATTATTGTAATAAACCAGTATTTCTTTTTTTAAAGTTTATTTATTTATTTTGAGAAAGAGCAGGGAAAGACAGAAAGGGAGAGGGAGAGAATCTCAAACAGCCTTGGAGCTGTGAGTTTGGAGCCTGCTGTGGGGCTTGATCTCACACACTGTGAGATCGTGACCTCGCCGAAACCAAGAGTCAGGCACTTAACCGACTGAGCCCCCCAGTATTTCCTGGCTTAAATATATAACTGAAAGAAAGTGGCATGTGGCCCCAGTATACCTAAACCATAGGGGCAGGATTGGTATAGAATAAAAAATATCCTTGTTATCCATAAGAATTTTCTATAGCTCTTCTGAAGTGATAATATTTCCCCCATTCATCCCTTTATTCTTGCCTGCGTTCAATATTTCCAACAAATATTCATTAAGTGCCTCTAAGTAACAAGCAATATATAGGTACTGGGGACTCAATATAGAATAAAATGTAAAAAGCTCCTCTCCTCATGGAGTTTACCTTCTGGAAGACAGAAAACATACACATAAATAAGTAAATATATATTATGTCAGGTGGTAGTAAGTATAATGAAAAAATTGAGGTGGACAAAAGGGAGAAGAAAAACTATGCAAGGCAGTAGCCATTTAAGCAGAAACCTGAAGTAAATAGGGTCACAAGCTATGGGGACATCTAAGGGAATAACACAGTCCGGGAAGAGGGAAGTAAATGCAAAGAAATATCCCAATGTGGAGCATGCTTGTGTGGTGAAGGTGAATGAGTGAGAGAGGGAAAGAGACATTGCAAGTGAGGCTAGAAAGGCACAGAAGTTCACACCAAGAGAAAAGTGTATTAGTTATCTTTTGCTGTGTAACAAATCATCCCAAAACTTGCTGGCTTAAAGCAACAGTAACTCTTGCTTCCCCATTGGTTTCTATGTATGAGGAATTTGGGAGTGGCTCAGCTGGGCAGCTGTGGCTTGGAGTTCCTCCTGAGGTTCTGTCAGATGTCAGCAGAGACTGCAGTCATTCAAAGACTTGAGAGCTGGAAGATCCACTTTTAGGATGGCTAGCACACACCTAGCAAGTTGCTGTTGACTGTTGCCTAGAGCACTCAGTTCCTCTCCGTGCGCTCTCTCCAGGGAGCTGCTGGAGGGTTCTGCATATTCATTGGTTTTCCTCAAAGCAAGCACTCCAAGAGACTGAGACAGAAAACTGCAATGACCCTTAAGCCCTAAATTTGCTAGTCACACACTGATTCTGCATGCAAAGGCATTATAAAGGCATGAAAATCAGAATGTGAGAATCAATGGCAGCCATCTGGGAGGCTGGCTACCCGCACCATCTTTGGGTCTCTAGCTTCTGCTCTGAGTGAGATGGAGAGCAATTGGAGGTTTGGAGCAGAAGAGTAATATTGTCTGACTTGTGTTTGTAAAGGCTTGTTCTTAGCACTGTGCTGAGAATAGAGTGTGAGAGAATGAGTAGTAACAGTGGAAGTAGAGAGAACAGTTAGGAGACAATCTCCATAATCCAAGTGAGAGATGTTGATGGCTTGGACCCAGATGGGGGTGGTAAAGGCTGTGAGAAGTGGTATATAGTCCTATTGATATACTTTGAAGTTAGAGCCATCAGAGTTCCTGATGGATTAAATGTGGGTTGTGAAAAAAGAAGAGTCAAATATATGAAAACAGAAGAGTGAAAAAATGCACAAGGTCTCTGATCTTCTGCCTTTTGCCACATCCTAGCACCAGGCATAGCCCTTGCCATGGAAACTTGTAGAATTGGGAGGGGAATTTCCAGGGTATTGATAGACTATTACTCAAAGTCTGTCTAAATGACACTAATTCAATATCCAGCATTTTGCATAAAAGGATCCAGATGTTGTTTTGAAGGAAATATAAAAACTAAAAATGTTGCAATTCATTAAGAACCTGATGGCAGGGGCGCCTGGGTGGCTCAGTCGGCTATGCATCTGACTTCAGCTCAAGTCATAATCTCACAGTTTGTGAATTCGAGCCCTGCATCAAGCTCTGTGCTGACAGCTCTCTCTCAAAAATAAAAAACATTAAAAAAAAAAAAAGAACCTTAAGGCACTTGTGGATGTTCCCAAAACTATAGTTAGGCCAATTACAATCTCTCTGCCCCATGTCCCCCTACCTGATTGTTTTTCGGTGATAAAATGGGACTCTCCAGCTTGTTTTAACTCCCCAATAACAGAAAAATTCCTGGAATCTGTCAGCAGTAGAACATGTTCAACCACTACAGATTTAAATAAACTTTCTTTGCTTTAATAAAGGGGATGCTTATTTAAAACTTTAAATTTTTACTAGCCTTAAAAATTGCTCACTTGATCTAATGTCCGAATATTTATGCTGAGTATTCCAAATCGCCATGGAGATCAGCATTCTACAGAACAATGATGGAGTTACAGATATTTGTAGTTTAATTGCCTGACAACTGATGTAAATTAAGTATGTCTTCCCATAGATCCTGAGTTTGGGGGTCCTTGGAAATTAGCAGAGCAATCTTACTAAAATTCCATGTTTAATTATTATAACAGGTCTTTGAAAGTGCTGTCATTCATTCACTTATTCACGCATCCATTCCATATTAATCTTACATGACATTCAAGTCCTGTGTTCTGTGCTGGTGATTCAAATGTGGACAAATCCTTGGCCTTGAGAGCTTACACTATATTGGGAAAGAGATAAGAACATAGACAAAGTGCTACTATAGAGTAAGGACACAACACTATGGGAACATATAGGAAGGACCCCTGCCCAGTCTTGAAAAGTCAAGGAAGGAAGATTATGAATAAGACAAGACCATAAGCACAGAGTTGAGTGCAAGGCATTCCAAGAAAGAGAGAATCTGGTACAAGAGAGAATAAGGAACATTCAGAGAACAGCAAAGCAACTCAATACGCTTACTGTAGATAATAGAAAGTGAAAAGACTTCTAGAGACGTAAACTGATACTTGCCCAGGAAAAGCCTAAAATTTCAAGAAGCTTATGGTTCATCTAAAAATAATGAGGAATCATGGAATAGTTTTAAGCAGGGCAGCCCTAGGATATGCTGGTAACTTCGAAAATTCACTCTAACAAGTCTAAACATGGACTTAGGATGGAATGAAATCCAACCTTTCCTCCATCTTCTCATCCTATCACCACATTCGAGTCACCACCATCTCTCTCTGACATGACCTAATCAGTCCCCCAAAAACCGCTCTCACCAGCCAACTAAAAATGCAAATCAGATTAGATCACTCTCTACTGAAACATTGTTTTGGTACCCTGTTGTCCTTATTTTAAAAAGCCAAAATTCTTAATAGGTTTACAAATTCTTGCTCAATTAGGTCCAAAGTTCCCACCCAACTTCATCCCATCTTTAGTTCCTTTGGTCTTTCAGTTCCAGTCATGATGGGTTTTCTTCCAGTTCTTCCAAGGGACCAAGCTATTGTTCCCACTTGTTCTGAAACTTCAAAGGGACTGTGTTTTCTGCCTAGAACATGGGACTCCTCTGTCTCTGGCTAATTAATGCCTTTCATCAACATTTCAGCCTAACCTTCACTTCTCAGGAATGTGGTGCTTTATCTTTTTGAATAAGTTAAGCCCCTCACCACTCACTGGACACCTTCATTGCACCTTGTACGTCTCTGCTCTTTATACTTTATTGAAGATGCTTATTGAATGCCAGCCTTTCCTACTAGACTGAACTTCTCCTTCCTGCAATTCTGGCTCAGTGTATCACTCAATCATTATACAGAAAGTCCCCAACTAGGGGTGCCTGGGTGGCTCAGTCAGTTAAGCATCCAGCGTCCAACTCTTGATTTCAGCTCAGATGGTGATCTCACATTTCATGTGATTGAGCCCTGTGTCAGGCTGCATGGTGACAGTACAGAGCCTGCTTGGCATTCTCTCTCTCTCCCTCTCTCACTGCCTTCCCTCTCCCCTGCTCAAGTGTACTCTCTCTCAAAATAAATAAATAAACTTTGAAAAAAAAGTCCCCAACTTATGATGGTTTGACTTAGGATTTTTTGACTTCACAATGGTGCAAAAGCAATATGCATTCAGTAGACCACAGACTTCAAATTCGAAATTTTGATCTTTTGGGAGCAAGTGGTAGAATAATCTCTTGTAATTCTGGGGAGCAGCAGTGAGCCAGAGCTCCCAGTCACATACATGGTCGCAAGGAGAGACAATGGACACACTTGTAGCCATTCTATTTGCATACAACCATGCTGTTTTTCCCTTTCAGTACAATATTAAATAAGTTACATGAGATGTTCAATACTTAGTTATAAAATAGACTGTGTTAGATAACTTTATTCAACTGTAGCCTAATGTAAGTGCTCTGAGTATGTTTAAGGTAAGCTAAGCTAAGCTATGATGGTCGGTATATTAGCCATATTAAATATAAATTTGACTTACGGTAATTTCAATTTATTGTGGATTTATTGGGATGTAACCCCATCATAAGTTGGGGAAGAACTGTGTATTAAATAAATGAACGATGGCAAGAAGACAATTAAGAGGTGTGTCTGGAACTGAAGAGGTAGAAAGAAAGCATGGATTTGAGTCTTGAGTGCTCAGAGTAACTTGGAAATCAGCTGTAAATGAGGGGAGAGAATTGGGAGAAAGGACAGGCTCCTATGTGTCTGGTTCTCCACTGTGTTGATGAGCATTGGCTGATGCCTGGTACATAGTAAAACACTCAGTAAATATCTGTGTCAAATGAATAAGGCTAAGTGGGTAGAGGCCATCACTCAGGTCTCTGTCTTGGTCTAGTGAGCAGCTCCATTTCCTGAGAGAGGGAAAACGTGAGCAGGAGTGCTTTACAGACAGGCCTCCCAACAGCACCACTCAGCTATTTGATTCTGAAGAGGCTATACAAGTATTCAAAATGGCATTCTGTCAATAGAAAACAGAGCATGAGTGTGTATGAAGTATTATGGGACTGTATTCAACTTGGTGTTTATATTAGTATTTTAATACTTTAAATTGTAACCGGTTATTTTCATTAGAATTATTTCATCTGATTGATTTCAAATTTTGAGAAAGACAAGATATGTTTTTAGATGGGATACCTCTGAATATTGTGGCTGAAAATTGCAAAACAAACAAACAAACAAACAAACAAAAAAACAAAAAAACAAAAAAAACCCTCCTTCCTCCTTAAGGGGGAAGAATTACAGAGATTTTCTAAAAATCTCTCTAATCTTTTAATTTCAAAAATGTAGCACACGGGGTTTCCATTTGGGATGATAAAAATGTTCTGGAATTAGATAGTGGTGATGGTTGTACAACACTGTGAATGTACTTAATGACACTGAATTGTACTTCAAAATGGTTACAATGGTCAACTTTATATTACGTATCTCACCACACACAAAAAAGTTTAATACAAACCATGTGTTCCCCAGAACTAAAAGAGCTTGACCAGCTCTTTTAAAACTGAGATATTTTAGAAATGTGGGAAGCTTCACTCTGCTTGTGAGTTGCTTTTGAAAAGCACAGCAGTGCGATGCTATGGAGATTTTTTCTGGCAAGGAGACTTGGAACCCAGTGTCTGGGAAAGGAATGAAATCCAGGTTGTGTGTGACATGACTTCGCAAGCAAGAAAAAGAGAATCGAAGAAATAACAGAAAACAACCACTTCCCGGGTCTTTATAAGAAAAGGGTTGTCCTTGATTCTCCATCTAATTTGGTTTGCTTCTCAAAGGTTGTATTCTTGGAGAATGTAACTCCCCATGCAATTCTGTGTTTGGATGTGATCTGTACAGTAGTTTCCAGCTTTGTCACCAACAAGAACACATTTATTATTTTCCTTTGGGATTGCATATTTTGAAGAGTAGGATCTATTAAACAATATCAAACAAATGGTTCCTGTTAAATAAAATGAGTTCATTCCCTATTTTCTACTCTTTAGCTGTATAATGCATATATCCCTACCCATCTGTGTCTCTGATTAGCATGAGATAGCCAGTGTTACTATACTAGTTGATATAATTCCAGGTAAAAGCAAAAAATCCTCGATGTTCACATTTATCTGTCAGCTTTTTCATCTATAAATGCCTTTAGACATCTAAAAACACTAAAGATGCATTAGGCTCTTAGAGACACTGCAAATAGCTTAGGCACCTGCACTTCTACCTTCCTGGGTTCTAATAAGAAATCACTACTCTAATAATTAGTGTTTATATCAGTGTATCTTAACAGAGAGGAGGCAACCACCTTAATCAGGTTTATCAAAATCCCTTCAGGGGATTCAAGCTATGCATTTCCTTGAGCCCCTGCAGAGAAACTGGTGTACCTTCTGAGTAGGGGCAAGTAGATGAAGGTGGTTTTTTCTCTCTGGAGAATTACTGCTGCTGTAGTGAGCCACTCTTACCAATGAGAGTAGATTTCACCTTTCAAGTGAATTAGGGCCAAGAAAAGAATAAGAACTAAACACGGATTTATATAACCCTTCATGTGAGGCTTTCACAGCAAAATAAATTTCTAATGGCAAGTTGTTGTCTCACTGTCTAGACTGAATAATGTGGGCTAAGAACCAATACATAATGTGCTCCAACAAACTGATAAGAAAAAATATTAAATTTCTAATAAAAATGAGAAACAATATAGCATAGACAATTCACAGGAGAAACTAGAGTCATTAACAAATATTAGGGCAGGGGGTTTCAACCTAAGAACTGAATAGGGGAAAATTTCATTGTGGGCTTGACTTCTGCCTCCAACCAAATAGATTAACAATGACCACATTTGTCCTCACACTGAAACAACTGAAAACTAAACAAATTATAGGAAATAGTGATTTGCAAGACACCAGACATCAGTCAATGAGGAGAGTGATTCCTGAGAGATGGGGAAAAAATGAAGTGAGCCACATGGGTTGCCCAGCTTCTGCCTTGAGACAGTTTCCAGGCTGTGGCACAGGAAGGGGGACTCAGGCAGAGCCCAGGGGGCTCCTGAGTTGAAAAGATGGGAGCAGAGAGTTCAGGGAGACCAAGGCATCTACAATTTGCAGGATAGAAGATTAAGAAGGAAAAAACTGCACATAGAACCCCAGAAATCTGCAGAGGGAGGTCCCTGTTCAATTTTTAGCTGAGTACTGATCAGCACATGCATGTGAGGAAAGCACCAGAGGCCAGGGAAAGAACTCCCAGTAGGATTGAAGTAGACACTACCTGGCACTCATGCAGGGCCTGTCCCACCAGCCAGGCTGAAAAATTTCATGATTCACAGGACATGGTGGAATAATCAAAAGAATCTTACCTCACTAGCAGGGAATTGGTCCTTGAATGAACACTGGTCCCACCTAACAAATCTTACAAGCATAGACCCAAAAGGATCAAGTTATTTCCAAGTAATTTATCTGCATCCAGAATATAGCCCAGTGTGGAAAAAAAAAAAATTATTCAGCACCCAGCGAGGTAAAATTCACAATGACTAGAATCCAATGAAAAACCAAACAGGCACATTAAAAAGAAGGAAAAGAAGGGGGGCTAGGTGGCTCAGTAAGTTAAGCATCTAACTCTTGATTTTGGCTCAGGTCATGATCTCACAGGGTTGAGCCCCACATTGGGCTCTGTGCTGACAGCATGGAGCCTACTTGGGATTCTCTCGCTCTCGCTCTCTGCCCCTCTCCCACTTGCACTCCCTCTCTCTCTCAAAAAATAAAATAAAATAAAAAAGAAGAGACATAACAAGGAAATAAATTAATCACACTGGTGATTAACAACTGAAGACAATACAGCAGTTATATAAATGTACTCCGTATATTTAAAAAGTTGGAGACATAGAAGACATTAAAAAAAAAAGACCCACATCAAACTTGAAGATGAAAACTATAATAGGTAGGAATAAAAATATACTGGATGAGAAATAATAGCAAATTAGACATTGCAGAAGAAAAATATTAGTGAATTTGAAGATACAGCAATAGAAACTATCTCAAATATCCTAAGAGAAAACAGGAGCAGAAAAATAATCAGAGCATCAGAAAACTAAGGGACAACTTCAAGGGGCCAAATATACCTGAGATTGGAGTCCTCTAAGGAGGAGGAAGAGGCAGGAAAATATTTGTTGGAACAATCATTAAAATATTTTCAAATTTGATGAAAACTATAAACCCACATATCTAAGAACACCAACTAACCCCCAACACAAGAAATATAAATAAAGCTACGATAAGGCATATCATAATACAGTTACCCAAAACCGGTGATAAAAAAATCTTTATGATCAGCCAGAGAAAGAAGATACGTTGCATGCGGAAGAATATTTAGTATGGCAACAGATAGGTTACTGGGAAAAAATGCTAGTGGAAGGGAGTAGGACACCTTCAAAATACTTCAAGAAAAATATTATTAACCTAGAACTCTATATCCAGGGAAAATATCTTTCAAAAATGAAAGCAAATGAAAGGCTGTTCTAGACATGCAAAATACACAAAAGCAAAAAGCGTTAATTAGTGGCAGCAGTAATTAATTAATTAACTACAAGAAAAGTTATGAAAGTCCTCAGACAGAAAGCGATATCAAATTGAAATACAATAGGAGCGCCTGGGTGGCTCAGTCGGTTGAGCGACCGACATCAGCTCAGGTCATGATCTCACGGTCAGTGGGTTCAAGCCCCGCATCGCGCTCTGTGCTGGCAGCTCAGAGCCTGGAGCCTGCTTCCGATTCTGTGTGTCCCTCTCTCTCTGCCCCTCCCCTGCTCATCATCTGTCTCTCTCTGTCTCTCAAAAATAAATAAATGTTAAAAAAAGTTTTTAAAAACAAATACAATAGAATGAGGAGATCCAAAATGGGAACTATGTGAGTAAATGTTAAGGACTGTTTCAATATTTAAATGTCTTTAAAAGATATAGGCTGTTTAAACAAAAATGATAATGCAGCATGGCTTTATCCCATCTGTACAGGTAAAATGTATGACAATAACACAAAGGTTGAAAGGGAAGAAGTAGAACAATAAAATTTTTTCTCATCCTCTGTCTAAAGGGGAATAAGGTAGCCTGTGATTTTAAAGAAAATCAGTAAGAATATGGAAGATTTGAACAATACTATCAACCTACTTGACCTCATTGACATTTAGAAAATTCTTCATGTAACAAGAACAAAAACAAATTCTTCTCTAATATGCATGGAATTTTTACCAAATTAGACCATTTTCTAGGCCATAAAACAAATCTTAACAAGTTCAGGAGGGTTCAAGTCATACTTCATTCTCTGGCCACAAGGGAATTAAATTAGAAAACAACAATACAACCCTAGAAAATCTCCAAATACAGTACATGGAAACTAAATAACTAACGTCTGAAGAATTCATTGGGTCAAATAAGAAATAAAAAGGAAACTATGAAAGCATTTTCAACTGAATGAAAATTAAAATACAACATTCCAGAATTTGTGAGATGCCATTAAAGTAGTGGTAGACCATTGGTAGTAGTGTTTAGGGGAAAGTTTATACGTGTATTTAGAAAAGAAGAAACATCTCAAGTCAGTGACCTTAGCTTCAACCTTAAGCAACAAGAAAAAGTGAAAATTTAACACAAAGTAAGTAAAAGTAAGGAAATAATACAGATTAAAGCAGAAATTAATGAAATAAAAAGTGGAAAAATAATAGCAAAAAAAACAATAAAATCAAAAGCTAATTATTTGAGATTAATCCCTAGCCAGGTTGATCAGAAAAAAATATAGAAGTTACAAGTTACTCATATCCAGAATGAGAAAGGTGGCATTACTCTACAAATTCTACAATTACTAAAAGAATAATAGGAGAATATAATGAACAATTATATACCAACAAATTCAATAATTTAGTTTAAATAGACAAATTCCTTGATAGACAAAAACTATCAAAACTTATGCTGGAAGAAATAGATGAACTGAATTACTCTATATCTGTGAAAAAAACCCTGAAATAGTAGTTTAAAAACATTCCCACATGGGATGCCTGGGTGGCTCAGTCAGTTAAACATCTGACTTCAGCTCTGTGGGTTCTGGCCCCACAGCTCTGTGCTGACAGCTCAGATTCTGCTTCAGATTCTGTGTCTCCCTCTCTCTCTGCCTGTCCCCTGCTCACGCTTTGTCTCTCTATCTCAAAAATAAATATTTTAAAAGATTAAAAAACAAAAACAAACCAAAAAAAAAAATTCCCACAAAGAAAGCTTTAGGCCCAGGTGACTTCCCTAGTGATATCTACCAAACATTTAAGGAAGAAATAATACTAATTCTACAGAAACTCTTACAGAAAACATTACATTAATATGAAAACCAAATACACTACAAGAAAAGAAAACTATAGGCCAATATCCCTCATGAACATAGAAGCAAAAGTTTGCCAATTAAATTCAACAATATAAAGAAAATGATAATAGGTCATGACCCAATGGGGCTTATCCCAGGTATGCTAGGTTGGCTTAACATTGAAAAAAAAAAGTGTAATTCACCATATTAACAAACTTAAATTTTTTTTAACACTTAAAAGATGTGGAACAAACATATGTACAAAATCCAATACTCATTTCTGATAAAAAAAAAAAAAAACTCTCTGCAGATTCGAAGTAGAAAGGAACCTCTACAACCTGACAAAGGACATCTATGGAAAACCCAGAGATATATATCACACTTAATGTGAAAGAATGAAACAGCCTGAGTACCCAATAATAAGGATGATTAAAATAATTACCAATGCCATAAACCACTTGAAGGCTACTAAAAGTCAGGTATTTGAAGAATATTTAGAAGCAAAGAAAATTGCTTATGATATAATGATGAATTTAAAAAGGAGTAGTACATAATCCAATTGTATTGGATGGGGGCAGAGGGGGAATGGATGGAGGGGATAAAACCAGAAGGAAATATCCACATATGTTAACAGCTAGGGAAGGAGGAAGAATGATATTGCTAGCAATTTGTTCTGTATATACTTTCTGCATTTCCAAAATTTTCTGTCTTTAAAGTCAGGAAAATGTCACTGAATTTTAGAAAAAAATAACATAGGAAAATGGAAAAAGAAAAATAATGGAGTTTAATGATTCTAAATTTGTATCTTCAGTCTTTCCCCTCAGACTCTTTCAATGTTCACAACTGGACATAGCCTCTCAGATATCTATAGATATTTAATTGAAGAGACGCACCATTAGGCACATGATCTTTTGTCATTCTCCATCTTGTTTAATAAGGAGACCAATTCATTCATTATCTATTCGACAAATATATGTTGAGTGTGCACTATGTGATGGGCACTGTAGTAGACAATGGGGATACAACAATCAATAAGATGTGGATACTGCCTTCAAGAATCTTCTAGCATTGTGACGGAGCTAGCCAATGGTCCTGTGTAGTACAAAAAAACTAGAGTGGTATATAATGGGAATATGAAAAAAGTGCTACAGTATGGGGGAAAGACAATGAACCTTGCCTTGGATGATCAGAAAAGTCTATAGCAGAAAATATGTAAACTGAGTCATAAGGAATGAGAAGAGTTAGGCAGGTGGAGTGTAATAGCTATGTTGCAGAAAGAGAGGTCTATTGACAGAAAGGCCAGGAGGCTCACTCACAGAACAGCAAGCAAGCATTTGAGACTATAAGAAGGGTCCTGATACTAAAAATTCTCGCACACCATCGAAGAATGGGGATTTTACTCCATGGCAATGAGAAACCATTAAAACATTTTCATTAGCACTAAACACCCATGTATCCACACAGTTAAAGATTCTGAAAAGCAGAACCTCCTCTCCCACTGACACCCAAAGATTTTTTAAGTATATTGACTAGGGCTTCATGGCTCATAAATGGGTACAGTTTATCACTTGCTTTTGCCACCATTGGTAGCCTCTGCCATGTTGAGGCTCCCCGTGGTTGCTGGTAACTGTGCTAAAGATCTGTAAATGTCAGGGTGCCTGGGTGGTTCAGTTGGTTAAGCGTCCGACTTTGGCTCAGGTCATGATCTCGTGGTTTGTGAGTTCAAGCCCCGCGTCAGGCTCTGTGCTGACAGCTCAAAGCCTGGAGCCTGCTTCGGATTCTGTGTCTCCCCCTCTCTCTGCCCCTCCCATGCTCGTGCTCTCTCTCTCTCTCTCTCAATAATAAATAAACGTTAAAAATTTTTTTAAAAAAGATCTGTAAATGTCACCATCTGCTCTGGGTCACACATCCCTGTTGAATACACGAAGGTATGATGCATTCAACATTATAATATCTCTGTTTCTGGACAGCCTATTGTGAAATAGGAAAGAAAAGTTCTCCCCTCTGTGTTATGTGTTGGGTGGCCTGGGCAAAGATACCAGAATTTAGTAAGACTGCTTTCCTTGTTTGTGCACATAACCACTCTGTCCTTGGGAAACCTTCCCACCACACAGTGGTTGGGTCAGAAAGTTTCAACTAACAGCTACCATTATGTACCCAAGAGGAGTGGCCTCTAATATTTAGAATCTACTGTGGAGTCTAGACATTCCTTTCTGCCATCAAGTGTCTCTCTCAGGGAAACCTCAGTCACCCATTTTGATTTGGCTTGTTTTAGATTACCTTTTTTCTTTTTTTTCTTTTTTCTTTTCTTTTCTTTTCTTTCTTTCTTTTTTTTTCTGTCTACCACATAGGATGTATCTGAATGCCATTGTACAAACCCTTTGAATTCTTTCCCTAGCCATCTTCCCAGCCCCTTTACCTCAATAGAGCTAAATACCAGAAATTTGGAGTAGAGGGAAATCTCTCTGTTTCATCTGTCAGCTGTGTCTAGACCTCAGTTATGATCCAATCAGGACACTGTGAAGAGTATAAAGGCTACAGACCAAATGTTGATACAGAATCTCTGGGCAATGAGATTCAGGATGATAATTTTTTCTAATTTTTTATTTTCATTTTCTAAGTTTTTTCTCCCAAACCATAATTGCTTCCATAAGAAATTTCATAAAAATAAATTAAGTACTACTGTGATCAACACAATACTGTGTGAGTATTGGTGAAGGACTGGGAAACAAGCATTCTCCTATAACTTAAAAGACATTCGGCAATATCAGTCAAATCTTTGCCATGCTCTATGACCATCATATCCTGTAGATGTATTCCCTTACATCTATACAAATAGATGCATAGGGCTGTTTGAGCAGCATCTTTTGCGACAGACTTGTTCATCAACAGAAGAATGATTAAATAAATTTTGATACATTCACATCAGAGATGTGGTGCTAAAAATAATGAAATAAGTCTTCATCTGCTGATTTGTATCGTATTCAAGATGTGCTAAGAAAAGGTAGGTTGCAGAATAGCTATGTATAGTGAGATAATACTTGAAGAGAAAGATAAGTGAATAGATAGATACATAGTAGGTAGATCGTAGGTAGGTAGGTAGGTAGGTAGAAGGTAGATCATTTGGTAGGTAGGTAAATAGACACAGACAGAAGGTAGAAAAAGAAAGAAAGAAAGAAAGAAAGAAAGAAAGAAAGGAGGGAGGGAGGGAGGGAGGAAGGAAGATTTGAATATGTAAGGCAAATGTCTGGAAGAATTCAGTGGGGGTGTTGTGACTTTTCACTTACTGTCTTGTACTATTTACTGTGAGCCCATTTGCATTCCCTCTGAACCCTGTGCCCAAGCCAACATTCTCCAAGGCACCAGGCCTTGTCATGAACTCTTGCACATGCTATTTCTTCTACGTGAAATGTTTCCCCTTTCCTCCTTCACTTCACAAATTACTTTTTTTTTTGTGGCAAGGGTACAGGCTCAATGTTACCTCCTCAAGATACCGTCTTGAGAGTCCCTACTCTGCTTTCATTATCTGTTAGCACCTTCCACACCTTTACTGGCTCTTTTTATTTTTTTTTTAACATGCTGCTTCCCTCACTAAAAAGAAAGCTTCTCAAAACAAAAACCGTGACTTTCTAACTTTGTATTTCAGAATGTAAAGCCATATTTGGCACCTAATAAATACCTGTTAAATACTTGCTGTTAAAAACAAGGAATGGTCTTTCTGAATATGAAAGTCTAACGTCCTAGCAAAAAGAAATTAGCCTCAGCACCTTAATCTGATAAATCTGGAATTTCTTTTAAAATGCCCATTTAGGGGCACCTGGTGGCTCAGTTGGTTAAGCATCTACCTTCAGCTCAGGTCATGATCTTGCAATTCGTGAGTTCAAGCCCTGAGTAGGGCTCTGCGCTGACAGCTCAGAGCCTTGAGCCCGCTTTGGATTCTGTGTCTCCCTCCCTCTCTGTCCATCCCCCACTCACACTCTGTTTCTCCCTTCTCAAAAATAAATAAACATTTTTTAAAAAATTAATGAAATGCCCATTTAAAGAAAAAAAAAGTCTGTAAGTCAGGAAGATATTGAGGCCCAATATTATTGAAATAAGGTTTAATCAAAACGGATGCTTTGAATTAAATAAATATCTTGAGTAAATGTTAAGATTTAGTCATTTATTTTAAAAAGTTTTTACAATTAATAAAACTAATAGGCAACTGACAGAATGGGAAAAGATAGTTGCAAATGACATGTCGGAGAAAGGGCTAATATCCAAAATCTATAAGGAACTCACCAAACTCCACACCCGAAAAATAATCCAGTGAAGAAATGGGAAGAAGACATGAATAGACACTTCTCCAAAGAGGACATCCAGATGGCCAACAGACACATGAAACAATGCTTAGCATCACTCATCATCAGGGAAATACAAATCAAAACCACACTGAGATACCATCTCACGCCGGTC
>CM053559.1:4178390-4200894 GCA_028646485.1 Cryptoprocta ferox | reverse complement strand
GGAGGGGAAGGGGGAAATAGTTGGGGAGAGGGAGGGAGGTAAACCATGAGAGACTCTTGAATACTGAGAACAAACTGGGGGCTGAAGGGGGAGGGGGAAAAGGGAAGGGGGGTGATGGACACGGAGGAGGGCACTTGTGGGGATGAGCACTGGGTGTTACATGGAAACGAACTTGACAATAAACTATAAAAAAAATTGTTTATGTTTATTTTTGAGAGAGAGCAAGCAGGGGAGGGGCAGAGAGGGGGAGACAGAGGATCTGAAGTGGGCTCTGTGCTGGCAGCAGAGAGCCCAACATAGGGCTTGAACCCATAAACCGTGAGATCAGGACCTGAGCTGAAGCTGGACGCTTAACCTACTGAGTCATCCCAGCGCCCCAGATTTAGTCATTTCCTTTAAGGATATTTAATAAATTTTATCAAATCTTAATCACCTTACATTTCAACTAATTTCCCAAATTTTATTTATACAAGGAAAAAATACAAATGACAGGATTTTATTGGCATTTGTCAATTATAAATCTTATTTTAAAAAGAAGCATATGATTACAGTGTTGATTAAAGGTCATATATTCTGTGCTCATTTGTTTTTTATGTTGAAACTTCTATTCTTGTTCTCTACTGTAGTTCAGACATGAGGAAAGGGTAAGGAAAGGAGCAAAATTTGATTGGCAGCAAACAGAAATATTAACCAACCCTTCCAAAGAGACTACAGTGGAATGGGAATAGTATAAATCATAGAGGCACCTGGCTAGCTCAGTTGGTAGAGCATGTGACTCTTGATCTCAGGGTTGTGAGTTCCAGCCCCACTATTCGGTGTAAAGATTACTAAAAAAAATTTTTTTTAAATATTCTAAATTGTAATAGAAAGTGAAAATGAGTTTCCACATATAGCATGTGTCACTTGGTTTCTTGAATGCAGGAGGTGATTGATGGATGAATGGACAGACACAGACATGTGCTGTGTAGATCAAAGTGGTGTGTCTCAGAGTCACCTTTGTCTTTAGCAAATCACAACAGAGTCCTTTTGTAATGCTAATAATGCAGTGATTCAGATAAATGACAATGCATCCTCAAATTTCCAGGGATAGTTACGATTTCAAATACTTTGTCCTGTTGTCCAATGAATATATCTTTTATACCATATGTCCTAAATTTCATTTCTGAGAGCATGGCTTACTGGAGTTATAGACTAATTGTTATATAAATAACTTAGGAAGAATATTGTTTTGTTGTTTTATTTTTTGTTTTTAGGAGAATAAGATTAGATATGTTCTATTAAGTCCTCCAAATAATTCTCTGTAATAAGAATTGTCTTATGAGGGAGGTGCTTGGGTTGCTCAGTTGGTTAAGCATCTGACTTCAGTTCACGTCATGATCTTGTGGTTCCTGAGTTTGAGCCCTGCAGCTGGCTCTCTGCTGTCAGCACAGAGCCGGCTTTAGATCCTCTGTCCCTCTCTCTCTCTGCCCCTCCCCCACTCACACTCTCTCCCTCCCTCTCTTTCTCTCAAAATAAATGAATAAACGTTTTTAAAAAGGGACTTGGAGCACTGCGTAGCATCTGACTCTTGATTTGGGCTCGGGTCATGATCTCACCCAGTTCGTGGGCTCGAGCCCGGAGTTGGGCTCTGTGCCGGCAGTGCGAAGCCTGCTTGAGATTCTCTCTCCCTCTCTCTGCCCCTCCCCACTCATGCTGTCTCTGTCTCTCTCAAAATCAATAAGTAAATACTTTTTTTTTAAAGTGACTTATGTGGAGCTGATGAAATATCTATAGACAACTGTCGCTTATCATCATTGCCTATATCCCTTAGCACTTATACCATTCCTTAGAAAAAATAGACTTTTCAGTTAAGGATCTGTTGAATTAATTAGAAGACTGGAATTCAGGAGTACTGTCTTTAAACCACTCAGAGAAATTAATCTTCTCTTTTTTTCTAACACTACTCTAATTTTGCATTTGCCTAGAGTTGGTGATTTTCTGGGGTGTTGTCACATATCCACTAGGACTTAGGCATTAAGTCTTGCTCAGTTTATCTCAAAGCCAGCAGAGAAGGGCTTGGATTTTCAGCATACCAACACCTACAAACTGCTATCCACTGCCCACCCTACTCATTGGGTTCAAATAATTTCTTTGATACCCTATTTGCTTTTGTGGCAGTTGTCCTAGAAATTAAAAAGTGTCTTTGTTCGTGTTTTTATTGGATTTCAAAATTCAAATGTCTGGAATGAGGAAAAATACTGCTGAAAACAAACTTTCTATGCTTTGTCCCTGAATAACCCAGTGATTAAATAGGATCATTTGAATATGGCGTTTTACTTGTCATTTCTCACAAAGAGATCTTAAGCTTCCCCTGAGTTTCAGAAATTAAGAAAATTTTGGAGTGGAGATGTGTAATTGAATTAAAAACATTTTTTGTCATGATATGCAGATTTGAGACTTTTTTCACACAGCAGCCACAGGGATCTCTTTAAAAATCTGATCACAGCTCCACTGGTTAAAACTTTTCAATGGTTCCCATTTGCCCTACAATAAAGTCTGAACCTCTCAGTCCATCTTTAAAGTCTTGTCTGACAAATTCATTGGCCTTATCTTATACCCTTTCTCCTCAGCCCTCACAACTAGACATATAAAGCTCTGCTTTTAGATTTCCCTCCAGTAGAATAATCTCACATGCTCTTCAGCCTGCAACACTTCTCTCCAGCCAACAGTATCTTTACCACCCCCACACCCCCTTCATAGCTTCACCTGACTACTCAACATCAAGTTTTCAATGTAAAAGTTACCTCCTCATATGAGATGCTTTTGTTTCTACAGGTTGGCGGTTCCCATAGCATCTAGCAATTTCTCTTCACAATGACTTCTATGTCTGTCTTCCTCACTGAGTTGGACATTCTCTGAGAGCAGGGATTGGACTCTTTAGTGGATCTTTAACTCAAGCACGGTGCTCAGCACATACTTCTATAACAATGAATGAGACAGTATTATTGCAGATGCAATACTAGAAATGATCAGGGTTCAAGGGTGATATATCTGTTTCATCCATTCATGACTCAATGTTTAAGGTCACAATTGACCAAAAGAAAACCTGCCAGAATAAAAGAACAAATTCCTCCTTTTTCAAACATTTTACCCTTGCTTACCTGGTGAGAATCATAGACTTCAGCATTGCTTTTTAGTTGTTTGCTCTTATTTTTTTTGTTTATGATGAGCTTAGCCACTTTATGTACAGGTTTTCCCCACCATCCAAAAGTCGAGTGTTCCTATAAAACCTTTCATAAGACAAAATGGTTACAATGAAGAAACAATTACCATTTTGTAAAAGCAAAAATCCTCTTGGGATTTCTTTCAATTAGTGGGGAAAGAAAAGGCACTAATGTAGTTATTTCGTAAAAGTAAAGACTTTGGGATAGCAAGGGAAATCTTCTGTACAGTATTTCAGTATTATACGGACGAAGGAGTAAAGGAAGAAAGTAAAACACTTCAAAGTAAATATTGAGTCTGATTGACCTTTAGTCCAAGATTGCTAGGTCAGCCACGGGTGTTCATCAGATGTAGCTTCACCTACGGCTCCCATAGAAAGCTGTGAATCCACTATGAAACTGTGCTTATGGTCTTTATATTCATATGACTATCCAGGAAGCACAAGGCAACTGTTTTGGGAACATTTTTTACTGTACTTTACTGTGTGTCAGTTTTTAATATAAAAATATGTATAGTTTGTATAATTAAAGTATATAGAAAGCATATATATGTATATGTATACCCTATATAGATAAAGTAACAGCTTTATCAAGATACAATTCACAAGCCATACAATTCATCTATTTAAAGTATATAATTTGAGGGTCGCCTGGTTGGCTCAGTCAGTTAAATGTCCTACTTCGGCTCAGGTCATGATCTCACAGTTTGTGGGTTCGAGCCCTGCATCAGGCTCTGTGCTGACAGAGCCTGGAGTCTGCTTTGGATTCTGTGTCTCCCTTTCTCTCTGCCCCTCCCCCACTTGTGTGCACATTCTCTCTCTCTCTCAAAAATGAATAATAAACATTAAAAATTTTAATAAAAAAATAAAAAATAAAGTATATAATTTTAAGGTCTTCAGTATCTTCATAGAGTTGTGCAACCACTACCACAGTCAATTCTAGAACATTTTCATCACTCTATACAACAAACCTGGATAGATTAGTGGCCACTCCCCATTAAGCTCCAATCCCCCAGCCCTAGGCAGCAATGAATTGACTTTCTGTCCCTGTAGATTTGCCCATTCTGGACATTTCCTATAAATGGAATCATACAATATGTGTTTGTTTGTCTTTGTGTGTGTGTGTGTGTGTGTGTGTGCCTGCCTGCTTTCATTCAGCACAATGTTTCAAGGTCCATCCATGCAGTAGCATGTATCAGTACTTCAGTACTTTTAGGCTCCAAAAATTTTTACAGACTATGAATTAGTGAATTGATCAAAGATGGAATGGGCCACCTCAGGTATTTTGACTCAGTGAGAATGTTTAGAGGTAGTAAGTCTTCTTCAGCTTCTAGATTCAACACTATATATTAGCATGACCTGAACAAGTACATAATTTCTCTGGGCCCCAGTTACTTCAGCTGCAAAATAAAAGGATGAGACCCGTGAGCACTAAGTTCTCTTCTAATATAATTATGTTCCCAGATTGTCACTTTATTAAATTTAAATGACAAAAAATTAAGGGCAAATGATAATTTCCGCCCCCAAATAGGCGCACACTTCCTAAGAAAGCAATGTACACAAAAAATTTTCTCTCTCTCAAGGTTATATGCTAATGCTTTCCCATTATGTATGATGCTTATGGTCAAAATCTGTAAGTATACTCATTAGCCTTCTTTCCTAATTTTTATCTACCTTTTCCACTAACTTTATATACTTATTTATAGCCTAAATGTTACATCCCCTTCCTTTTTGCTCATTTTAGCATTTAAATACCTTTGGTGCCTAGCTTGGCCCCTGACTATTTTCCAACTCAGAACCTCCTATGGGGAAAGCAAGGTAGAGTACTGCCTAAGTAGTACATTGTGATTTATAGCTACTGGAGAAAGTTCCCAAGGCTCCTAATGTCCCTTACTTGTTTATCAATTCTAGAAAATTTTTATAAATGACTGAGGCAACACCGAATATAAACAGGAAACATGCTTGACTTTACATTTATAATAAATCAACTGATTTTTGAAAAATTCATCATGTGTTATCCATTAAAACTGTAAAGTATAATGAAAATAGTTTTTAAAGTATAAAATAAGTCTAATTATAATTTTTAACCATTAAAGGTACAGGCACTGAGCATCTGACACGGGAAGGGATGCAAACAGCAAAAAATGGGCAGAATGGGTGCCTCTGTGATGGAGGCTTTGGAGGAGGTGTGAAAAATATATACACTGAGCGCTCTGAAAATAATCTTTGACTAAGGAAGCACTTTGCTAAGGAGGTGAATAGGTAGATGGATAGAGATAATCTCCTAGGCAAATGGCAGTAGGTACTTAGGGGACCTTTTTTGGGGCATTAGAAATCAGAGCATGGCACAAAAATAGACACATAGATCATAGAACAGAACAGAAAATCCAGAAGTGGACACACAACTATATGGTCAATTAATCTTTGACAAAGTAGGAAAGAATATCCAATGGAAAAAAGACAGTCTCTTCAATGAATGATGTTAGGAAAACTGGACAGCAGCATGCAAAAAAAATGAAACTGGACCACTTTCTTTCACCATACACAAAAATAAATTCAAAATGGATAAAAGACTTAAATGTGAGACAGGAAACCATTAAAATCCTAGAGGAGAACATAGGCAGTAACCTCTTTGACATCGGCTGCAGCACTTCTTACAAGACATGTCTCCAGAGGCAAGGGAAACAAAGGCAAAATTAATTATTTGGACTTTATCTAGATAAAAAGCTTCTGCACAGTGAAGGAAACAATCAACAAAACTAAAAGGCAGCCTTCGGAATGGGGGAAGATATTTGCAAATGACATATCTGATAAAGGGCTAGTGTCCAAAATATATAAAGAACTTACAAAACTCAACACCCCCTCAAAAATAATCTAATTTAAAAATGGGCAGAAGACATGAACAGACATTTCTCTAAAGACATCCAGATGGACCACAGACACATGAAAAGCTGTTCAACATCACTCATCATCAGGGAAATGCAAATGAAAACCACAATGAGATACCATCTCACACCTGTCAGATGGTCAAAATTAACAACACAAGAAACAACAGGTTTTGGCAAGGATGTGAAGAAAAGGGAACACTCTTACACTATTGGTGGGAATGCAAACTGGTGCAGCCACTCTGTAAAGCAGTTTAGAGGTCCTCAAAAAATTAAAAATAGAATTACCTTATAATTCAGCAATTTTACTACTGGGTATTTACCCAAAGAATACAAAAATGCTAACTCAAAGGGATACATGCATCCCGATGTCTATAGCAGCATTATCTAGAATAGCCAAATTATGGAAAGAGCCTAAATGTCCATGGGCTGATGTATGGATAAAGATGATGTGGTATAGGGGTGCCCAGGTGGCTCAGTTGGTTGAGCATCCGACTCTTGATCTCGGTTCAGGTCATGACCTCACAGTTTGTGAGTTGCTGTTGGGCTCTGTGCTAACAGTGCTGAGCCTACTTAGAATTCTCTCTCTCTCCCTTTCTGCCCCTCCCCCTACTCGCGCCCGCCGTGGACACACACACACACACCACGCGCGCACACTCTCTCTCTCTCTCTCTCTCAAAAAAAAATAAGCATTAAAAAAAAAAGATGTGGTATATATGTACAGTCGAATATTATTTAGCCATAAAGAAGAATGAAATCTTTCCATTTGCAATGATGTGGATGGAGCTAGAGAGTATTATGCCAAGTAAAATAAGTCAGAGAAAGACAAATACCATATGACATCACTTGCATGTGGAATTTAAGAAACAAAACAATCATAGGGGAAAAAAGAGGGAGGCAAACAAGGAAACAGACTTCTAATGATAGACAACAAACTGATAGTTTCGTTACCAGAGAGGAAGTGGGTGGGGAGGTGGATTAAATAGGTGATAGGGATTAAGGAGTACACTTGTGATAAGCACTGGATATTGTATGGAAGCGTGAAATCACTATAATGCACACCTGAAACTAATATTACACTGTGTATTAACTAACTGGAATTTACATAAAAATGTTTAAAAAATTGGTATACTACTTAGATAATAGTCTACACTGCTTTTCTCAAAAGACGTTCTGAATAGGAAAATAATTGGGGGCAAGATAGACACCAAAGATGTTTAAATACTAAAATAAGCAATATAAAAGGAGATTTGAGACACACACACGCATGCATGTGTATATATACATGTATGTATACATACTTTTACACACGTACATATGTTTATTACCCAAATTACAGAAGTATCATTCATCATTCATGAAGATAATATTTATGACTATATACTATATGCTAGGTACCATTCTCAACCCTGAGATTTTTTGAGTAATCAGAACAGGTTAGGGACTCCTGGGTGGCTCAGGCAGTTAAGTGTCCAAATCCTGATTTTGGTTCAGGTCATGATCCCACAGTTCGTGAATTCAAGCCCTGCATCGGGCTCTGCACTGGCACTGTAGAACCTGCTTGGGATTCTATCTCTGCTTCTCTCTGCCCCTCTCCTGCTCTCTCTCTCTCTCTCTCTCTCTCTCTCAAAATAAATAAACTTTAAAAAAAAAGGTTACATTCTAGTGGGAGTATATTGTTATATATTTTACTGGCCATAGCATCTAGCACAGTAAAAGACACACAGGATATGCTTACTTCTTCTGATTATAATGTGGAACCAGTCATTGTTGGTGAAGGGAGAACAGTTCCCTGAGTATTATGGAAGAAGAAACTTCTTCTAGAATGGACTTCACACAGTTTTGATGAGCTAGGAAATGAAGGTCTTGCGTTGGGGTCACTAACCAGTCAGTCTGAGAAACCCAGACTCCAGGCCAAGAAGGGGAGTTGAGGGGAGGGTGACAGGAAGCCATTGCCTTTGCGTAGCTCTGGTTTGTGCAGGGTTCGGTGGTGGGCCTGGGGCAGCTGTTTGTCAGCACCTGGGAAGAGGAGCTAAGCGTGGACCAGCTGGAACTGGCCGGACACCTGTGTGTCTGTCCATCACTGATCTATGATGACCAGCAGAGAGAACTGACCATTCCGTCACTTCTGCCTTCCAAACTCATACAGCTTAACCAGGTTGACACAGCACAAAACACTGCACCTGCAGCAATATGTTGTGCTGACGGATTCCAGAATGGTCCTCATGATTCCCCGCTCTGGGTGTCCAGACCTTTGTATAACGCCCTTCACCTGGTGCAGGTGTGACCTGTGACTTGCTTCTGATGAATAGAATACAACAAGGGTGATGAATATCACTCCCGTGCTTATGTTACATAGTGCTCAGCCTCTAGCAGATTAGCGCTAGAGAGACTCTCCAGCTGGCCTTGAAGGAGCAAACGACCAGGCTGTGAGCTGCCTCTAGAAAGCACACCCTGGAGGGAGCAGCATGCCATGAACGAAAAACTAACCATAGGCATCACCAGCTCTCACTTTCAGGGTCTAGTTGCACCTTTCCTTGTTTCATCCCAGTACAAGGCTTACCCATCGTGGTGCTGTGGACACTGCAGGCTGGATAACTTTGTGTGCGGGGAGCTATTCTGGGCACTGTAGAAGGTTTAGCAGCATCTCTGGCCTCTACAAACCGAACACTATTATTAGTCACCACTTACACACACACACACACACACACACACCCCGCTACTGCAACCAAAAATGTTTCCAAACATTGCCAAATGTACCCTGAGGGGTAAAATTGCTCTGTTTGAGAACTACTATTCTAGTGTAAAAGCTACTGAGCGCGGAGTTTTGTGTGGCCAAAAAGCAATCTTTAAAAAGAGAAAGATAAGGCTTGGGCACAGCTAATTTGCACACTAGGAAAATCTATTTTCTAAGCACATACCCTTCAAAGTCAAAGCTGGTGTTTGCAGCCCTGGGTTTGATGGCTCTTTCATTTTGCTTGCCAGCTAATAATGAAGAAAGTGCTCATGTGAACACATTACAGGCACAAGTTCTTTGGAAAACAAGACTGTATTTTATTTGATTTTATTTTTTTAAATGTTTATTTATTTTTGAGAGAGAGAGACAGAGCTTGAGGCAGGGAGGGGCAGAGAGAGGGGGAGACACAGAATCTGAAGCAGCTCCAGGCTCCAAGCTGTCAGCACAGAGCCCAACGCGGGGCTCAAGCCCACAAACTATGAGATCATGACCTGAGCCAAAGTCGGACATTTAACTGACTGAGCCACCCAGATGCCCCAACAAGACTATATTTTAAACAATGCAGGTAAGAAGCATTTGATTTAACCGTTAAATAGCACAGAGAAGATATAAATCCTGTTCAAACAGCTCCTATTATGTGGGAGAGTCTGTGAAAAGACAGACCTTGAGAAATGCTTTATAAGTAACTAAATATACAGTGGATCTTTCTGAAATATTTGCTTGAGGTTCCAGAATCCGTTCTCATCATTATATTTTCGCATAAGCTGCCATGCTGTGTAAAGTATTGTGGCCCAAGTGATGGCATGGGATAGTAATACTAATATGAAATCCTATAAGTGGCACCAATTAAGCACAGAATTATTTTGAAACAGACACTCTAGATACAGTGTTACTAGTATAACAAGTCCTCTGGTAACAGAGCTCTTTTTGAAGTAAAATTAACCAAAATATGGGGCGCCTGGGTGGCTCAGTCGGTTGAGCATCTGACTTCAGCTCAGATCATGATCCCACGGTTCATGGGTTTGAGTGCTGCATCAGGTTCTGTGCTGACAGCTCAGAGCCTGGAGCCTGCTTCAGATTCTGTGTCTCCCTCTCTCTCTGCCCCTCCCCCACTTGCGCTCTAAATAAACATTAAAAGATTAAAAATATTAACCAAAATATGAATGAATGAGTGAATGAATTAATTCTTGCAACCTGTCTTTATTAAAAAAAAAAAACCCACACATCAGGCACTGCTGTCATTTCTAGAAACATAATACATAAGGGTAAAGGTTTAATGACTATGGTTGCAGAAATGATAAGGGTCCTCGTTTAATGGAAGAGACAGAAGAATAGTTGCATGAATAGGTGTGGTAGTGAGAAGGCACCTGACTCAGCACGGAGATCAGTGAAGCTTCCCATCAGAAGTGAAGGATTCATCTGCGTATGTCAAGTGAAAAAGCTAGAAAAGTGTGCCCCAAACAGAAAGAACAACACGAGTGAACTTGAGAACTGTGATCCAGGGAAGACTAAAGGAGAGATCAGATGAACAAGGGGTAGGAATTGAGGCTGGATGGACAGGAGGGGCCAGGTGACAATCAGCCTTCATGACACGCTAAGAAATTTTAACTATGTCCTGAATGTGATGGGAACCACTTGGATTTCATGCAGGGCTGTGACGTGGTGGAAATCTGCGTTTCCGGAGAGCTGGCTTCAGATCTTCTAGTCCGCGAAGCGTGGATTTGGACAAATCCTAAGTCAGGAAGACTACTGAGGAGCGAAGGCACAAGCAGTCTTAAAGAATATAACAGTAAGTATGTTGAAGGGTTTATGTTTTTAATTAAAATTTAAGTGTTATTTGGAAAAAAAGATGTGGTATATGTGTATGTACACACACACAGGCGCGGGCGCGCAATGGAATATTACTCGGCCATAAAAAAGAATGAAATCTTGCCATTTACAATGACGTGAATGGAGCTACAGAGTATTATATGAAGCAAAATAAGTCAGTCAGAGAAAGACAAATACCATATGACTTCACTCATATGTGGAGTTTAAGAAAGAAAACAACGAATATGGCAGTGTGGAAAGAGAGGAAAACCAAGAAACAGACTCTTAACATAGAGAACAAACTGAGGGTTACCAGAGTGGAGGTCGATGGGCGGAATCAAGGAGTGTACTTGTCACAATGAATACACGGTGTTATGTATTAGTAATGAATCACTAAATTGTACATCTGAAGCTAATATTATACTGTATGTTAACTAACTGGAATTTAAATAAAAATTAAAAAAACAAAAGATATTCATCAAAGCTTGCATCGAGCGAGCTGGCAGGGATGGAGAAGAGAGAACAGAGGATTTGGGTAAGTTCTTACCTCCAGCTGTTGGGTCTGTGAAGGCTCTCAGAGCCGACCTCTCAGAAAGGGAAGAAAAGCCGGAAGAAGTAGCCTGCTTGGATTCTGCGGGAGGCAAGAACACATTGCTAAATGTCTTAAATAATTACTATTACTATCATAATTATATGATTTGGAGTATAAGTTTACTAGTCCCATAAGGAAAGATGATGTTTGGAACACATGTTTCTTAAAAAGGAATTCTCACTGAAAACAAACTGAGGGCGGAAGGGGAAGGGGGAAAAGGGAAGGGGGGTGATGGTCATGGTGGAGGTCACTTGTGGGGAGGAGCACTGGGTGTTATATGGAAACCAACCTGACAATAAACTATAAAGTTAAAAAAAAGAAATAAAATAAAAAGGAATTCTCATACTTCACAAATCTATTATTATCAAATCTTATTCTTTGTATCTCTGACGAAGATCATCAGTGTAGACGTGTGTGTAAACCACACTTCATTTTTCTCTCCTACCTCTGTAGACATTACTCAGAATAGCGAACACTAAGTAAGCTATTTTATACATTTGTGCCAAATAAAAACTGCTAGATTCAATTGTATTTCAAGCGGTAGAGCTATAACCCATAAAAACGGGGAATAGCAGGATCTTCACACTAGGTACATAGACACAACTTTCCAGGAAGATATTTATTATGGATGTCAAGGCGTTCTTCTGCTATAATAAAAATGTTGTTTAGGTATGATATACTATTGACTTGGTGCCAGTTTGTGATTTTAAGAAAGACTTATTTCTCACCCATTTCAGGCCCAACAAATGGGCTAATTTTAAAATGATGAGAAGCAGAGATAGCAAGTGATAGCTTCACTAATATAAATATAGCCTGAACAGACTCAAGAATTTAGAGACGATTGTCCAGAAACCTCTAGAACTGTACTTATTAATGCCTAACTCATTTAAAATGGAATGCATTGTAGATCAAGCCTGAACCAGCAGAATTGTCCCAATTGTTTCTATTTTCAAGTTATCTAGGCTGATCTAAAGTTTAAATACATTTTCAAGCTTAATTAAATGAAACACTTAAATTATACAAGCATTTAATACTTAATTGGAAATTGAAAAACAGATACCATGAAATCCCTAGGTAAAAAGAAAAATGAAGCAACATCTGCCAGTCCCATTTCTCTATCACTTGGGGATGAATGTGTTTATAAATACCCACGCTTTTAAATAACCAAATGCCTCTGAAATGATTTAACCTTTTGCACAATATTGCTGATCAGTGGAAAGGCCTAGACACCTTTGCAGAACTTTTACCCAAGAATGTTTTGTGAGGACATCAGGATGGGGCGGCACCAACCACAGGTGTTCTAAGGATCACTTCTTGGGACTTAGAAAATCTGAAGGTAGGAGAGAACCTAATTCCTGATCAGGGCTGTGCAAGAATCCAAAGAGTGCTTACTATTGGGTATGAGTTTTATAGTAATCCATTTACGAAAACTTTCCTTCCTGACATTTAGCAGTGCCATTTTATAGTGACGAAAAAGGAAAGTGACGTTAATAAGTAATGGAAAAATTATGAGCATTGTGCTTTACATACACTCAATACACATTGCTGAATGAATTAATAATGAGAGCACCCTTCCCTGCCCCCTAAATAGAGCATAAGAAACAGAATTCAAAAACTACATGTAAGAAACCTTAAAGATCATCCATCTTGGCATCTCATGGCACCCCCATGCACCCAATTTTAAAGATGAATAAACTGAGGCTCAGGGACTTTAATAATTGGCCCAAGGTCATGTGGTTAATTTAGTGGTGATAACTAGAAATACAACACAAATAGAGGATATTAGTAATTTCTTTGTTCACTCATAAAAGAGTCTTCTAACTTATTTATCTCTGTGTACCACTAGGGCCTCCCTTTTGCCTGTGCATTATAGGTACTCAATAAATAGCTATGGAATTAATTATTTTATTTATTCATTCATTCTTTCATTCAGATCATCTGTATCTGAATACCTACTCTGGGCTAGACATCAAGCATACCACCATTTGGATCATTGTTCTTCAAATAGGACATATTAGAATCAAATACATATTTTCATTTCTTGAGTAAACACTAAAAGTCTACATCAGATCGGATCATCAGCCTTCCCAGTACTGCACTCTGCCTTCAGCAGGATTCTCCAGTTGGGGATTCTTGTGGGAAAGTTGAATCTCCCCACCCCAAAACTAATATAGTCCACTATGCAGTGTTGCACATGACCACGGGGCCCTCAGTTGACTGACTACCTTGGGCTATCGGTTAATACTCTGTTTCGTGAGATTTGGCTATCCTTGCCATGGTAGTTTACATAACCACAGATGTTCTGTTATAGGGAGCATAAAATAGAATACTTCTATTCACTTTTGTGCTTTTTATGACATGTGCTCTTTGACCTCACTATTTTTTTCTTTTGTCCACCTTGTCTTTTAAATTTGGTTAAGTTCCCATCCCTGTCCAGTTTCCATCATTCATAGGTCAAATTAGCCTACTTTATAACACTTTATCATCATACATATTCTTGCTTAATGCAACACAGTTTTTATTTCAAAACTTACCAAGCACTCATCATTTGACATGATGACATTTCATACTGCAGCCTTGTGAGATTATTTCAAAGCAATGAGGTATGGTACTTCTTTGCCCTGAGTCACATGCTTCATACAGATTAACTTGCTGTATCAAAGATATCTTAGAACATTCTAAAAAAGAATTCTAGATGATTCATGGTAACACTCATTGCTGTATTTTATTTCCCATTAACTAGGGGTTCT
The DNA here is from genome assembly GCA_028646485.1 of Cryptoprocta ferox. Classification (NCBI taxonomy): domain Eukaryota; kingdom Metazoa; phylum Chordata; class Mammalia; order Carnivora; family Eupleridae; genus Cryptoprocta; species Cryptoprocta ferox. Next base: position 4,186,922 of record CM053559.1, on the reverse strand, counting down.
GAAACTTAAGTGTGCATGAGAATCACCTGGAGGATTTGTCAAAACACATGTAGCCAGGTGGAAGCAATCCAAGTGTCCATGGATGGATGAATGGATAAACAAAATGTGGCATATATATATATATATATATATATATATATATATATAATGGGATATTATTTAGTCTTAAAAATAGGAAGGAAATTCTGACACATGGATGAATCTTGAGGACATCATGCTAAGCCAGCCACAAAAAGACAAATACTGTAGGATTCCACTTATATGAGGTAGATGGAACAGTCAAATTCACAAAAACAGAAAGTAGAATGGTGGCCACCAGGGGCTGAGGAGAAGTAAAATGGAGAGTTGTTGTTTAATGGGTTTACAGTTTCAGTTTCACAAGATGAAAAGAGCTCTGGAAATGGACAGTGATGATGGTTACACAACAGTGTGAATATACTTAACACTACTGAGCTGTACACTTAAAAATGGTTACGATGGTAAAGTCAACGTTATGTGTGTTTTACTAGAATTAAAACACGCACGCATGCACAGCCAGATTGCAAGACTCTATGCCAAGTTACTGATATAGTAGGTCCGAGGTGGAGTCTGAGAATTTACATTGCTAACAAGTTCTTAGGTAGTTCTAATGCTGCTGGTTCGGCGTCTATTCTCTGGGAACCATGGTGATGGACAAAGTTAGTGATAGCTCCAGAATTTCTATATAAAAGGAGTTTATGGGTAACAGTCTAGTTGCAGGAAGAATAGGGAATGTGTCTTACCAGTTTCCACAGCAAGAACACTGTCTTTAGATTCCATGTTTATCTGCAGAAGCTGTAATGGGTGAGAAATTTTGACCAATTGCCCAACTCCCAAACCACCTCTTGGTGACAAGCTACGCCTAGCTAATTGCTCAGGTTATCTCAAAAATCCTAAATCTAAAGGGGAAAACTTAAGACCTTGACATTTTTTACACTTAACAGATACATTCTCCCTTTATAACTTTTTAATTGGAAAAACAAGTAGACTTTTTTTTAAGAGAGGACAGAAAAATATGAAACATTAATCAAGCGAAGACCCATATATTGAATACCTGCTCTAGAGAGAACAGATATTTATTGTTTTGTGCAAATTAAGCATGAAGCAATGTGATAACCCCTATCAAATTAAAATGCATAGTATTCCCTAGGGTGTGGTACAACAGCAGTTTCATGAGCTGCTGTTGAGAATATATATTACTACAAACACCTTGTAATGATTTGACCATATATGTCAAATATCTAAAGGCTTTCACTCAGTAACCCCACTTATAGAGATATATCCTAAGGAATAAAAGTGTAGAATATAAGAATACTTATCATAACAAAATATATACCAGCAAGACCTAGAAACAGCCTAAATATGAAGATGAGACCAGCAAGGAGCTAATTAACTACGGTGTGTTCAGACAACAGAATTTACAGCTACAGATGATGGCTGTTCTTTTTGGGGCTGCTCCACAAACTTTCCTTTGGGCGCTTCGCTTCCTTTTTTCTGTTTGTCTCTGACAGTACTGTCAATCAAAGAATCCCCCACCCCCACCGACACACACATACCTGCCTCTAACATAGGAGAAGTATTCAAGTGTTCATGACTCACTCAGGGCCAAGGTCCTTTTGGGGGGTTGGAGGGACAGATGAGAGTGTTTGACAAGAGAAATCTCATGCTTTGTAAGATTGCAAGCTGTATGAGCAGTGAGAAACAAGCTCTAAGCCTGCCAATAAAGAATCCAATGCCAAAGAAAGAAGAGGTGAGAGATGAAGAGAGAGGATGATTCTTATTACCATTGTTTGAGTTCCTGGATCTCACTGTACCTGAAGGCAGCAAGGCTGCCTTTGGATTTCCCAGTTACATGAATCAATAAATGCCTTTTTTTCCCTTAAACTCCCAACTAAAAGATTCTTGATTTGTATGTTATCATTAAAAAGCATGTTTTATATGATACATAAATATATATATAAATATATATAAGAATATATATTACATTAACTCAACTTAAAGATATACATATTTGAGGAATATTAAAATGTGTATGAGTTTATAGCATTGTAGATAATCAAAAATTTTACCTCAAAGATTCTTCATTTTTAAAAAAAATTGCTAGTGTCTTGTATCCTGGCTACCAAATATTCTAAGAGATCTCCAGAATATATAATTTAAGTGAAAAAGCAATGAGCAAAACAAAAAACAGTATAGGTAGTGTTACCATTTGTGTGATAAAGCAGTATTTGTATATATACATATTTTTCTTTTTTTTTGCAAAAATAAATAATGGAAGAATAAGACAGAAACTAGTACAATGATTAGTCATCAAGGAAAGCAAAATAAAAGCACAGTGAGATACTTACCAGAAGAGATAATATTACTAAGACAGAAATTGTCAAGTGTTGGCAAAGATGAGGAACAAATGGAACTTTTATACACTGCTGGAAGAAGTGTAAATTGGAACATCCACTTATAGAAACTCTTTGGCAATATCTACTAAAGCCTGAACACACACATACCATATGACCCAGCAATTCTACTCCTGGGAATATACCCACCAGAAATACATATGTACATTAAAAGACACATACAAGAATGTTCTAAGAAGCACTATTGGTTAAAGCCCCAAACTGGAAACCCTTATCTCTGTCGACAGCAACATGGATAAATTATGGTATGCTATATATGCAACACATTAAAATACATTAGCAGCAAGAAAAAAGAGTAAATACTTCTATTTCACACAATAACACAGATGTATCTCATAAATACACTGTTGAATGAAAGAAGCATAACACAAAAGAATCCATACTGAATGGGGAGTCTGGGTGGCTCAGTTGGTTGAGTGTCCAACTCTTGATTTCAACTCAGGTCATGATCTTAAGGTTCGTGGGATCAAGCATGGAGCCTGTTTGGGATTCTCTCTCTCCCTCTCTCTCTCTGCCCCTCCTCCTGCTTGTGTGCACACGCGTGCTCTCTCTCTCTCTCAAATTAACATTTTTAAAAATCTTTAAAAAATAATATATACTCTATTATTCCACTTATATATAGTCCTACATCTGGCAAAACTATAGTGTCTGAACTCAGGAGAGCAGTTGTCTCTGGGTAGAAGAGTGGCATAGCAGTGGGAAGGGCAAAGGGCAATTTCTGAGGTGCTAGAAACTTTCTGTTTCTGCATGTGGCTGGTGAGTACCTGGTTATTTTCAGTTTACAAGAATTCATGAAGCTGCATGCTCCCTCTGATGGGAGGGAAAGAACAGGTGGAGAAGACAGTATAGAAAGTAAGACTTCTCTGGATCTACCTTGCTATAGTTTTGGCCTTGGAATCATGTACATGGTTTACATATTTAAAAAATTCAATAAAAAGAAGAAAAATATATAGATGCATGCGTTAAATGGAGGTGATCAAAACTATGTTTTTCCAGGTGCTAAAGATTTATTTATTTATTTATTTATTTATTTATTTATTTATATTTTACCCCCTTAAGGGTACTCTATAGCAGGCTGTTCTTTCAGGATTTAACATAAGTCTGAAAATGGACACAACCAAGTCTTCTGAAATGCTAGGATGATAATTCTAGGTTTGGTCTAGCAGCTTGAAAAAGATCATGAATACTAAAAACTCAAAAGCTCAAGCCGTAGGGAAACAAAGAAGGAAGACAGAAAAATGAACAGCTGGAAAAGCACTCGCTGTTATCCAAAACAAACAGATGTAGCACAGTTAGGCATGTACTAACCCAGTGGCCTTTGGAATAAATGCCCACACTGAGCCCCCAGTTGCTTGGCCTTGGGCTAAGTCAGTTATTCAGAACCTTTAATACTGACAACTGCAGAACTGTGCAAAATGCGAGTGAAAAAGATGGTCAAGTGATTCATAAATATTTTTTATCATGAGTTTTAGCTTCTTCCAACTACTTCATGCCAAAGATTTCCCCGAATGGTCCAATGGAAAACACCCCTAATGGAGGGTGGAGGATAATGGGAAGAAGCCTACAATCTTCATCTTGGGGAGAGACAAGGAATGTAATTATTCAAGCATATACAATGAGCAATCTGAATCTAACCTGTAGAGAAATCTGACCCCCCCCCCCACTTGGACTTTATACCATAAATGGAGTCAGGAGTTTGAACACTTCTCTAATTAGGGGGTTCAAATCCAGCTCTGCACCTTTCTAATTTTGTGACCTTGGCTATGTTCCTTAATCTCCTTAAGCTTCAACTTCCTTCATCTGTAAAATGATAAGAAACCCTGTTGAGTTGTTCCAAGATTAGATCAGATAAGGCACATGAAGTTTTTAGCACAGTTTGTGTTTAAGACGTGCTAACATTACCATGCTACCACACAATATCTTCTCTTTATGCATTACTAACTTAAAAAAATGGTGAGTGGAATGGATTAACATGTAGTCACAACCTATTATTTGTTAGATGCTTCAGCAAGCATTTAAATAGTATAAGATTTTATTTATTTTATTTAATCTTTGCAAAACTCTTACGAGGTTACAAATGAGGAGATAATGTTCAATTTCACAAGGCCCAGTAAGTGGCAGAATGAGGATTTGATTCCATAGTTCTCTGACTCCAGAAATTATTTTTTCTGTGTCTACAAGAAAGCAATCATTAGGATGAAAAACGAACATCAAGAAGAAAGTCTGTGACTGCCAGGAAAGCATTCATCAGTCATTCATAAAGTAGCTCCCCCACACACTGTAAGAACTAAGCAAAAGGGCTTACTCCCTGTAAGAACTAACAGAGACCGTTCTATTTGGGAGATGGAGGTGGGCTGGAATTGATAAAGCGTGGGCAAGTCGGAGTTGGTGGCCTAGAGAACAGTGCCTGGCACAATAAATGAGTGTGTAAAGACATTTAATATAGAGAAAAAGGTCCTCAGTCACTACAAGTCTTCTACGTGAAGCCAAGGTCAATATTTAAGGGGTCATGGCAAACAGGAGGACTTGGGCCAAAGAACATATATCCTAAACCAAAGCCAGGGATCATGGAAAAAGTGTTAAAATTGTTCTGAAAAAATCCAGGCAAGATTAACTGTTGCTGTAGACATAAGCAATAGGTGAGCTCACCTTGACGTTGAGAACTGAAGGCTGGCCAGGGCTCATAGGCAAAGGAGGAGAATATGTACAAGGCACGGACCAATGCAGTTCAGATTGGGCAATAAAATAAACCGGAGAGAAGGAAATAGAGACTAAGCAGGGATGCGCACTCAGTTTCATCAGTAAATCCCAAGACAGTGGCTGTTTGCCTACATTTCTGGTTTTAGGTAATTAAGGGAATAAGAGTAGGTATTGTTTCATGAAACAGTCAATGTATATTCTGTGTCACATTAGTAGTATGATGTAGTACTACTACATCATAGTAGTAAATACATACATTTATATGTATATACATATAAATGTATGTATATTTATATGTACAGTAGTAAATACATACTGTACATATATATACATACATGTATATGTACATGTATATGTACATGTGTGTAAAGTAGTAAATACATACATATGTATATACATACATAATAGTAAAATGTATTTTTTACTATAAGCCATGAAATCTTCTGTTTCAGGGAATGTGGAACCAAGTTGAAAATTACACTGTTGTCAATGGCAGGGAAATAAGCTATGTTTTCTGATTAGGAAAGAATTATGGTCCAGATATGCCTCAAGGGGTAGCCATGCCTTAATAAAATCACCATGTTTCATGGGTAAAGAAATTCGATTGTGCTGCCCATGAAAAGATGGCCAGTATCTTAGGACTGATTCATTTATTAATTTTGAAAGACAAATATGGCTGCACGAAGCCGTTTTGATCATTCCCTCCTTGTGGGAAAAATCTGCCAGGCTAGTTGCATGAGAATATGGCTTGGCACACACTGAATCAGAGAAACAGTAATTAGTTTGATAATGTAAGTGGGAGTGACATCTGGGTGTGAAAATTCTCTTAGGTAATAATAATTAATAACAGCCAGCATTTACTGAGAGCTTATTGCATGTCAGGCATTGTACTCAAAACTTTATATCTCATTTAATCCTCACCCTGTGAGGTTTTTCACCGCCGAGAGAGATATACCTGCCAAGCAGATGGCATAATGTTGTCAACTAGTCAATGTACATTTCTTGTAAACACATGCCAACAAATTTTTCTCTCTGACTCCACTTTACCAGGCTCTGCTAATCCTGCTTGCTAATTCTGTGTTCCCACCCTTGCCTAACCAATACTCCTGAAGTTAGCCAAGGAGCACCGGCAGGCACATAAGCCATAGAAGGACACAGAACTATTCCAATGAATCAATCTTAATTGATGGTAAACAATTTCAAATATTTTATATGAAATGAACTGGATACATTATGAAGCACAATGAAAAATTTGAATGAATTGTAAAGGACAAGCCTCAAAGAAATTTCACCCTGAAAGTCAAAATCTTGAGATCTTTCTTTTAGGGTACCTGGTGGAAAAGTTTTAAAATCCTAGTCCAAGGGCAACATGGAACACTTTAATAGAACTGTTTCCCAAATTATAATCACACATTTGTCAACCTTCCTACAATGCTGCCTGCTTCACCTTGAATGAATTGGGTGTTTTAAATTTCATGAGCCCCATTAGCTCTTAAGTTTTGCCTGTAGAGAGGAAATCTTATCCATTAATATGTTCTCAGAATTAGACTGTATTCTTTCTCTGACTGAACAAGGAATGCAGATTTATTGTGGAAAGTTTTGAAAATCTGGAAAAATACAGAAAATAAAGAAAGAAAAATGTTTAAATGCCTTAAACTCATCAATAAGAAATAAGACTGCCAATATTTTGACAGTCAAATATCTTGAGTATCGGCTATGTGCCCAAGTAACTATTCTAAGCGTTGGGGCTACACTCTGTATTAGATAGTCGAAACTGCTGCCTTCAAAGACATTCTATTTCTTCATTCTTATAGATGATAGAGATAGAGTTATATAAATATACATGCATATTTTTATAAGACTGGGATATTACTACATATATTCTTTTGTTGGTTGACTTTTTATTTAACAGTGTGTTATAAACATGACTTTATTTTATTACACTTTCATCCACACCATAGTTGTTAAAAGCTGCACAGCAGTAATTTATTTTAGAGACATGATCTATATATCTAATAAACCTCCAACTTACTGTTTGGAGCTCAGGTTGTTTTCGGTTTTTTTTTCTTATAAACACACTAAGACAAATGTTTTTATAGACACATTTTTGTGTATGGATATGGTTATTTTCTTTGGATGAATTCTTTTCAGATCAATGTGATCCTCTTTATGGGTTGAAGATCATGCATATTTTCAAGACTTTTGATGATTACCAAATTGTGCCCCAGAATGATGTATACAAGCTTATATTTTTAAAAGCAGTTTATGATAATGTCTCTTCCCAAACCCTCAACAACATTAGGTATTTATTATTAAATTTTTAAACCAATTTGTAGGTGAAAATTGGTTTCTTGTTTTAATATGCTTTTTCTATTTCTCTGGAGGTCAAGTCTTCATTGGTCTCTGTAATTCATCTTTTGTGATTGCCTTTTCACGTCTACTCTTTTGCCCTTTTTCTGGTAGGGTGGTTATCTTTTTCTCTCATACTTAAGGCCTTTTTTCCCTTTTAAATAAAATACATGATGACTTGCTGTCTGCCCTATATGATACAGCTTTTTTTTTTTCACAGTTTATAACTTGCATTTTTACTTATTTACTGAGTTTGACCTTGAGGAGTTCTTAAATTTTCTGTGGTCATATTTATCAATAATTTCATTTTATAACTTCTGTTCTAGTTTGTAGTTTAGAGAGGTCTCTACCACCTTCACATTTGTTACCTTTTGATTTGCTCTAACTTTAAAGAATAACATTACAAAATGTCGTGTACACATTCTGAATATCTCCCAGATTTGAGAGAACTAATACAATTTTCAGCAGAAACAAGGGAGAGAGAGAGGTTAGCAACAGAGAGGAGGGATAGGTAGTCCTTTAAAGCATGCATATTACTGTCTTTTCTTCCCAAAAAGCTACTAGACTCTAATCTAGTAACCTTGAGAAGGGCCCAAGAATTTGCATATCTAGTAAGTTCTAAGATGCGGTTTGAGGCTGCTCTAGTTTATAACAATAGATAAGAACACTGGAATTCCTTAATGTAACAACCAATTTAAATAATGTATTCATCCTTTTTCTAATGTAATAAATTTCACTAATCTGATACATTAAGATAAACTTAAGAGTCTGGGCAAATTTTCCTGTTATACCTGTCCCCCCACTCAGCAATGACCACTCAGTTTCTTTCAGGGTACTTGAAAGTGAGGAAGACCTTGTCCAGATGCTGAGTTTTCCAGAAGATCTCCATGGCTTCCCGAAGTCATTGGCCCAGGTCTGGTTCTGCTTTAGTACCGGGAGAGACATTCTTTCCTGCTTGTAACTACTTTGTAGATAACCTCTGTGATTAGTGGAATGTCAAACTCTCCTCTGAGCTAGAAACTGTTTTTGTTTTTGTTTTTCTTTTTAAGTA
>CM053559.1:4150810-4178290 GCA_028646485.1 Cryptoprocta ferox | reverse complement strand
TTGGGAGTCATCCCAAACTCCTTCCTCATTCCCTGCATCCAGACACCAAATCTGGGAGACCATGCCATCGCGATGTCTTTCAAACCTGTCCATTCTTTTCATCGTTGTTGTTACTGACTTAATTCAAGCCCTCATGATCTGCCCCTGGAAAAGCAACATGGTACAGAAAAAATCCACACCAATGACTTGGTATCAGTGGGACCTGTGCTTGACTCACATCCACTACTTATTAATGGCCTGACATTAGAACAAATCCCTGACATTTCGTAGGCTTCCTCTTCTTTAACATAGGAGTCAAATCCATCTCAGAGGCATACTTTGAGGGTTAATGAGATAGCATGTGTGAGAGACTCAGCAGGCTGCTGTACTGAGTAGGTCTTCAACAAATACTGGTTTCCTTCCCCTACCCATTTTTTTGTTCTTTAGTTTGATCAGTGTTTCCTAATAGGTACAGAAGAGCAGTCTTTCTGACCAGAAATCTGATTTTTTTAAAAAGCAACTAATATCTTACTATTGCTCACAGGACAAAGCCACTACAGAAGGTGCTTCATTTATTGCCCTCCAATTGCCTTTACAGACTTGTGTTCTCTGTTTCCCCTTCTAGATGTTTCCTGAGCACTCCTCAGAACACATCTGCATACCTCTCTGACTTCCCAATTCTGGGCCTTCTGGCAAATATCTTTTTCTTTCTCCAACCTTGTTCACCTCACTCCTTGCTGTATATACCCAAGGCCCACTGAAGCATCTCCAGCTCTAAGAATTTTCTCTGAATTATTTATAATTGATCTTACCTCCTTTTTTGTCACTACTATACTTGGTATAAAACATGACTACATCCTTTATAACACTGTAGTATGATTATTTGTATGTCTGTTTCTCTACTAGACTCTGAGTTCATTGAGGATTGAGATCCCACACTAGACATGGCCAACACCTGACAAATAGAACCATTTTCACCCTAACTTATCCTCTAGACTGTATCACACTTCATACTGAATATGTTCAAATAAACTCACATCCCTTAATTCATATAGTTTTTTTGCTATGATATTTTAAAATTTATAATTTTGCTTTTAAAATTATTTAGCTATAAATAACTGGTTTAATTCTCAAAGGGCTATGATTTCTAGGCAATCATTAAGCAGACTCACCATCCTCCCAAAGTAGTAAACCTGACCTAGAAATTATTTTTAAAATACTGAAATACTAAATTAATAATATTTGGCAAATATTTAATAAAATAGTTAATATTTTAAATTTCACTATGCTTTTTCTTTTCTTTCTTTCTCTTTTATTTATTTATTTATTTATTTAGAACCAACAATGAAATTTTTCAGATCTCAGATATTTTCATAGCCCTGAAAAGCTTGTGTACCATATGGACTTTTTTTGGTGTATAATCAACATGATGTTTCTGCTGATACATACTGGGTATCAAATAAATAATAACTGGGTCATTTAGTAAATAACTATGTGGCCTTTTCATATTTTTTATTTTTTGTTATTTTTAAAATGTTTTTATTTTACTTTTTTTTTTTTTTTTTTTGAGAGACAGAGAGAGAGAAAGAGGGAGACAGAGCACAGGTGGGAAAGGGGCAGCGAGAGAGGGAGACACAGAATTTGAAGCAGGCTACAGGCTCTGTGCTGTCAGCACGGAGCCCGACGTGGAGCTCAAACCCATGGACAGTGAGATCATGACCTGAGCCAAAGTCAGACACTTAACTGACTGAGCCACCCAGGTGCCCCAATATTTTTTTTATTTTTTGCTACCATTTATTTGACCTTTACCAAGTGGCTAGCACTGTACTGAGTTATTTGTATATATATTAACTCAATTATGCTCACCATTGTCTCCATTTTAGTAGATGGAAAATCCTGATTCTCAAAAATATTAAGAAATTTGCCCACTCAGTTCATCAGTGGTCTCATTCACCAGGCTGTCTAACTCTAAGGCCATGTCTTAACACTACACTATATCATCTTTAGTAAACAAAACCCTTTAACAATCTGACTTACAGCTTCCTCACCCAAAAATTAGAGATAATTACAATTTCTCTCCCTCCCCCGGGACAGAGTTGGTATTCAAAATTTAAATAATTTGCTAGGGATTGGAAACAATTCTGTTGTGCTAGAATAACAATAGGTGAGCTTGGTACTCCCTGTTATGTGCTCCCATCGCAGCTGGACTTTCCCTATTGACTCACCTGTATTGAATCTAATACATTTGCTTGTTTAATTGTCTCCCTGTCTATACTGTGAGCTCCATGAGGACAAAAATGATGTCTTCTTAGTTACCCTTGCACTAAGGTTCCTATCATGCTATCTGACGTATATGTTAGGTGCTTGAAATAAATATTCGTTGAAATGGTTAATTTAGTCAGCACCTACCCAGTGCAAATAACTACAAGAAAGAAGTAGAAATCAAATCTTTTGCCAAAAGGTAGCCTATACTCTAGTTAGGATAAAAAATCATAGGACAATATCTCCAAACAATATGTACTTAAGTTATTTATATAGTAACAACTCATAAGACCTTACCACCTTTTCTCTCCAAAGAATCCCAGAGAGGATACAATATGAAAAAATTGTCATAATCCTGCTAATATTCTTTTAGCATACTAAGACCTCATTAAAATGTAAGAAGAGAATAAAAAAACCATCAGGCCATAATGAAATGCAAATGATATTGATCTAATCAGTCATGTTTGCTGTCATAAAGAAGTCCACATGATTACAAAATATTTCACATATTGTGTGAACATTATTATAGACTACATCATCATCATTAAATGCCCATCTGTGTAAAGCATCCTGCTAGGCACCATGCAAAAGGCTTTAATTAAAACAAGTATGATCCCTACACTTTGAGAATCAAATTCACTCAAGTAATCCTCTCTTTAAAAAAAAAGTTTCCTGATAGTTTGTTTTAATTTTTTTTAAATTTTTTAATGTTTATTTATTTTTGAGAGAGACAGTGCGAGTAGGGGAGGGGCAGAGAGACAAGGAGACACAGAATCCAAAGCAGGCTCCAGGCTCTGAGCTGTCAGCACAGAGCCAGATGCCAGGCTCAAACTCATGAACTGCAAGATCATGAACTGAGCCGAAGTCGGATGCTTAACTGACTGAGCCACCCAGGTGCCTCTGTTTTAAATTTAAAGAATAATTTGAGCAACTGGATTCTACTGATATTTTCACTAACTATCATAAATTTTCAAGTGTAAAAGGCGAATCCTAACGAACATCAATTAATCCAAGCTTACATGTGTCATCTATTAATTTAAACTATATCTGGTCATTTTAATATTTATACTAATAATTAGATCTTCTTTATAAATGGCAACTCAACTCTTTGTCATGGATTTCACTTGCATTTCTAAATTTATCATTTGATTTTTCAGCTTTGTTTATGGCATCTTTTGCTCCAAATATTTTTGTGGAAGCAGTTTTTAATCTTTTGATTAGTTTCCATCCCAGTATAATAGTGTTTTTTCTGTAGTTACTTAAATGGTTTAATCTTTTAGATTTGACTCTTCATCTGGAATTTATGTTTTGGATAGTATTTTTAAAATGTTTTGCCAATTAACTTGGTACCATCTTTTTGAGTATCCAAACTTACTCTAGTTATTGTAAATAATAACTTTTGTACTTGTAAATTTCTATATATACATAGATCTATTTCTTGACTATTTTGCTTTAGAAATCTGCCCATCTATTCTTTCTCCTATATGTTTCAACTACTTTGGTTTTATATTTCAGTTTCTGGAATGGCATCTTTTTGTTGCTATTTTGAATGGGATATTTGCTTTTTCAGTGTAAGTTTCTATCTTGTTATTATGTCTATGGAAAACGAATTACATTTTATACATTTTGATCATATCTGATTATCTTTCAAATCTTTTTTATTCTGTTAGTTCCTTTGGTTGCTTATCTTATTCATCTAGAAATATAATTTCATCATCTATAAATAATGATAACTTTGTCTCTCCTTTCCAATATTAATATCATATCTCTTCTCGGTCTTATCATATTGCACAGGCTAGAAATTCCAGATCAATCTTTAACAATAGTAGATATAATGGAAACTTAGTCTTGGAGAGGAACTTTATTTAATTAAGAGCTTTTTTGGCTCATAATTATGCACTAAAGATAATTAGCAAATGGCCATTTGCCCTTTACACCTACTGTGAAAATAATAATAGTCAATAATTTCTCTCTGCTCTGAGCAAGCATTTTACAGTTTTAATTTATAATCCTGAAATATCCTGCAACGTAGGACTATTCTACCTGTTTTGCAGGTGAAAAAAGAAAGGTTTGCATACATTGAATAACTTGCCCAAGGCTACCCAGCTCATAAGAAGTCAATCCAGAAAGAGAACCTAGAGTTCTTTGATTCTAAAACTCTTCTTTTGTAACGTATTACCTGCATTATATAAATACCATCTTGACTTAATTCTGAAATATGTAAATGGATATCTCTGCTTGGGCAAGTGCTATATGTTGCAATGATATACTTTAATACCTTTTAAGTATGTATGCAACTTGAAAGATTTATATATTGACTTAGAATGAGACGAATTATAAGGATCACTTTTTAATTTAAAAGAAATTGGAATGAGTTAATCAAATAAATGTTAAGTACCCACAATATGTCTATATCTTCATAATTGCCTACCATATAATCATATCTTGATTGCATGTGAGTTAACGTTTCATAAATATATAACTTCTCCCCCCAAATAATTGTCTGTAAGTCAAAACTCTGTTAGTGACAAGTGATAGAAATCCAATTCAAATTAGCTTAAGTTAAAAAGGGGTCTTATGAAGAGCACCTGGGTGACTCAGTCAGTGACGCATATGAATCTTGATTTCAGCTCAGGTCATGATCTCATGGTCGTGAGATTCAGTCCCACATCAGGCTCCGTGCTGAGCGGCTAGCCTGCTTAAGATTCTCTCTCTTCCTCTCCCTCTGCTCCTCCCCCACTTTTTCTCTCACTCCCCCAAAATAAATAAATAAAAATAAAAATAAATGAATAAACAAATAAAAAGGTCTTGTGAACTTATGTAACCAGAAAATTCCAGGGCTGGCCTCAGGCATGACTAAATCTTCCTCTTCTGAGTTTCTCCAATTGTTGATTAAAAGAAAGAAAAAACATTACCTTTCCCCTTACTGTAATTTATAAAAAATCCCAACTTTTCTTCATTTAGGTTACATGCCTCCCTCTTGAACCAATCACTGTGGCTGAGGGAATGGAGTCCACTGATTGGCTTTGTGTCACATGACCACTCCTATGACTTGAGAGGATGGGGAGGATACCGTGATTAGCAGCCAGAATTTAATGCAATGAGTAGTGACAGAAACATTTCCCCAAAGAAAAAGAGAGGCTGCAATTATCAGAACGTAAGGGAAGAGACATTGGTCAGATAAAAATAGCAGGCATCCATTATACATTGTAAGCTCTTCTAAGTCAACAAAGTTTCTTTCACTTAGTCATATCCCTCCTAACAACCAGCAAAGCAGATTACCCATGTGGATAGAAGACATTCAAATAATCCGTAAATAAAAACAAGATATACATACAAAAAATTAAACAGATTCAAAATCAGTGATGAATCTCCCTTGAAACAATTGGGATTTGATTATGTTTTCTCCTTAAGGTAAAGAAATGTGCGATGTATGAATCAAAGTGTGCCCTTTCTTCGTCACCTGTTGCATTCCCGAGGGGCAGACTGAGACAGAGTTCAGTGTGTAGTTTAGTAGGTGCGCTTGGATGAACACCTTTGGAAGGAAGGAGAGGGTAGCAAGATTGGGCCAAGGGGGACGTCAATGTGGAATGCAGGCCTGAACAACAGTCTCAGCTGACCCCATAGGGAACTCAAGCTAAAATGGCCTCTCAACAGCTGGACCTTTAGATCTCCTATCCTCTCCGTCAGTCATTTACTGTGGATCACCCTGGAAAGGGCTCGGGCCATGAGTTTCAGCAGGTGGTTTTTCTGCAGCTCGGGTGATCCCTGAAGGGTTAACAGGAGCAGGGGCCTTTCTTCTGACAGCTCTCCTGTAGCTCCAGTAACAAGTCTTCCCTTAAAGCAGATGTGGGGAATGTCTCTCTGCATCCATCACATTCTCTAAGAATGGTGAAGTTAACAGGTAATGAGGGAAAAAAAAAAAAGCTACAGTTATAGTTTCTGTAATGCACTGCTATTGATAATTTACATACATTGTGTTTAAAAAGCATTTCATTTAATGCTAGTGTCATTCTTTCTTGGTAGAGAAATGGACTTACACATCGTGAAGCCAAATTGATGTTCTCCATTCCTTTCTTACTTGGTAAGTACCTGTACTATGAAACCATCTTCATTTTGATGTGTTGACAGCTAAACAATGTCCATGTTTACTACTATAACAACAACAATAAAAATAGCCTTTCCACAAATTCTACATTGTGCAAATACATAAATAAGTAAGTCTGAAAATCATGGTGATGAATCTGAGTTAAATGCATGTTACAGAGAACCCTTAATTGTGGGGATTTGTATTATAATTCCTTCCAGTTGGATGGACCTGAGAGTTACAAAGCTCTCTGTATATGAGGTGTGGGAGTGAGCAGGAGCTTTGCATTTGAACACTTCCTAGTTCTGAAGCCTTGGGCAGGTTAACTTAACACCTCTTTGCTTGTTTCCTCATTTGTGGAGTGGTGGTGATAATAATGATTCATGTGGAATATAAAGAACATAGAATACTATTTGCCACAAAGTGTGAGCTCAAGAAGTAGTTGTCATTATTCACTATTATTACCCAAACAGGATTTTTTTTACAGACCTGGAATTTCATATTTATAAGCAGCTGCTATCCTAAAAAGGAGTAAAGTGCCCTGGACTGTCTAACATGAAGATGGCATCACTTTATTTATTTAAAAATTTTTAAATGTTTTATTTATTTTTGAGAGAGATAGAGAGAAAGAGAGAGAGCAGGGGAGGGTCAGAGAGAGAGAGGGAGACACAGAATCCAAAGACAGGCTCCAGGCTCTGAGCTGTCAGCACAGACCCCAACGTGGGGCTTGAACCCAGGAACCATGAGATCATGACCTGAGCTGAAGTTGGACGCTTAACCAACTGAGCCACCCAGGCGCCCCAAAGATGGGATCACTTTAGAATAGGCCATTAAGTTCTGGGACTTTTTAACAGGCAAAACAGCTTGCCCTAACCACCCCCTATACGCACACTTATACACCTGCTTGTAGCTTTGTTCCCACTCCCCGAGCCTGACCATCTTACGTTCATCTATATAACAAAAAATGTCTTAAGTGCCTGTTATGCATCGTCACGACTTGGTTTTACCTTCATGCCTGCTCTCCGGTCTTCTGGAGGAACATCGGACTCAGAGAGTTTTATCGTTTGCTTTTGTGGTTAATTGCTATTCAGATACTCTTTTTAACTCTAATGGCAAGAAACTCCTCAGAAAGGCCACCTCTGCCTCTCCAGTGAAGACGCTATGTGTGTGTTTATATATGTATATATATAATTTTTTCCCTGTTTTCATACCTTTCTAAATCTTCTTTTAATACCAGAGTATGAGGGCTGTTTTTTTTTTTTTTCTCAGCTCATACATAAATGGGAGACATGGAACTTAGAGGTTAATTTTAAAGGAGAACGCCATAGGGTTAATTAGATGTAGAGCTTAGCCACTGACAGATAAAGTCAAGTAGCTCTGTTAGGGTCCCTTCCTGAAATTGATTGTCCCTGTAAGAGCCATAACTTGCCTATTAAAGAACAAGAGTTCAATTCTAATTAGCAACATTTTTGCCACTTAATTTTCTTTAATTTTAGAAGCTCACCAACTAATGAATTTATCTGTTTCCATAAATGAGCTGCTACTATGAGCAATATTGTGCCAAGTTCCACAGGCATTCCTGTACACAGTACCCTGGACTCTTATTTGCAAACAAGATGGGGCTGGGGATGGTGGTGAAAAAGAGTGTTAAGATAAATATTCAGAAACATAAATGATGCTATTTTGAAGCAGAATAGGAAAAGGGCCATGAGAGATAATCAAACAGTTACCGGAATTCAAAAGAAAGCAATTGCCTCTTTTTGGGGTGGGGCAGGAAAGGTTTAATGGAAGAGGAGGATGTGAGAGGGGCATAAAAGTTTCTGTTTGAGCGGCAGAGATGAGGGAAGGCATTCCTGCGAAAACCAGGGGGTGAAAATATGAAGGTGCAAAATATGACGGATGTGTACTATCTGCACACGGGGGAGCCTCGAAGATCGCTGTGAATGACCTTGCAAAAGGAGTCCCACGGGTAGTGAGGAGGCTGGGATGATATGACTGGCATTCAGCTGCACATGAGATTGGGCAAGGCGACCCTGTAGTGTCAGAGGAAATGGCCAAGAGAATCCACTATGGTAACATGGAGAAGATGAACTTCAAGGGATCTGGGTGCGGACTGTGTTTGTTTGGGAGAAGGCAGAGAGGTGAGGAAAGGGAGGTGTAAGGGAAACCCACGGGGAGTGTGGGTGGATTGAGGAGGGCGGCAGAAGCAATGAATTTTATTTTAGACATGTTAATTTGAGCGTGAATGGCTTATCCAGATGGAGACATTCAACAGGAAGTTGAAAACATGCCTCAGGGGAGGGTAGAACTGAAGATACAGACGTGGAAGCACGGAAGACAGAGTCCTAAGGGTCTACACTGTCTCCCTCAAAAACCTCTTCCTTCTTAGTGGAAAATTTTTATTTAGAAAGTGGGAGGAGATGATGCAACAAATGGTCAGACAAGGAATAATCTGAGAAGTTTCTGGGTTATACAGTATTCGGGGAATGGAAGGAAAGGAGAGGTTTAAAAGGTGGGGGTGAGGTGGTCAACCTCCTCAAATACTGCAGAGAAGCTGGATTGTTTGAGCACTAGCAGACTCTCCCCACCCCCACCCCTGATTCCCATTATGTCTAAGACTCCCGACATAGCACTTATCATGTGATATTTTATTTTTAATTTTTTTAATGTTTATTTATTTTTGAGAGAGAGAGAGAGACAGAGTGTGAGTGGGGGAGGGGCAGAGAGACAGAGACACAGAATCGGAAGCAGGCTTCAGGCTCTGAGCTGTCAGCACAGAGCCCAAAATGGGGCTCAAACGCACTGACAGTGAGATCATGACCTGAGCTGAAGTCAGATGCTTAACCGACTGAGCCACCCAGGCGCCCCTTATGTGATACTTTAATTGCTTATTATTCTCCACCATAAGGTAGGTGTAATTTGATATCGTTAATTATTTTATTTCCAGCATTTATCACTAACAAATGAGTAAATGAATGAATAAACACATGAATGAAAATGTCAGTTGCGACAGTTCCAATAGAGAGACAGTTCCAATATCAGGAGATATACTGAGATATACAGGTTTTATTTTGTAAGAAACAAGAAACAACCCCAAATACATGAATTTTTATAAGAGTTGCCTTTAATTGTGGTGATCAGAAAACGAACGGCCATTGTGTCAGGGAATGTTCTGGTTTCAGATAGATAGGAGTAAGTTCTGCTAAGAATAACATTTCTGTTTATTTTGAGATTGTCTGTTGACCTAGTGGGACTTCAGAGAGATTTAGATGACAAGAAAAGCCTCTGACAGGTATCTATGAAAGCTGGATTAAAACAATAATATACGCAATCAACTGTGGTCCAAGGGCTTGTAAACCAGTGCCAGATGGAATGCTCAGAGAATTGGGAACAGCGATCTTTATGCAGCCAGGTGAGACTAATCTGGAGAAGCTTTAGGAAGGAGATAAATTTAAGCTGTTTTGAAAGGGGACTATTCTAGTCAATTGGCAAAGAGTCTTAAAGCACAGGATTAGGTGTTTTAATTTGATTACTTGAGGTAATTTGGGGCCACCCCAATGTTCTGAGAAGACTTGATATAAATGTTGTTTGGAAGATGACTCATTTCAGTAGTTCTTAACTCTACTTACATATTAGAATTACCTGCAGAGCTCTGAAAAATCCTGGTGCCCAGGCTGCACCCCAGAACAATCACTGGAGAGGTAGGACCCAGCTATTAGCAGTTTTTTTTTTTTTTTTTTTTTTTTAGTTCTCTGGATGATCCCAATAAACAGCCAAAAGTGAGAAGCACTGTTCTAAGAGTAGGGAAAATTGCAAGCAAGCAAGAGACTCAAATTAGAAAGGTTAGCAAGGAGGCTGGAAATTGGAGTCTGACCTAGCTTAGTGAACAGAGATAAAAGGGGGGAAGCTAAATAAAGTATTCTGGAGGAAAGCTTGGTTGAACTTTGTGATGCATGTCAGTTGCAATTTTTCATAAAGCTATATTCCAGGAGCATCACTGCTCTTATTACAATAGATTAGTTGAAAACGTGCAGGAAACTTGCTTTGCTAAAATTTGGGGCTTGTTCTTTAGTAAAATTCTCAGTTTCTGAAGTAGGAGAGTGGGTTAGAAGAGAAAAGAAAATACAACCATATTAAAAGTATGGAAGCTTTTGTTTATATTGGAAGGAGGAAATAAAGCCAATGATGGATGATCTGGAATTAAGACTCAAAATTCAGACTTCAAATTGAGTTATGGTTAGGAGATATTGGGCTGTGGTAAAATTATCCCTCTAGAGTAACCTTGAAGGAAATGAAAAGTCAGACTATTAAGGACACTGAAGAGAAGGATTCCCCATCATTTTCAATCATAACATTCCCCTTTCTGGAATGAAGAAGTTGTAACAGATATGGGAAATGGATGGGGAGTGTCTCAGAAATTATGACCTCTCGGCAAGGTGGGCTGGCAAGCAATGATGAGAGTTCCAATGTTCCTATTAGATCACTTTAAATTTATTCTGGCATGTCCCACCTGTAAAGTTTAGAGGAAGGGCAGAATGTCCTAAAGTGGCATATTATTTATAAAAGAGAAGTAGTGTTTCATAATATAACCTGTATATGAGTATTTGATAAAATACAGATGCTGAAAGAGAAACTTCACTGGCAAGAGAATCCTGAAGAGAAGCAACTGAAGCAACAGTTGTGGGGCAAAATAATTTTTTTCTGGCTCTGAGGATGAGGCTGTCTTACAACCTTGATAATCCTACATCTAAGAACTGCTGTCATTATGTAGAGAATAAACTTGGAATTGTAAATGAAATGTAATTGTTCCTGTATTCCTTCTCCCAAATGCTGGGTCCCTGGTACATGCAGAAACAAGGGAGCTGGCCAGGGCTGGTCCTAGCTGTGAGTCAGGGAGGTCTACATGTGATTTGAGAGGCTGAGCCTCCCGTCTCTCCCTCCCTAAAACTTCCTCGTATTTTCGGGGAATGGAGGTAGAGTAGAAAGGTAGGACATTGTTTCCAGAAGACCCTTGAGAAAATAAAAGGGCACTATAGGGATCAAAAACACACCCCGAAATAACATTCACCCCTTTCCCTCAGAGGAGCCCAGGGCACTACCTGGGCAGGAGGGGATGTGGTGGAGTTGGGGGTCAGAAGGGAGAAGAGGATGAAAGTTCAGAGGCCTGGGTGGGGTGCAGCAGGAATGAGCCACTGGGTATCCTGTGGGAAGCAAATGAGGGGGGAAAGGAAGACTTGAAAGTTATGCTGCGTCTCCGAGAAGGGAAACCTGATTCTTCCATTCTGCCTCTACCTTGCCTCAGTCTTGGGCACACCACCCCCTCTACTTCATTTCATCCCGCTGGCCTGACTACGGGGAGGGGAACACAACAGGTGTCCAAAGCCACTCTGTACCCTTTAGTACATTCAGGTCTCCTTAAATGCTTCCAATTTCCCTTCCTCGGGTTTGCCGTTCCAGGAAAGAAGGCTCTCAATTAATACTGGACAAACTCCCCTTGCATGTTGGTTTGTAAACTTAATGATCCTACTGGAAAAGTAAATTAATCGTTGAATGCTTGGTTGAGGCTAAGGAGAAAAACCACTGTGTAGGGAACTAGGCCTTCTTAATACACCTCATCCATTCTCTAATACATGTATTCTCTAACACATTCTCTCCCTTTCTTTCATAATAACCACACTCACAGAGAGCAGGGAACCTGTATGGTTTGGAACTCCATCTCTGAGTCCAAAAGACCATGATGCATTCACTCCTTCTGCAAACGTTTGTCACAGATTAGCCTGCTGTGTGCAGGACTGTGCAATGGGCCCAAGAGAAGCCAAAAAGCCTGCACTGAGGCGGCCTCCTGATGGGATAGTCCTCACACTTCAAGTTTTACTTGCACTTTCTACATCCACGGTTTAAAAGGACGGTGGTAAACAGGCTGTAAAAAATTTTTTTGGGAAGAACGCAACAGCTTTTTCAAAAGCCCCCCATCGCAGGTCTGACGGTTCACAGGGATCTTTAGTGATGAGCTAGATGTTAAAGGCATCAGAAGTTCTCTGATGGCCTTGCTGTGTTTTTCTAGCCAGGGCCTCTGCTGCACTGCATTGCTCAGGTCCTTTCAGCTGAAAAACTCAATCTGCGCCCCTGTCAAAATGTGTCATCTCAGCCCGGACACTCATCACAGTTCACCATCCTCCACGCAGAGGCAGAGTTGAGGTGGCAAGGGCGGCGTGGCTGCCCCTTCCAAGGTCTCGGAAGGCCAGATGTTTGGGACGAGCTGAACAACTGCCGAACTGGGAATGTCCAGCAAAGCCGGCTCTGGGAGTCATCCCCGGACCCCCGACACTCGGTTCTACGGAAAGAGCTCGTGTCAGGCCACCTCCTCGGGTGTGAACCACCCTCCCCGGTGGGGCCTTCGGGAGAAAATTCGCGAAGCACACCATCAGCGTTGCAGACCCTGCCAAAGACGCATCGGAACCAAGGGTGTGTGTGAAGGGGAAGGGAGGAGATTCTCCAGAGGCTTTTCTTCGCGTCTGTTTACCCTTTGGGCCCCAAGACTGGGTTCTTTGACTGTAAACTCTTGGAAAGGGCAGGGAGGAGCCTCGTTTATGTCCCACGAAGTACCTTGCCTGTCACTAAACGCTGAGTGACGGCGGGGACTTCGGCCCGGAAGACCAGCGCCCACTGGATCTGGCCGACCCTCTCGCGGGCGCGGCTCCCGGCCGAGGCCGGGAGACCCTGGGAGAGGCGGCGCGGCGCAGGCGGCGCAGCGAGGCCCCGGCGCCGCGGGCGCGGTCTGCGGGCGCCCGGAGCGGGGCTCCACCTGGCCGCCGCGCCGCGGCCGGAGGGGCGGGGCCCGGCTTCCCGGAGGCGGTGACGCCTCCTCGCGCCCGAGCGCGCGCTCCCCGGCGTCCGGCGCACGCGCGAGGCCGAGAGGGAGCGCGCCCCGGCGGCGGCGGCGGCGGCGGCGGCGGCGGCGGCGGCGCGAGGAGCAGGGGGAGGAGGGCGGCTGAGGGGAGGCCGGCCGAGCGCGCGGTGGTGGCGGTGGCGGCGCCGGCGCCCGTAGCCGGGGCGGAGTGGGGAGCGAGGGACGGGGGCGGAGGGCGGGGAAGCGGAGAGGACTGAGAGCCGCATTTCCAATTCCCAACTACGAGCCCCGAGTTTGTAGATGGGGCTGCTCGGCGGCGCCTGCGGCTGAGGGAGAGCAGCAGCGGCGGGCGCAGGGGAGCGGCGGCGGCGCGGAGGCGGCCGAGGTGCGAGCCGGTGAGTTGCTGGGGCCGCCGCGCCGCTGGGGTAACGGTCTCGCCGCGCGCCGCGGCCGGCCGGTGGGGGCGCCCTGTTGCTCGTCGCCGCGCGCCACGCGGGGACCCTGGCCCGCCCCGCCCCCTCAGCACCTGGGCTCGGCGCGCGCGGGGGGCCCGGGCGGCGGGGGCGGCGGAGGCGGCGGGGGGAGGGGGGGCGCTGCTCGCGGGCCCGGCCCGGCCCGGCCGGCGCGGAAGGGGCGCGATTTGCCGGGTCCCTGGCGCCCGGGGCTGCGGGCGGGGGCCGGAGCGCGGCAACGTGTCTGGCGCATGCTGCCCGCCGGCGCGCGGCGCCTGGCTCTCCACGCGCTCTCCGGCGCGGCCCCGGCTGGGGCCAGCCTGGGGCGGGGGGCGCGCAGGGCCCCCTCCGGCCACGGGCAGCGGGGCGCGGGCGCCGACCCCCTCTGCGGCGGGCGCGGCGTGTGAGGCGTGAATGGAGAGCGGCGCCGGGGGCGGTAGTTGCCGTGACTGACACCTTCGGGGTCAGGGCCGAGAGGGGGCGATCCCGCCGGCTTCTGGCGTGCTCCCGCGCCCCAAGTTCTTGGGGGAGGAGGCTTTCTGCAACTATTGCTGCGACTTCCGAGGCACGAGACTCCTTTGCTCGGAGCGGTCGTGGGCCGTGCACACGCTGCTCCGGACGCGTTCGCTGCTCAGGCAGGGGTTTCTGATCCTCGGCACATTGATCTGGAACCAGAAAGGTGGTGTTGGTTGGGTTTTGGGTTTTGGGTTTTTGTTTTTGTTTTTGTTTTTTTTTTGGCGGGGTGGAGGGCCCGTAGGGAGTCGATTGAGGGATCAAACAGGCCGGTGTGATGGCAGGATGTGGATTGGTTGGTGGAATTTTTTTTTTCTTCCCCAGAAGGACTTTTTAACACTTTATTTGGAGTTTAGTGTCCATCCTAGCAGCACCTGGGATTGCAGCTGGATTATACCCCTTAAACTTCCATCTCTGGGGGCATGCATTTGTGGAAGGGGGCTGGGGGCGGGCGACGAACAGAATCGAAGGCTGATGGGGAAGCTCAGGAAATTCCCCGCATTACTTACCAGGGCAAGCTGGCCGCGTTTTACTCTTTCCGACGCCTCGGGGGGTGGTTGGAATTTTACGTTAGGCTTCCAGAATTGGTCTCCTCCGGTGGCTCACAGCGTTTGAGGGGTTCAGAATGCTCTTCAGTTGGGGGTGTGACTTAGCAGCCATTCCTCCCCCTTGGAATCTTTGGAATGGTCGTTTGGAAACTTGTGCGTGTCGAATGTGTTCGGCGAGTAACTATCATTGCAGAGATAGTTGCGGTACGTAACGTGGAACAACGGACCTGGGGTAGTAAATGCTCATTTTAGTATCTCCTGGAGTTAGGGTAAGGTGTGAGGCCTGGTCGTAGTCCTATCTTCTGAGGCCTTTTTACAGTAAACAAAGAACTTTTGTGGCTTGTGCCATTTTGAGGTCATTAGTATCTGAAATCTAGCATATATTTAAATACATGTTTAAATGTGCGTTTGCACAGCACGTTACTTTACAGGGTCCATGTTTCTTTTATTTTAGACTAGGGTTACATAATATTCAAATGGTACCACTCTTAATTGCTCTATTTTGTCCTTTGAGGTTGCACAGTAAATAGCTTTATGAAAAAACACCCACGGGCGTGTGTGCGCGTGCGTGTGTGTGCGTGTGTGTGTCCATCCGTGTGTCCTCATTGATGCTACTCAATTCCTTTCTCACCTGGGATTTTTAAAATGAATTATTTTACATTCTAGATTAAATAAACAGTGGAAAAATTAAGGTGCTGAAGCAAGTCTGGTAGTGCTGTAGAAGACAGGCTCATTTTTTGTTCTCTGAGCCAACTGTTGGATTAAAAAAAAAAATGAATCGTATTTTTCTTAAACATTTGAGGGAGCACTTTGCTTTTTTCTTGAGTCTCATTTCAGGCTGAAATTGTTCCAGAAGACTACACAGCCTGCTTCTCTCCCTCCTTCCCCACGCCCCTTCTTTTTAGCCTGGGATAACCAAGAACACCATAATTGTGTTACCTTTTTAAAAGGCTGCTTTTAAATTGAAGTTGAGTATTTACTATATTTTAAAAATATATTGCACCATTTTAACAATCGATGGTTAGATTGTTAACCATCTAAGTATCTTCTTTCACATTTTTGACATCCAAGCTTTTGTTAAAAGTGAGGAACAGCCAATTCTCACTGAGAGTTGCAAATAATGCAGGGTAAGTGCCAGTCAAAGGCTAATTGTAAAAACACCAAGAAAATAAATATTAAAAGAAACAAGAAGACCCATCTGTATGTTTTCCAGCACTTACTGTATTATAAATTATAGTAGTTCTCGGTGGCTTTTGAAAGAGTGTTTTTGCAGAGTACACATTAGGTACATAACACTGATAATTGTCTTTTCCAAGGTAATGTATTTGGTAAGTGACGAAATTTGTATCAGAACTCTACTTTGGGTAGATGTGGTTGACTTACAGGGGATATGCTGGTATTTATTTCAGGAAGAATGAACACCTGCCTGTTTTAGATAACACAAATACTGGTTTGTCTGAAGATACTGTTTCTTCCTTAAAAAATTATACTGAGAAAAATTATGCTAGTTTTCTGTTACATGTTGATTCTTCCAAAAACAGGCTTCACATTTGTGAATAGAAACGTAAACTGATAGGTTGCTAGTTTTGAATTAAAGATTTTCTTTCTTTCTGGTAGCAGCCAGGTTCTGCATAGTGTATTTTGTGGTCATTCTCACAGAAGCTGCAATGATTTCCCCACTCTTCTTGTTATTTGTCTGTGACCACTGGGGGGAGACTGTACACTTCAGGTTGACCATATCCCTCCCTCACATACACGGGCTGCGAATCATCCCTGGGCACTTTGCCAAACTGCTGGAACTGTGTTGAGGAGGATGCACTTAGAATCAGGTGTTGATCAAGGTGTCTAATGACTTTTATTTATTTATTTTTAACTCACACCACACTCGCAAAGTACCTCTCTTTATAGATTGTGTTATTAACAGTCTGCTTTTTGGTCTGTTGTTAAGTGGGCTAACTAGCAACGAAAGATGCGATTCATGACTACATGAGAGCTTTCAAAGTCTGACCTAACTGACATTAAACTTAGTAGCCGTGTAGGCTTAATTACTTGCCTAGTATACACTGAAATAAGTTGTCTGGAAAGATCTGGAGAAAACGCTTTTCCATGAGGTGTTCTATATCTGAACCTCTTCAAACAGGTTGGTCTTCTATTTTAAAAAGCTTTCAGAGGAAGAGATATTAAAGCACCCCTTGTATCTAATTTCACCACAAAGGGGGAAGTTCTTCCTTAGTAAAGATAAGATTAAAATTCACAACTTTGTTGACTTTGTTGAATTATGTTGTGGCTGTTCTTAAAGTCAGAAGTCTGTTTTTCATGTTTTCTCTTCTGATAGTGTTTAACCTTGGCAATGTCCAATTCAGGAATAGTGAAGGATATTATGTTTATGGTATCTTAGAGCTTAAATTATTTTCTTCCTTAACTAAGACATTTGTCCATCCTTGATCATAGTAAATAGGATAGAATGTAGACTAAGATTTCATAATTTTATCATCCTAGATTCTTTTTAAATGGCATTGCTTTTGTCCTAAATTTAAAAAAAATGTTCATGGTATACTAGAAGGGGATATTTTCTGCTTAGGAAATGTTCCTTTCTAGCTAACTTCAAGACTGTGTCAAATACTTGGGGATGGTGGTTTCTAAAGGCCTGTTAAAGTTATCACTGATTGAAGACAATATGAGAATATAGTGTGTTTTCCATAAAGCTCAAGTTATTTTCAAATACTTTCCTGCCTACTAATTCCTATGTATGAACTGATCCCTACTTACTTCACCATCTCATATCTTTTCCTCTTAGATCTATTACTCCTTTACCACTTGTTTAACATCCACCTTGTTCACTGTTTTCTACCTACATAGCTCTACTTTTTGTCCCTCAGAAATGTAATGGTTTGTTCCTTCCTGACTTAGGACTTTGCACTCTGCCTGGAATTCTCTTCCTACAACATTATGTGACTGGCTCCTTTTCATCATTTCAGGTTTCAATTCAAATATTATCTTCTCAGATAAGCAGTATTATCTAGCAACTCCTGTAGAATGACACTATCCTTATTTCTTTCTATCTCATTCCCTTAAAAATTTTTTCTGCAAAGTGCTTATTGCTATCTGAAATTGTATTTTTATATTAATTATCTGTCTACTCTCACTAGAATGTAAGCCCCATGGAAACAGTAATTGTATCTCTTTTGTTTAACTATATTGCAAGGACTTAAACCTGTTCCTGGCACACAGCTGTCATTAAATAAATATTCCTTCTTTAAAAATCTGAGGTTCTGTCCTTACTCAGCTTTTGGTGTTAAAATGTCCCTTTATGGAATGATTTGAGTAGATGGTAGGCTACTTTTGGCTCTAAGTAATAGATATTCATCTAACTGGTGTAAACAAGAGGTAAGACTTATTATAAAGATGCAGGGAGTGTCTGATGGAATCCACAGGTTGGGACTCAGGACTCCATCTGGTGCCAGTATGATACACTTCATCTCTTTATTCCTCATGCACACTTGCTTCATTTTTTTGTTGCAGAGGCTCACTTCCTCATCCTCTTAAAGGAAAACGTGGCTGCCAGCATCTCCTCTGAGTTTTCTCAGTACCAGCCCAGATGACAGGAAAGAGATTCATCTAGTACCCATTCCTCTCCAGTTCAACAAACTCTGGTGTACTATTAGAACTCGGCGGTATTTGCTGTAACCACGTGAAATGGGATTGGAGAGACAGCCCAAGTAGATGCTACAAGGATAATTAGTGTTCACCCTTGGCTACCCCCTAGAAGTTTGGTTTCCCTTCTTTTAAATTTTGCTGGTATATAAAGTTAGAAGATCTGAAAAGCACTGTTCTGGGCATATTCAAAAGAAATGTCCTTTCTTTCATGGGAGGAATTTACAGTTTGGTTGAAGACAATATGATATATACATGAAGGAAAGAAATGATCAAACATAGCATGATGGTAATAGAGGAACTGCAGAAGATATTTGCAACTTGTATTGCAGACAAAAGGCAAACTTCCTTAATATATAACGAATACCTGAAAATTGATAAGAAAAAGGCCAACCATAAAGTTGGGCAAAGATTATAGACAGATAATTCACAGAAAAGGAAATCTAAGCA
This sequence comes from Cryptoprocta ferox, assembly GCA_028646485.1. Classification (NCBI taxonomy): domain Eukaryota; kingdom Metazoa; phylum Chordata; class Mammalia; order Carnivora; family Eupleridae; genus Cryptoprocta; species Cryptoprocta ferox. The sequence continues at coordinate 4,159,495 of CM053559.1, read as the reverse complement.
CATACAGTACAACCTTGGATTGCGAGTAACTTGTTCTATGAGTATTCCACAAGACAGCAAACATTTTTGATAAATTTTAACTTGATAAACAAGTAATGTCTTGCATTATGAGTAGTACGTGACACCGAGTGTCACACGTTCACAACTGACTCAGTGGCTCTTCTCTCACTCGTGCTCGCTCGCTCTCTCTCTCACTCTCACTCTCTCTCTCTCACTGCAGGATTGTGAGTGATCATCTCCCATGCTCACATCCTCGGTCTCAGGCCGTGGTGTTTGGCAGAAATCAGTGATTTTTCACAACGTTGGAAGGTGCCCTCAACTGGCAGTAGTGTATTTTTTTTGTCACTTCAAAGAACCTGTGGACAGTCCTTTGCTTTTCCATACAAGAGTAAGCTTAGGAGTGCTTTACTTCATTCTAGGTCAGGCTGCTTGCAGATATAGACCCTTTGCTGCCTTATTGCCAGTTACAATAAATATAGTATATGAGGAGTTTATGAATACTGAAGTCACCATCCATGTGAGTGTATGCAGTGGCCCCCATGCAGAAAAAGGTCGAAAAGAAAGGCGGTAAGAAGCAGCAGATAATATGCCGAACGAGGTATGCAAGTGGCTGCAGTTGTAAGATTTTATAAGAAGTCTATGTCTGCATCTCGCCTGCAGAGGAGAAAAGGGCAGAGGAATCCCTCACTTCAGATGCGGTTTGGGAGATATGTAAAATTGGGAAACTGCAAAATTTTGTAGAAAAGCATCATCTGAATAAGGCTGTAGCAATGTGAGCAATGAATCTGTTTAATGACAATGCAATGTCCCATTTCTGCAAAATCTTCAAATGAAGACAAAAGCAAGTGTCATGGGATAGGTTCCTTGTTAAAAGTTGCATGAAAATAAAAAGGTTCCATTGAGCTAAGAGATAACAGTGATTCCATAAGTGATAGTGAAAGTTGTCCTGCAAGACTCCCTCACACCAGCCACAAAGGTTTTCAAAGGTAAGTGAAGGTTAATTTCTTCATTTTCTTTAGTTTTTGTATTTTCTTTATTATTTTGTATTATATTACTGTATTGTCATCATTTTTATATGAATATTTTTGGGTTGTGGAACAAATCATCTGAGTTTCCATTATTTCTTATGGAAAAATTTGCTTTGATATACAGGTGCTTTGGATTACAAGTGTGTTTCCAGAATGAATTATGCTCACAAACCAAGGTTTTATTGTATATTCAAACTTATACATAATATAAATTAAAACTATAAGATACAATTTTCATAAATTAGAAAGACCAAAAGATTTTGATAATACTTTTGAGGAGGATAGAGACTAGTAGGTGCTCTCTCATGTTGCTGGTGGAAATATAAATAATAGAATTTGACGTGATTGAAATTTCAGAAGAGTACTTAGGTAAACAGAAATACCTTGGGATATGCATAAATTAGTGTAGGTGTTTATGAGGGAAGAAAGGACTAATGTACAACTTAATTATCTGAACATTAACTTGTGTTGTTTTATATTTAGCTTTAGTCAGTCATGAAGCAAGCCCAGGCTAGGGTAAAGCCAGCAAGGTCACGCCCCTTCTCCCCACCAACAAAAGAGATTCCTTTTAGGATCATATTCAGTTCCTGTTCTCAGATCACCCTATCTTTTACCCTACTGCTCATGTGTGTTTCTAAGTCACTGAGATTTCCATAAACTTTGTATCTTTCAGAGCCTAGCACTTAGTAGCACTTAAGTAGACTGAAGTGAACTGTGCTTAGTTTATTTGCTTTTCATGGACTCCATAATTTTATGCTTTTGGAACTCTTTGGTAAAAAGTGATTTAGAATTTCACTTGATGAATGTACTTAAGATTTTATTACGATAAATGATCAACAGGACAGTTTAATAAATTGTTTCTAATATATTAATGGAACTTTACTTTTACATGATTCTTTTGTTCTATAAAACATTGTTAGATCTTAGTTGGGTTAGATGGATACTAAGAGTGGGTAAGACAGCTTAAGATGCATAGAATTTTTCTAGAATGATTTGTGGGAAAATATGAGGGAAATGACTGAGCAGATCAAGGTTATATGCTTAGGAAAGGAAAAATGATGAGGGATTAGTTTAGTTTAGAAAGTATGTGATGGAACCCAGAGAGGCTACATCTTAGGAAGAATTTTCACCTAGGAAAATGCTGAGCTGGTTTAGCTGAGTACGTATTTTAAGGATGTGACATATACTTTATAATATTTTTATTCTGTAGGTCATTTATCATGAATTGACTTTGATACAGAGTTTCTCCACCTAAGTAGGCATCAGAATCCTTTTAGAGTTACTCTACACCAAAGGATTCTAATTTAGTAGGTCTGGTGTAGGGCTTGATTATGTTTATATTTTTAAAGTCACTGAGAGCCAATATTTGTAAAGTAATACGTTCTGTAAAATATTCTCTTTGATAACCAAATCAGCATAGCTTTTAGGCTCCTATACCATTTGCATAACTCTAACCCTAGAATTTGGTCTCTTATCGTGGTGTCTACTTTAGTCAGATTGATACCGCTGTAAGCATCGAATTGATTTCCATTGCTTTCCTCACTTTCATACTCTTCCCTTTGTAACTTTGTTCTTTACTGATAAATGTTCAAGCTTGCCTCTCCCAAGAAGCTATCATTGGCTGGCCTCGTGCACAACTTATCTTTTCAGTGCAGGACAGATTGTAGCACAGCACTTACGTAACTGGCAAGAACACATCATATGAGTGGCTGATTTATGTGCTTTCTATCACATGAGCCTGTGTGTGTGTGTGTGTGTGTGTGTGTGTGTGTGTCACACACACACACACACACACACTCAGTTTTACTGTTTGAACATCCTTAATTTTTCTTCTTAGTACCAAGAGTTTGGAGCTTAGTGTCGGCGTGAATAGTATTATTGAATTCTTATTATATTTTAGAATTATGCTAAATACTCTCCACACATTTTCTCATTTGCTCATCAGAAACAGATTTTTTAAATCAAAGTAAAATTCTTATGTATGATTGTGTCAGTTTTCTGTGTCTGCTATAAGAAATTGCCGTAAACTTAAAACAATAAATTTAAAACAAATGTATTCTCTCACACTTTTGGAGGCCAGAGGTCTGAAATCAGTATCCTTGGGCCAAAATCAGCGTGTCAGCAGGGCTATGCTCCCTCAAAGGCTCAGGAGGAGAATCTGTTCTTTGTCATGTTTCTGATGGTTGCCAGCATTCCTTGGCTTGTGGTTGCATTGTTCTAGTCTTCAAGGGCAGTATTTCAAGTCTCTCCTTAGCTCTGTTCTTATCACCTTCTATGTGCACAAGAGAGAGAGAACTCTCCCTTTGCCTTTGTTTTATAAAGACCCATGTAATGGCATTTAGGGCCCACATAATGATCCTTAATAATCTCTCTGTCACAAGATTTTCAGTCACATACGCAAAGACTTTTTCCCAGGTACTGTAACATTTCATAGGTTCCAGGGACTAAGACCTGAGTATCTTTGGGAGACTAGTATTCAGCCTGCTACAATAATTATTCAAGTAGTCCAGAAAAGGAGGGCTGGTAGAAGTCTTTGCCCATGCTGTCCCTCTCTTTGTGAGTCAGTGTTTCTTAGCCAGGGACAAATTTTGTGCCTTCTCCTTGCTCCCCCAGGGACGTTTGGCTGTCATAACTGGGAGGCCAGTTATCAGATAGAGGCCAGGGAGACTGTAAACATTGCATGGGACAGGCTGCCATGGCAAAGAATTATCCAACCCTACATGTCGTAGTGCTGACATTGAGAAACGCTATTTTAAAGTTAACTATTGCCAGGAGTTTCTTGTGTATCATTCCTGAAAGAAGTTATATATTCGTGTTAGCACATGAGTAAAACCCCCTCATCTGAGTTTATGACTAGTGGTGGTTGTGGTTGATTAAAAGTTGATTTTATAAAAATGATTCACATGTACTTTAAATAATATATTTTTACTTAAAAATATAAATATACTGTACATTCATGTGCCAGTCTTTTCTTTGAGTATGTATTTTTTGTCTGGAGCCCTGGGTCATCGTTCTTCTATAAATTAGTGCATTATCACCAATTCTAGCTTTGGAGCAAGAACCTAAAAGTTTATGAAGGAATCTGAGTGTAGGATCCTTGTATGTTTTATGACTTCTTAGTTGCTTATAGTTGTCTTATGTTTAATTATACAGATCACTCTTGGCTTTCCTGTTGTTTGGTCATTTGCTTTCTTCGGGTCTCTCGAAGCATTCAACTTGATTTCATATGAAGAACAATATAACTCCATGGTCTTGTATTAAATACTGTTGTGTGTGTGTATGCAAAATATACTTTTATATATATGAAGTGATACATATGTGTAAATTGTTATATATATATAAAGAAATTCTGTTTTGTCTAAGTAATGACTAAGATACTGGGAATGCTACTCTCCATTTCAGCTAATTTGCATAGCTTCTAATCTGGCAGTATGATGAGATGCTACCAAATTTTTGGAAGTTGTAGAAAATTTTGTTTTAATACTGTAAAGACAGTTTATAAATTATATATAGGATGTTACTATAAGTACTTTATTGCTATTACCAACTTAATGTTTGAGTTACTTTTCTACTAAAGGAAGCATTGGCTTTTCATTATTATTTTTTGGAGTTTTGCTTATTAGCAAAATATTTTCACTGCTTATATAGTTAAATCATATAATTCCTTGAAATTTAGGTACTTCATTTTATTATTTTCTTAGCATGGCAAAAGAGTTAGAGACATGGGTTGCAATCTCAGTTTTTCTAACTTCCAGCTCTTTTACTTTGTTCAGGACACAGAGCTTTAAGTGGTACCAGACAGTAAGCTTGCTGGCAGACATGTCTGAACTCAATATACCTCATTTCTAAAACAGAGGTTTATAGTATCTATAGTGTTACTGTAAGATTTTAGTTAGATAATATAAGTGTCGAGCACAGAGCCTGGTACATTTCAAGTGTTGAGTAAATGTCAGAATCCTTTCCATCACTTACTGTTAGGTACAGTGTTATATGTACACTAAAAAAATTTGTTGAATAATGTTTTCGGTTCCCTTTGCCTGATTCATAACTTTTTTTTCACTCCACTATGAGCTATGTCTCATTTAGTAAATGTGTTTTTTAAACTTTTTTAATATTTTATTTTTGAGAGAGAGAGAGACAGTGTGAGCAGGGGAGGGTCAGAGAGAGAGGGAGACACAGAATCCGAAGACAAGCTCCAGGCTCTGAGGTAGCTGTCAGCACAGAGTCTTATGCTGGGCTCGAACCCACGAACCGTGAGATCATGCCCTGAGATGAAGTCGGACGCTTAACTGACTGAGCCACTCAGGCGCCCCAGTAAATATTTTTTAAAAGAACTTTGTTTTTAAAGTAGTCCAATAAATTATGTGCTGTTAACTAAAGTTAATAAGTCTTATTTTTACATGACACTTAAGTGTGTTTACAAAGGCAGATCAGGTGAAAAGATGACGATATGAATTCAGAGATTCCTTCCAGCATATTCTGAAGAGTTTATAAAACTCACATGGCCCTTGTTTTCCCTCCTGGTTTCCCTCTAAAAATCTACCAAAGTAAGTAGTGTTTGGTAATGTAGCCTTTTTTTTTTTTGAATGAGGAGAATGACTGTACTTGCAATATGTTCCTAATTATCTATGATCACATAATAGGGATTTTTTAGTATCTTGGATGAATGCGGCTGTCTTCAAGTGGATTTGTCTTTTTGTTTCACCTAGAAGATATATGTCTGTGTACATGTAATAAAATGTTTTATGGCAAATTTAGCTTTACATAAATAAAATTATATGCCTTTTTATTCGTCTATTAAATACCTTTCTATCTGGGGCTTTGATGTAAAAAACGTGGGTAACTGAGTTAAAGAAATTTAATTCATTCAATTTCCTTATTTTAGAAATTAAACAATGGCCATGCATATTTGTGTGTAAGGTCATTCAGATGTTTTTCATCTTCTTTCCCAAATGAGTAATCTTTTGGAATGGGGGATAAATGAAAAAACTTTAAACCATGTTTTAAGAAGGTTGGAATACCTATTAAGGCAAAAATAGGCAAAGTTATCACTGGATACTCTCATCATTCTTAGCATTAGGTTCTTGAAAATCCGAAGGTGGACAAACATTCCCTGAAGGAATTTAAGATGTTATGGGGGAAATAAGGTTCAGGAGTTTGTGGTTGTGAACGAACCCTTCAAAAATCTTTATAAACTTTTAATGTTCATCCAATTAAAACCTTAAATATATCAAAAAGATTACTAACATCTTATGCAGTTAAACTTGGAAATACCAGGTACTGTATAGTTATTTTCCATTTGCCCCTACTTTCTTGAAAGTAACTTTCCAGATTGCTAATCTGTGGGGAATGGGCTGGGCAGTTCTTAAAAAGTTTAAGCATTTTTTAGGGTGTCATAAATAAGAGTCTTTCTTATTTTCACTTAAAAGTTACTCCAACTTTTAGTTCCAACTGTTCTAGAGATAGCATAATTTGGATATTTAAATTTAAAAAATAAGCTTTGAATAACCTTTATTTAACTCACTCAGCTTGCTAGCGCTCAGTGAGTATTTATAGTTCTGCATGATACCTTCATGCTCGCACTCGTCAGAACATAACATAACGGAACACTGACTTGGCTTGTCCTTCTCATTCTCATATCCTTTCTCTCCTTCCCCATAGACTGTTTTCAGATCGAAGGCTGGACATTTGTTTTGCTCCTTCCTCTGTCTCTTCTAAGAGCACACTGAAAATATCTTCTACTCTTAGTCTGCCGTCTCTTTATTTCCCTTCTTTTTTATCTTCCAAACCTGCAGTTCCTTTTCCCAAAATACCTCCAAAAAGAGAACTTTAGAATGTCTTACACTGAGGTAGAAATTTTCACTGAAAGTAAATGTGTGTATATATGTATATACTGGAATTTCATCCAATAAAAGGGTTACTTTATATAGTTTATGTGAAGAAAGAAACTGTCTTTGCATCCCCTCAGCCAAACATTGTCCCATGCTCATAGGCTGTGTTTAATGTTTATTACTCAAATTAGGAAAACACAAATTGGCATATAAATAGCATTTTATCATGTGCAGCTAAGTTCTGAAAGAGTTTGAAGATTAGGAAAAGAAATTCTCATCTGTAGGGAGGGACTTTGCTACTTACTTGATTGAATTAATTTTGAGATGAGTCCTTTGAGCTCTAAAACTTTGATTCTAAAACAGCAAGAAGTGTGTTATAAATTGATTAGATATTGAATAGCTAAGAAAAAAAGAATATTGGTTGGGGTAACATCAATGAGGGCATGTAAGTAGGAAGAGATGTGGTTGTGCATATAGGAAGTAAAAAAGAAAAATGGTTAGAATAGTTTATATTAGAGAATAGAGGAATTAGGCTGAAAAGATGAAAAGCTAGATTTTTAAAAGAAAAATTTAAATATTCCCAGATAATAAAACAGTTTTTCTAATCTAGTGTTGTCATTAAATGACATTTTACATGATCTGTGTGATAGTTTTGTGCTGGGTAAGTTACAGTGAAGAAGAGAATAATGGAAAGAAACTTGGAGTGACAATTTTTTTTTAATTTTAAAAAATGTTTATTCATATTTGAGAGAAAGAGAGAGAGAGTGCAAAAAGGGAAGGGGCAGAGAGAGAGAGAGAGGGAGACACAGAATCTGAAACACGCTCCAGGCTCCAAGCTGTCAGCACAGAGCCTGACACTGGGCTCAAACCCACAAACCATGAGATCATGACCTGAATGGAAGTTGGATGCTTAACCGACCCAGCCGCCCAGGTGCCCCGACAGGTACTTCTTTCTGTATAGAGCTAAATTATGAGACATTTACTAAATGAGCAAGAAAATTGGATGATTTTGGTGTTATAAATATCAAACTATATTAGCTTGGTGCATCTATTTGTGTTATTTAAAAAATACAGCTGATTCAGGGGGCAATTTTGCCTCCCACAGGATGTTTTGTTATATCTGAAAACATTTTTGGTTGTCACAATTGGGGTGTGGGTGGGTGTGGGGATGCTTATTAGCATCTAGTGGGTAGAGGCCAGGGATGCTGCTAAATAATTTATAGGACAACCCCCCATAATAAGGAATTATCAAAATGTCAGTAGTGCCAAGATGGAGAAATTCTGGAATATAGAGTAGGCAAATTCTCCTGTGGGCAATTTTATTTTATTTTATTTTATTTTATTTTATTTATTTATTTATTATAGTTTATTGTCAAGTTGGTTTCCATATAACACCCAGTGCTCTTCCCCACAAGTGCCCTCCTCCATGCCCATCACCCCCCTTCCCTTTTCCCCCTCCCCCTTCAGCCCTCAGTTTGTTCTCAGTATTCAAGAGTCTCTCATGGTTTACCTCCCTCCCTCTCCCCAACTATTTCCCCCTTCCCCTCCCCCATAGTCCTCTGCTAAGTTTCTCTTGTTACACTCACGAGTGAAACCATATGGTATCTGTCCTTCTCTGCCTGACTTATTTCGCTTAGCATGACACCCTCGAGGTCCGTCCACTTTGCTACGAATGGCCAGATTTCGTTCTTTCTCATTGCCATGTAGTGTTCCATTGTATAGATAAACCACATCTTCTTGATCCATTCATCAGGTGATGGGCATTTAGGCTGTTTCTATGATTTGGCTATTGTTGAAAGTGCTGCTATGAACAGTGGGGTACCTGT